>JAOQGH010000012.1:32755704-32822765 GCA_025769975.1 Gallinago jamesoni
AAAGGCAGTAGAAATAAATTTTTCCAGGGAAGGGAAGGGGTTGAAAGGAAGGATCCATGTTGCTATTAATACTTGCGTCTCAGCTGGAATAAAGCGTTCATACAGACGGTGTGTGCTGCTAGATAGCAGAATTTATAGTACTCCACCTGTATGGGATATTCAATAGAAGGCACATTAAAAGGATTTAGAGCGGAAGAAGGAATCACTTCACTTGAAATACCATGACTGGGGTTTGTTGCTATAGCATCCACCTGTTTTATTCTATTAAGGGTTTTATACTGTCCTCATTGTGGCATTTTTTGATGTCTTTATGCCTCTTGGTTTTGATTTGGCCCTTCTCAGTGTTCACCTCCCTGTTGAAAGTAAAGGCTTGATCTCTCACTCTGTGGAATGAGGGGCAACCTGATTAACCCTAAGCCCCCTTGGATCTTAAAATGCAGTGATGAAACCTTCCACCCCTTAAAACTTTGTCTCACTGGCGGTCAAGGACTCAGAATAAGGGGCACTTGTGACAAAGCCCACGGTATTTATAATGGGGCCAGGACTCCATCTAAAAATGTTGAGGTGCAATTACGTAGTGGATAAATACCAAGCCCAGTGCTTAGTGCTTTAAAATATCTCTAGAGACCTCTCAAAATTGTGGAACAAATTGATGGCATTGCTTCTCACTTTCCAGGCTTGTTTTACCCTCCTTCCATTTCTTTTTTTGACAACCTAGATGTATCATTTGCTACTATCAGCCATTTTGAACAGCCAGAGACCTTACTGAGGTTTGCTTTTGCAACCCATTCAATAATATGCCGTTATAATATGGGTACCAGTGGGCAGCAACTCACATATGCATTTTCAAGGCAATATGGCAGCTGAGGAGCCATAGTGATTGAACGGTGTGGAGCAGGCGGGTAACACCATCTTCCTGCACAAACCTGGAAAAATTACACCTGGATTCCTGCCTTTGCTGCCTTTTTATCAGAAGGAAGCGGTCAACGTGGAGGGAGTTCAGAAAGAGCAACACAAAATGATTAAAAGGCTGGAGGGAGAAGGGCTGGAGGGAGACAGTTGAGCACGTAAGCAAGGCGTGAAAACTAAATGTGTATAGTTTATGTAAATAATCTTTAAGGAGAGAGCATGATGGCATAAAGTATAAATATCAGGGAGGGAGGGGAATTGGTTCGAGTTGGTAGAAGGGATTACAGCTAAAGCAGAAGTGAAAGTAAGAAAAGGAAGATGTACGTGGCCTTATGAGAAAAATTTTCCAGAGAGTGAGAGCTACAGGACCATGGAGCAGTCCTCTAAATGAATTGGTGGAAGCTCCATCTCTGGAGACATTTAAATCTGGACTGTACAGAGCATTAGAAAATATAAAAATACACTGTAGGGAACAATCCTGCACTGTCAGGGGATGGACTAGATGACTTAATGCATCTTTTCCATTTCTAATTTCGATGATTCTATGGCTCATTAATTGCATATCATACAAATGCAGTAAAATTTGATGGGAATTTAAAAAAAAAAAAGATCCCACATTGTGGAAAGGCTGCCAGACTGAGTATAGACATATTCCTTAAAACATAGGAGACAAGTACATCTCTCCTTAGGGTTGTTATTATGAAAGTTATTCTATTCACATTTTCTTTAGGATATTCATGCTGAATGTAACCAAGTGCAGGGTAGGTGATACTTTGCTATGAGCATGTCTTGTGAATTGATGCTTTGTGCTGTTTCCTTAGAAACATAAGAATGCACAGTTTCCTACACTGGGATGTACTGGGGCAAAGTTAAGCAGTAATCTCCCTTTGCAGAACCAATATTATATTGGGCTCAATCTTTTTCTGTTGAAATACACAGCAGAACTTTGACAGATTTCAGTCCTGTGGGACTTAGGAGCCTCTGGGTCCAAAGCCTGCTAGAAAACTCAGAAGCAGTTTCTCAATGAGAGGACAACAACATTTTGAAGAAGTCTGGGATTATTTGTTGACAGTCTTTAAATAGATGCTGGGTTCTTGATCCTACACATTGAAGTCATTATGAAGCTCAAGACAACCTTTTTCTCTTCCCAAGCACATCTCACACCTTGAGTGGGAGACTCGTGTAACAGATTGCTGCTTCTTCAGCCTTTCCCACAGAATGAGCTACACCCCATGCTTTTATGCAGGGCAACATGGTGGCCTCCTCCCTCAAAAGAGGCAGCCCTGAGCAGCAGAGCTCTGCAACCTTCCCCCCAGCCATGCTGCGTCTGATGATCTTGGAGCAGAGAAGAAACCACAGCATTGCTGCTCAGCTGGGGACACACCACACCTCTTGACATGTGGTACACCATGACTTTGGCTTAAAAGTGGGGGGAAAATGATACTTGAAAAGTCTCTGCCCTGCAGGGACTTTGGGAACACAAAACTGTGGCCACGTTTTTACCTCAGCTGAAGCCTTTGGTGCTCAGAGTCTTCATTGGTGAACTCATGCTAGGCAGCATGTGCATCAGGCTTTTTTTACCTACTTGTCTAGAATAGTATAATAATGTTTAAAAAACAGCACAGTTGGGTGCAGCTGGCCAGTAACTCAGCTTTATGGTATCTTAGCAGAAAATTGAGTGAGGCAGGGAATCAGGGTGTACTAGCACATACACATAATATATTTCATTTCACTAGCTGCCCCCTAAACACAAACCACATCATTTTCTTCCTGTCTAAACAAGCTGCTATGGAAAGTTAAGTCTTGTCCTCTTAATTTCTAACCTCACTGTGTTAACTCGCTCTGTCCTGAGCTGTCTCCCTGACCATATAAACTGCAAAACATCGAGTAAATCAATTTATGTTTCCATTTGAACTTCTTGTTACAGATGTTCATTTGTTTTTAAAAGCTGCACACACTTCTTCAATAGGTTAACAATGAGGCCCCCTTTTCTCCAAAGAAGTCTCTAATAATTAGCTCGTCCTGTGCTTTGGCGAAAGCCTGTAGCCTGTGAGTAGCACACCATGACAGTGCCACTTTCCCCTAAACTCCCGTGATATTTTGGGCACTGATCAATTCACACAGCAGTAGTGACTTCTTGTATGGGAAGTGAATTGGTTGCATATAGAAAGAAATAAGGGGAAGGAACAAAGCAAGGTGGCCATTGCAGAGAGAAGCAAGGCAGCAGATTCTTACTTGAGTTATAAGGCACCTTTGTCAGGCAACCGAAGGAGAGGGGAGATGGTGAACCAGGTGGGCAGTAGAAAGGAGAGATCTCTCACTACCCTCCTGGTCTATGGTGGGGAGATACCAGGGCTACTGACAGCACAAGGGTGGACCTCAGTGCTGGAGACCTGCTCAGACTGTACCCAGGGTGCTGAGGAGCTTCGGTGCTGAACTTGTGTCTCCTGAGTAACCACGTTGTGTGTTACTGCTCTACCCATGGACCTTGATCACTGCACGTTTTACTAATGAACCATGGCATAACAGCACCACCACAGTGTTGGTGAAAAACAAGGTGAAAAAGATGCTTCCACCTCACAGCTTTTTGGAAAGATGTCTACTGTTCTGCAAATTCTTTCCTTCAGCAAATTCCATGCAAGTTTCATGAAAGTTTCAGGAAAGTTCATGCAAATTTCTTACCCCTGCAAAGGCGAACTCTCCATTTCACCCTTGTTCTACTCTGCTCTCTGGAATAGAGTAACAAGCATGATTGCTGTAAACCTACTTTGGGTGGTCGCTTCCCGAGCTCCCCTAAACTTCCTCACCCTTGTTGACTTCTTTGGACCCCAGTTGCAAGGCTGTAAAGAGATAAGACCTCCTCCGAAGCTACTCTGTCAAAAGAAGAATTAAGGGAATGTGACCTATACTCACAGCCTGCGAGACCAATGACGGCATCTGAGAAAGGAGAGTCTTAAAAAAGTAATAACATTAATGCAGATGTAGGACTGTCATATTTAATTTACAATGGGCAGACAATTCCAGGCAATCACTCCCACAGCTATCATAACTCAGACACATTGCATATATGTGTGCGTGCGTGCGCCCTGCATTTATATGTGTGTGTGTATGGCATATAGATATGCAGAAAACTCATTATCGTGTACAGTAATGGTAAATATTTCATGGGCCTCATTCTTTACCCCTTAGTCCTTAGTGGCTAAGTGAAGCCACTGAGGGAAGTCTTATCTGAACAGACATGACAAAGACAACAAGACTTGGCTCCGTATGGACCAATGAGCTTCGTCTCACTTGGTGGTGACAGTAAGAGCAAGGGGACACCCCCTTTTCCCCTGCGCCACAAGGAGTGGGCAGAGCAGTTCTTGGGGTTTCTGTCTCATTTTAGAAGGAGGGGGAGGTGGTGAGGACTGCCAGAGGAAAGTTGGAACGGTGGCTCTGTGTCCTGTAACACATCCCGAATCTGTTTCCCTGGGAAAGTGAGAACCTGCTGAGAGCTGCTTGCTGATTTGCACCCCTGGGATTGCGCCAATGGGCATGGTCTAGCCAGAGTGCAACCACCCATTTTTGCTGTGTAAAACCAGATTAGCTGCTTGCAGCTCCTTAACAAATTATTTTTAAAAAGTCAAATGAGAAAACTTGATGCCACTTCTTCTTTGCCCTAGGCTGCCTATCTGAAATTACACTCTCTTGACATGAAGTGCCTATTTGCCTGTGAAGCCTGACCTGGTGCTGGTTCTTCAGATCTGGGCTGATTCAGCTCTCCTTGTTCACCTACAGTCTTACTCCAACAGGACTCTCCTAAGAATTAATAGACTACTACATTTGAATAAGGGGTGAGGAATCAATTTTTTGCTGAACGTCAGCATGTTTCAGATTCATTAGACCCATGGACAACGTTGCTCATGCTGAGTTTACCTAGCCCAGAAAGAGTCTTCTGCTTTTCTGACTTCTTTCTTGTCAAATGGAAACCAATCAATTTTCAGAGGCTGTTGAACTGAAACCAAAAAGCCGGTCTAAAACACATCTTGCTGGAAATTGGCAAGCCTATCTACCTGCTCCACATCAGTGCCTTTCTGCTCAAGTACTGTCTTTACTTGGCAGCAACACAAGATGGAATAAAAACAAGCAGTTCTTCCCAAATTCCTGCCTACTTAAATTTTCATACAAGATTAAATGATTTTTTGTCTTGTTATTATACCCCCTGGGTTCCTGCAGTACAGGTTGTTTTATGCATAAATCATTTATAGCTGACACATTGCCTATAATTTTCTCCAGAAACGGGTAATTTCTTAGTGCAGTAAATTCACTATAATTTATAGCAGAAAACACCTTGGAGTTACCGAGCTAACATTCCTCACTTGTGGTCCTAAGCTGCCAGGCATTGCTGCGCTGCTGCTGGCAGTCGCTGTGCTTCCCCCCCTGCAGCCCCCCACCTATCCGTTACTGGCAAAATCAGGCAGGGAGCCAGAAAGCCCCCCGACAACTTGTTTGCAAAGTGCCGTGGAGCCAGCCAGACCAAAAGATGCTTACTTTAGCTTTATTTTGGCATTTTATTCGATTGTGGGCCCAAAGAGTCATCCCACAACAGTTAACCTTTTCTATTTGTTGCAGTTTAACTCATTAATTAAAGAGGGGGGAAAAAAAAAATAGGAAGTTTCCAGTGTGACATGGAAGAAGTTTTTCTGAGGAGATTAATAACTTTCTCAGTCACGTATGGTCAAGCCCTGTTTGCTTCCAGCCGTATTTCATAATTCTCTGGGGCTTTTTTTGGTGGTAGCTTGTCAAAAAAGCCACACGTTACTCTGATTTATCTGAGAGCCGTTTCATGCCAAGCCTGGAGCTTCTCAGCCGTGCTTTGCTTGTATCATTTGTCCACTGAAATGATAAGCTGAAAGCTCTTGCCTTGTAGTACAGGGTAAAATGTGCGTGTGTGCTGTGCAGCCTTTGTCCTCCTCTGCAGCACATGAAGCTCAGGAGGTGCCTGTGTGCAGCTGTTGTACGGCTTTGAACGCTGCTTGTACAAGGGCAGTTGCTCCCCTTGATGAAGGGAATGAGCAATCACACTCCTTTATATACTTTGAGAGTGCAAAAAGGAGTAACTGTGGACTAGTGTGTGAATTTGCAACTCATCTGCTGCTTAAAGATAGAATTGTCTAGGTTGGAAGGGGCTTTTCAGATCACCAAGTCCAACCATCAACCCAACACCACCAAAACCACCACTAAACCATGTCCCTTAGCACTATGTCTGCCCATCTTTTACACATCTCCAGGGATGGTGACTCCACCACTTCCCTGGGCAGCCTGTTCCAATGCTTGACAACCCTTTTGGTGAAGGAATTTTTCTTAATATCCATCCTAAACCACTCCTGGTGCAACTTGAGGCCATTTCTTCTTGTCCTATTGCCTGTTCCTTGGGAGAAGAGAGTGACCTCCATCTTGCTAATCACTTGGGCATGTCTCACATAAATGTCCTTCTGTGGGTCTGTAGCCTTCCTTGGTGAAAATGGGTTCTGCTCCCTGCATCACAGCTGAGCTGTGGCATCTGCAAGGCTGTGTCCGAGGGCAGGTCCCATGGAGCAGGTACTGCAGGCTAAAACCCTTCTCTAGCTTCCCTCCTAGGGACATTTTCATCTGTCTTGCCCAAGGACAGACTCAGATGATGAAGACAACCATGAAAAACATCTTGTCTCCCCTCTGTGCAGCCTTGGGGGGCACTGGCTCATCCCCTGGCTTTCCCTTGCACACCCACAGACCAGCACAGGGTGGTGATGCTAGTGGAGGTCCCATGAGGCTGGCCTGTCACAGTGGAACTTGTTTAGTCTAGCAAGGGGATGGCTGGGAAGAGATAGGATCACTCTCTATAAATACATTGGGGGTAAACAACATGGAGGGAAAAGGGATATTAAAAAAAAAAAAAATTATTTTCAGTTTTAGGACCATGTTGGCACAAGAACAAATGGTTATAAACTGGCCACAAATAAATTTAGCCTGGAAATTAGAAGAAAGTCCTAATCAGCAGAGCAGGGAGGTCCTGGAACAGCTTTCTGATCAGAGCAGCAACAGGCAAAGCCGAACTGCTGTCAAGATGGTGGTGGATAACTACATGAAAGGTTTTATATGTTATGCTTGTGCTACGACAACCCTGTCTGGAAAGTGCGGGAGGTCCCTTCCCATCCTGCTTTCTCTGCAATGTCTCTCAGTGCCTCCTTAAGCGCCCCAGGGAAGGAGTCTTCTAAATCATTTCTTCTCTGAGAGTCCAGAGACGTGAGCCTTTTCAGTCCAGGGCCAAGGCATTGGTCAGGGAAGTCTCATCCTCTTCCTCACACTCCCTGAGCTGAGGTCAACCCAAATAAGAGAGGAGACTGGAGGCTCAGAGAAGGTAGCAAGATCTATGTTATAATAAATTGTTTTTCAGAGAAACTTTTGAGATTCTGTCATTCCCCACACATTATTGCCAGTGTCAAGGGCCCAGGTTTTCATCACTTACTTACTTCTAAATCATAACTATTTACTCTTGGAAACGCAGGCCCAGGTTTGAAATATCTACAGGCTCTTGCTGAAAAAAAGCAGCATGTGTAAGCCATTTGTGAGATTTTTTTTTTCTTTTGCAGGAATTTTTTTCACATGCAGAAATAATATTAGGAAAATAGACTTCTTTTTAAAGATGACCAGTGTGTTTTAATCAATTTTTCACTTCTATTTGGGAAGAGTGTATTGGCACAGAAAATAAGAGTAAAAAGGCATGAAAAAAAGGCAGGAAAAATCCAAAGAAAAGGTCACAAACTATTAGTAGCAAAATTCCCTAGGTCGCAAATCGCCGTATTTTAATCAATACAACTTCTAGTTCATATTTAGGACTCTTCAAATAAATTGAATGGCATTTAACTGAATATTTAATACTGGCTAAAATTGCTGCCCCAGTGCAATTAGTTTAGTGGGACAGGCAAGTCTTGCGTCTGCCTTTACAGAGCTGTGCAGACTTGAAAAGCAGAAATGAAAAGTCAGGGAAGGTTTACTCTTGCCAATGCACCCAGTGTACGTAGCAAAATGCCTTTGTGTAGGTAAATGTATAAACACAGAACAACAACAAAAAAGAGTAATTTGTCATGAAACAAAACAATTTGTCTTGTTTTCCTCCAAGAAGTTGTAGGCAAAAATCTCTTTTTGGCTGGCCATACTTTCCAATACTTGGTAAAAACTTGTAAAGCTCGGCAAGACTCTGGAGTTTCCTGCCTCACTCCTGAAATCCAGAGGCAGGAGAGAGCCCGTGGCCCTCACTGCCATCACCAGCGACAAATCACTGGAGACCTTGTTGTCTCAGCCTCCCGTGTGGCTCTGGTGTTTGACTTGGCAGCTCTCGATGTTACTGGCGTGATTCGACTGTTTACCATCATGTCCACCGCATACAAGCCCTTTAAAATGTCAAACGTCACAGATATTAAAATAAAATAAAACACGGTGATCACAGGATATGCGACTCCCAAGGCAGCCGTGACAAAAATGCATCCTCAATCACATACACTTTTGCCACTTCAAAGGAAATGCCATTTAATGAAAGGCTAACTCTTCATTAGGCCTTTTCAGATCAGGCATTTTTCTCAGGTCCGTTCCTGGAAAGTGTTTAAAGAAAACTTTTTCCCCTCACCCATTTGGAAAATGTTTTACATTCCAATGTTAAAACTCAGATCACCGCATACTCTCCAGTCCTCTCTAGGGCCCTGCAATAAATGTCACAAGGAAAAGGATAAGGAGGGAGCGGCTTCGATGGGGGCTGTTTCAGGGGCTAGTTTAATTTTTAGTTGTTTACTGTAGCTTATATAAATTAAACCTTGAACATCCTTCTCCTCCTCTGTTCCTTTCGACAGATTTGGTTCCAAAACCTTTTCAGGTATGCGGGCGTAAATCTGGAGAAATTCCCCCGGGTTGGCCAAACCGCCGCAGACTTACACTTCTAAATAAGAGCAGTGTACTGCCAATGTGGTTACAAGGTTGGCATGAGCCTAGACTTTATTTTTTCTTTCCAATGTTGCAAAACTGTGGTCTCGACACAGTTTGTACTGGACAATTTCCATCCGCCAAGAATCCAACAAGTAAAGCCCATTTGTGAAGAGTTTGTCGGAGATTTCCAGAAAATAAGAGATGTAGCTTTAGGCTGTCAATCTGCTCTTTGGCACTGCCACAGGAGCTGATTCCAGCATGGCTGACTCCCAGACCACTTATTTGGAAAACGTTCACCTAATGGGAGAAATTTCAGATGTGTCTGCATTACTTTGGGGATATTATTCAAGGACATGTAAATTCCTATGTTATACATAATTTCTAGAACTTGATTTCTCGTTCCTATTGCTGAAAATCATTCACTTTGGAAGAGTGTATTTCTGTTTTGAAGGTGCATATATCATTGAAGACATCCAGGATACCTGTAAAACCTGCTAGTGTAGCGGTGGGTGCTATTCCAACATTCTGATGCGTGGAGCTCTCACTCCACACTTATGCTATCACTGAACCTGCCATCAAAATCTCAGCAAAGAGACAGGCTCAGTGGTTTTGACAGTGACTTAGTGAGAGTGACAGCGCATCTTTACTGGCACACACACTGGCTCATGGGATTTTAAACTCCCCTGTTGCTCAGGCAAGTCCAAGGAAATGTCCCTGGTCTTGCAGCACATCCTGTTGTGTGCTCTGAAGGAGTCTTACACTGGATGGAAAGTGAGACAGCAGAGATGAACATCAGACCAGGCTGTGCACACAGTCTTTTTGCAAACTGCAGAATGAGCTGGTTGCTGAGTGATGGTTTCAAGGTGGGGTTTTTCTCCCTACACCATCATATCACTCCCCTTTACATTTCTGTCCATACATTTGGTCCACATCTGTACTGGTCCACTGTGACCAGTGTACTCCACAAAGCCAATGGTAGCAAAACAGTCGAGGGCAGCTTCATTCTCAATGCTGCCTAGGAAGAATATGTTGTATGATAATCTCAATTTTAGGAGGTTTAGGACAAGGTCAGTAGTACAACTCAGAGTGTTCCACTTCCCAGTGCTAAAGAGCTTCACACTTCAGTGTCAGAGAGGAGTACCTCACTCTAATGGAAGTTAAATGCATCTATTGGAATCTAATGGAAATAGTGGGTTTGGGGTGGGTTTTTTTTTCAGTTTCCAGTGCTTCTTGATAAAAACCTTTCAGTCATGACAAAAGGTTTTTGAACTAGCACTCGTGTGCTTAGGCACTAGCAGAGACTAGTTGAGAGAGTCTGATGGCATCTTTTGGAATTTCTAGTATGGTAAACAGGGGAAATATTAATCATTTCCTTTTTAAACACCAAAAATACGTTCTGTGCTCTGCTGTGTGGAATCCAAAGTACAGACAGTGCTTGTACTGAAGAACTTGCATGTCCAAACAAGATGTTCACAGACCAGACAGATTGCAGCGAGTAACCCAGAAGTACAAAAGCTTTTATAGTGGTATACTTTAAATGATTATGTGTGAATTGTCAGGCTTCATAGCTAACTGATTGTAAAAGGAGCATTCTAACATGCTGCTATGACAAATATTATTGCTTTATTTGCTGTCAGTCACCAGATGTACAGAACTATTCATCTCTTTCATGCATTGATGTAAATTTGTTCAAAAACTTTAAAACCTGCCACAGCCTCCCCAAAGAGGCAAAGGTGAGCATTTGATGAGGTCGTTAATGTTGCCCAGCTGCCCACACTGCCTTCATTACCTCGTCATATCCTTCTGTATTTATTTAGAGGTCTTATGGAGTATGTGGAGTATGCTGATTGTAGACTGAATTCTAGAAAGAAGGAAAAAAAAGATAATCTGCTGGTTTTTGGATATGGCAACCAGTCTGAGGAATTGATATGCAGCTGGACCTTTTGCCCATTCGATTGTCTTTCTGCACAGCTGAATACCAATTATTCAGTTGAACACGCCTTTCCATGCTACCCGGTTTGTGTGTCCTTGGGATGAAAATGATAGCTCATGAATAAGGTAATGCATCAAACTAGCCTGGCAAAGCCAAGCAATTGGGCACTTTTTACAGGTATTAAAACTTTATCTTAATGGTTAGGTCAGGGACCTAATATACATCTGTTCCCCTGACCAAATCCAGCAGCCCACATCAATCACCAAGCTCTCAACCAGTTTCCTGCCTGCCAATACCAGCCAGAAGGCAGAATGACCACACACAGCAGTCTGCTACAGTGTAGATCCCAGAAAATAATATTTCCTGTGAAAAAATGTTTTTCTGCTTTGGGGTATCCTATTGTCTTTGTCCTTTCCCAAGAAATCTGCCACGAGCAGAGTACAACAAAGTCTGAGGACAGAAGGTAGCTCAAAGACCAAGAAATTCATGTTGAAAAAGGGCATGTTTTATTAAGATAGCAGTGGATTAGAGGGCATGTCATAAACCAGCAGAATTAATATCTTATTCTATGCTATAAAATAACCTATCTCAGGTGCTGACCTCCAGATCTGGTTTGGATTGAAAAGTTTCCTCTGAAATCCATACTAATTTGTTGCTTTCCACATTGTATTGGTTAAAAGTCATGAAGTAATGGTTCCTCAAAAGGGAAATGACTCACAATGAACAGTTGGCAAATTTGTTAATGGATCAAGAAGCAGGAGAAAATGCAGATGTGTATTTGCTGTTGAGAGACATTTTCTTTAATATGGTCAGAGATTACACAGGATACAGATAAAGTTGGTGCTGGCATTGCCCAAAAGGTTGGAAAAGGAAACCAGCAATGGTAAGCAGAACAGAGGGGGAAAAAGCAGCCAGACATATATTGGTGATTAATTTTACATTCAGAGTGAGGTTTTTTTGTTGCTCTGTTTTAGTGTAAGACCAACTATTTTGAAAGGAATGCTCAGGATGTTAAGAATCCTGTGGAGCAGGATAAACCTTTTCTTCAAAGACCTAATTGTTAACCAAGACCTACCAAAAAAACCAATAACTCTGTACCCTTTTTTACAACTGGATAAGTTTAGACACAGTGGTTAGATTTTGAAATGCATTTTGGCTTGTGAAGAGTTTAAGTGCAAAGAGGATCTATTTCTAATTAATCTGAAAGAAGCCAGCATCTCAGCCGCTTGCTAACATACTGCTAACATACCTTGCTTGTAGTTGTTCACAGAGTCATAAAAGCATTTAAACAGCTTTTTGAACAACTCTCTATAAGGCAGGGTCAAGAGAGACCGAGTGAACTGTGGTGAGCTCCAAGAATTCAACCATGCACAGCTGAAGAGCCAGCCAGGAGGAAGCCATGGACTGTGTGTGGACACAAGGCTTGAGGACAGGGTGTGTTTGTAATTACAGAAGGATCTCAAGGCCTCTTTGTGAAGTCAGGACAACCGGGGTGATGTCATGTGATTTAAAAGAAAGGCCTCGGAGAGGACATGACTTCTGCCTCTTGGCACTCCTGCTGCAATTAAAATATTAGAGAAAATTTTGCTGAATCCTAAGACTCCCTCAACAACACAGGAGTTCATTCCTATTTCCAAGAAGGGGTGTGTGAGGGAAATAAGAGATTATTGTTCTGTTATCTATTATTGATTCTGTAGCCAGGAAAAAGTCTGCTACTGACCTCACTTTCTCTTATGATGGCACACTTTTATTTTCCAGCCTGTGGCAGCTCTCTATGCATTTGCCTGTAGGCACAGGCAAGAGGTATACCATGTGGATGTGGAAAGGAAGTAAGGAGCTTGAACAAACTATACTACATTACAGTTATTTTTTCCCAAATCTGTGTTGTTTTGGAATATAAATCTTAAGGGTTTAGTTTAACCAGCAGCACAGAGAATTGGTGAGGGAAGTCCTTATCTTTCACCTCCATGAGATGAACAGGAGTCTTGCGCAAAGCAAAATGAGTTTGTTGAACTCTGTTCAGCTTCAGTCAAATCCCAATTCCTGTCACAAAGCCATCAAACACATCTCAGTAGTATTTAGCACTACTATGGCTCTTTTTCACTTCCGGAATGTCCTAGGCTGTGTTTACATAGATGTGGAGTGGAGCAGTTTGACCTGCAAAATGTTGTGATGCCCCTAAAGGGAAATCTGAAATCAGCCTGATAGAGATTTTTAGGATAGAGTAAGAACCTTTTGTCATATAGCTCAGCAACAAACGTTGTGCTGCAGGAACCAGGTACCCCAGCTGAACTCACACTGGTGTCTATGGTAGGATGAGGCATATTACACACTCCCTGCCTTCATCTGCAAGTGGTGGGGCATGGAGGAATATTGGGGCTTTCACTGCCAGGACCCTTTGTAAGATCAGTCAGCAACTCCTGGTGGTGAATGGATGATCAAATCTCTCTGCCTTTTTTGAATTCTGGACCAGCATATTAACATTTTCCATGGAGAACCCCAAAAAACTCATTCCCCATAGCACATGTATACTGCATATGTTCTGTGAATGTGTGCTCACTCTGTAGTTTGTTTAGAAATCTTTGCAATTAATTCTGGAGATAGATAAATGCTTTGCCTATTCCTTAAAAGATGGTCATATTTGTGCCCAGTACCTATTTCTCTGGGTCTCTTACTTAAAATCAAGATTTACTTGCAAAACTGGAAAACAGGATCATCTAGGTTAAATATTGCAGATTTTTCTGCTGGCCTCAGCAGAGCAGCTTCTTTAGATGAACAGAACAGCACTTACTTCAAAACACACCTCTATTCCAACTTCAGTGTTGGCTTTCCTGACGAGTTAATTAATCTCCGAGGATTGGAGATTAAGCGAATTTGGAAAGTGAGCAGAATTTGGTTCTCGGACAGTTGCATACATTTGCCATTTGTGGTTAGGAATAGAACCCAGAGACTGTTTATTCCGCGGTAGGAAAAACAGTTTTTACTTTTCTTAAACACAGCTAGCTAGTTTATGACTCCTGGCAGGAGTACAGTAAGTTTGAGCAACTAGTTTGTTTGTTCCAGCTAATTTATGGAGGGTGGTATTCATTTTCCTTTTCCCTTAAAGGGGTTCTATCATGTAGTGTAGGTCCCCAACAAGACATTGCTTAGACCTGATAGAAATCAGGCATACAGTGTTCTCCAGGATCCGAATAGTCAGACAGGGGTGTGCTAAATCCATCACACGGCCGTCAAGATACTAAATGCAACATCTACCACTACGTCCTGTAATTCTTCAGATCCCTCCATCGCAGACGGCAGAGGGGAAGGGGGAGGGTGAACTTAATTAGCAATCTCATTCCAAGGAATGGGGTGACGTCATTAAAGCAAGCTCAGACTAAAGTAAGGCAATTGCCATCCGGGTGTCATGAGCAAGCAAGGAAAAGAAGGGTGAAATACCACCATATTAAACCAGCCATTTAGGATTGAAATCAAAGCTCTCAAGAGCGGCTACAGTGATTTCCTCCCAGTTTTGATTCACACCGCGAACTCACCATGTGCATTTTAAGAATTCCCTTTCTATTTGACTTATCTGAAACACGAGGGTGTGAGCAGCAGGTGGTGTAAGTTTGGGAAAGCTCCTGCCGGCTTCCAGGATTTCCTGGCTCAGCTGGATAGAGGTGAAAACGGAGGCAGTTGTTGCAGAGCTTCCCTTTCCATCCCTTCTGCTTCTGCCCCAACAGTTGACTCCAAAGAGTGCCGAAGCCAGCCACCAGCTCTTTTCCTGCCTACTTCAGCTGCCCCAGGGTTAGGAAGCCCTTTACAGGAATACTCTGAAGGCTCGGGTGTGAGTTCATGTCTTGGAGAGGGCTAGGAGGCTTTTCTGCATCTAGGAACGGAGTGCATTAAAAATCCTGCCGTGGTCACTAGCAAAGTCTGTTTGTCCTCTACATAGCTTGGGAAGAATGGTCTGAAAACAGATGGCCTTATTCATCCATGGGCACCCCCAGGGAGAGACTTAGTGGTGACTCAGACCCAGAGTATTTCATAAAACCTAGCAATATTAGATGATGTTTAAGATGAACAAGCCAGTGCATTATTTTATCCAGTCTTTCTCTAATTTGGGTAGACAATCTCTTGCGTTGCTATGGAATGTGGAGGCTGCAGTGGAAACTGGGGACTGGCTGTGGCCAGAGTTCACTCCCAGTGCACAGTGATAGGAAATAAACAAATTGAGTATTAGAATAAAATCAAGGTAAATGCAATTGATAGAATTTTCAAATTACATTTACTCCCTTGTGTGAAAAGAATCCATCCCTGTGTGTCTAATCCACAGTCTTAACATAAATGCTGTCTCACACTGGCACTTTGAGTAACCATGTAGAGTTATTAAAACTTAAGCCTGCCTGAATCTTGAAATAAAGCTTTGCTGAATGTTAGGTCTGACAGAGATCCCAAAGCCAAGCAGAAGAAATACTCAGAGGAAAGGCCCTTGTGTAAATTCTTGTCCTGGTTTTGCACTCTTCCCTGAATTGCACATTAAAAACAGACTGTTGCCTACTGACTTGCTACTGTAACCACGCAGAAGTGTGGGTTTCAATGCCAGGATACATATTTTTAAAGCTGAGATTGGATATTTATTTCTGCACTTCACTTGGGAGACAAAAAAGCCATAAAGAGGAATAAAGACCTTTATAAGGTTTGCCCAAGCTTCATGGAAAGCCACAAAGGAGCAAGCATTGCACAAAGGTAAGTAAGAGCAGAGGAGAGGGGGACTCTCCTAGAAGAGCTTTTTCTCTGAGGAATTTGCTTTGGCTCCTTTGTAAGAGCCAGGATTAGTTGAACTCCTTGTCAGGCTTCTGGAGCCATTTATTTTCCTGAGCATTTAGGGAGAAGCTGCTTTGAAGGCTAAGGAGATAATCGTGGGATGAAAGGGACTGCTAGTTTGAAGGAGCCCGTTTGATGAGTGTATCTTTTTATTGAGGATTTATTTTGTCCTCTGATAGTGCGTGTATTTTAAGTGCTGTACAAAGTACCCGCAGCAATGGGGAGGCATTTAAAACAATTGCATTTGAATTAATTAATATAATGAATGACTGATAGGAAGATCAAATCGTTATCATTATCTTTTAGTGATAAATGGAGGGTGGAGGGGGAGCAAAGAAGTGCTGGCGTAGCTGGCTCCAGCCTAACACATGTTTATTTAAGTGACTCTATACAAACATAACCCTGTATGTCAGTTAAATCAGCAGCATGTCAGTCGGCACTTCTGGTTACAGACTATTTCAGAATCATTCATCATTCAACGCTATAAAAGCCATTTACCCTCAGCCCACCAACAACCAATCAAACCAAGTAGAAAATGGAGCAGGAAAGAAGCACTAACAATTGTCCTTAGTTTCCTTTTAACTTTTGCAGCAACAATCCAATACATCCTGTGTGGTGGGATAGTGGAGAGGTTTTGCTGAACTAAACAGAGCTTCCTTCACCAGGTCATTAAAAGCGGGAAAGGGAGGGGGAAGAGAGAAGAAGGAGCAAAAAAATGAGAGCACAGAAAGTTAACCCTTGCTCTACCAGTTTTTCTTTCACAGGCAGTGTTTACAAATTGCCTTTATCTATATTTTTTACACCCATTAATATGATTCCTAATCATTTTGTACCATCTATAAAGGCAACACAAGGTCTCAATACACTGGGCAAGCTCTGATGTAAGTCATCATGGCCATGTGCTGTTCTGCTGCTCTTAAATTCAATATAAACCTTCCAGGGCTGGGCTGCTAAGAGAGGGAGTAGTCATCAGTGCTGCATCTTCACAGATACCATCCTTCGAGCCATTCCTTTGTGTTCTGTGTTCTCCTGTGACTTTCTCCAGGTAAATAACTTGAATCCTGGATCCTTGAGGATGCCATGGCCGGGAAGTGCAACACCCTGCAGAACACAAGGTTTTAGAAAACCACAATTCCAAGGGGAGAAAATATGACGTGAAGGTCTTTTCAGTCTTGAGTGGTCCCTCCTCTAATTTGGTAACTAACTCCTGCTACTTTTTTCCCATTTGCACTGATATATGGCTTGATCCTCCAAGCCCTTACTCTCATGAGTGATCCCATTAAGATAAATGAGACCTCTCTCATGTGACTGAGAGTGGGCAGGTATCTGAATAAAATGATCAGCAAAATCAATCAGTTCTCCCTTGTCTTCTCTTGGAGGGACTAGTAAAAGTCCCTCTGTTATAATTGCACTAGCATGCAAACGATGGGAGTATTATTGGGTAATAATGTGTAAAATGGCCATATCCAGTTGCTTTTTGACTGTTTAACTATGGTATTTTTCTAGTTCTGACTGTGCTCTGCCTGATTCAAATCCTCCCCTCGTGTTTATTATTAGTTAACTATTTCTTAATGGACCCCTTCATTTATGAATAAAACTCAACAGCAATTACAGCCCCAGTGGAGACCAGTGCACTACCCATCTGCTCCGTCACTCGCTCTCGGCGTTGGCATTCTGCACAAGTCCCAGCCCCTCTCATCGTAACAAGCTAGGATCAATTTTCCAGTGGCAGCTTGGAAATAATAGTACAAAATGTATATTAATACAGAAATATATTGTGAAACTGTCCTTAAACAAACAAATGAGCCACTTTAAAATATTACCGCCATAAATGACCATGACAGTAGCACAGCACATATAATAAAAAATAACTACTGAAGAGAAGCTGCTGAATTACTATAGTAATAAACCAGATGTGATTATTATCATTTAACACAGTCATTGAATACCATGAATCCCTGAAGCCATTAAAATATTTATGATTAAACATTTGCTATTCCTTATAACAGAACATATAGTCGAGTACTAAAAAACTGTTAAAGTATTATTTTGGCTAATACATGCTACTGCCATGAAAAAGGTCAGCTACCACTGTCTGAGCTTTCTGGAAAGAGCACCTAACAGCTGTCCTTCCTTTTTTTTTTTTTTTAATAGTCACTATAATGTTAGATATCTCTATAGCACATTATTATGTTCAATAGAGAGATATAGATGTAAGTCCACCCTTTCCTACATGCTGCTATATAAAGGAATAAACACAAATATCTGATTTTATTTGTGGAGGATTGGATACTTTCTGTCTTCAGGAAATTATAACAAAATATTTAACGCTTTTAGGAAAAATATACTTGAGATTAAGCAATAAGCATATGCAAAAATGAAGTCTAATTACCTCCAGGAATTTTAGCATGCAGACACCATATTACCCACTGAACACATTTTATCTTGTGAGCGCTGAATTTCTTTTTTTCACTGTTGGAAGTGCTTCCCTGCCTGCCTCTCCACGGTCCGCAGCAGCCCGGTTGCCTACCGTTAAAGCAACCTTGGCTGCTGTGACCTGCAGGTGAGAGATGCTTGTTACTGGAATGAAGTGTGGGTGAACAGGGGTGGTGGTATGCCCTGCGGGTGCCTGGCCCATTTAGGGGGTGAGACCCAGAGCCTGAGGGCAGAATTAATTCGTGAGTGGGGTAAGGAAAGGCACAACAGCCCTCCTAGCCCGTGAGGGGGAATATTCTCTGGCCAGATGTGCATTGATCCTCTCTGCAAGACCGTTTTGCTGCCAGCGGATGGGGATTCTCCCGTAGCTCCACCACTCCCCCTTCTTTAGACACAGGGTCCCCCAGGCTTTACCGACTGAGCTGTTGTGTGAGGATGCTCTTTGCTACACACTGACAACCATCAAGTCACAGATCTATTCTAATGCTTTCATATGCCTCTCCCACAATAAACACCGTGTGTCCTCTCATGCCTCCTGAGACACTGGCAGGTGAGAGACTTCCTCCCCTCATACTCCTATACTCTTTTTTCCTACCATCACAGAAATCCAACTATTCTATTTGGATACTCTTGAACAAAAAAAAAAGTAAAAAAACTAAACTTCTATATTACAGGGGCAGCAGTATGGGAAATTCTGACTTGGCTTTAGCAGAATTTCACTGTCCTGACTTAGAAAGCAGCCTGCAAGCCCTAGGGTGGCCCAGGCACCCAATATGAGCTACAAGAGTGCATGGGGAGAGATGAGGAGCTTTAAACCTGTGCTTCCAGAGAAAAGTGGAACTAAATCCTGAGGTGCCTGCACCAAGCAAAAATGAGTCTCCTTTGATAAGTGAGTCCAATCTGGGAGGCACCCATCTCTTCCTGCTGACTCAAGGAGAACTCCAGATGAGTGTAACTGAGGTGTCCAACCATTAGAAGGCTGATGTTAAACAAGATGAAACCCGTCTTCAAGTAACACACACAAGCCTAAAGCCCTGCTTGTTTATTGCCTAACTGTGAAGGTACGTATCCTCCATCCTTGCCGCTGGGGTTGTTGCTCACGTTCCATCCTGAGCAGCTCAGCACTTGGCCCAGAACTGTCTGAGACACAAAAAGTGAGCTCTGCTCTGTCTAAAACCCTTGAGCCATCCAAGTCCAATGGGCATTTGTAGAAGAAATGAACACGCAATTCTGAGGTCCACAGGAAGTTTTGGAAGACAGAGGTGTAGCTGCTGCTGCGTTCTTGTAAAAGAGAACATATGAGAAATGCATCATACTCTCTGTTTATATGAAAGCCGGGTGGCAGAGCACCTACTCAGGGAGTAGGAAATATGCATTCAGCTCTTTCCTCTGCCTGAGAAGATTCAAACTCATATCTTCTACGGCAGCGAAGTAGTTGGCTAAGCATAGGTCTGTCCCAGTGGTGTGTTAGTCATGTCTGAAGGTTGCCCTCTGGAGACTAATGTGGAATTTTATCTAATTTCTCAATTTGGCTAGGTCAGGGCAGAGTAGAGAGGCATAACTCCGTGTGAAAGTGAAACGGAGAGGCGGCACTGATGGATTTAGGCTGTGAAAAGGTTTCCAGCCATTGCACTGTTGGAGTCAAGCATCTCATTTTCACCAAAGATCCACTTCAGAAGCCCTCTTGCTTTCTCCCTGGGAACCTGCATGGGGTGGGGGTCTGGCTGCTTGCAACACATCCAGCTGAGGGCGAGATGCTGGAGGCCACTTAACCCTTTAAACTTGCCTGAAAGGAATATTTGGAGTTCCAATGCACCTAACCCAGGCACTACATGGGAGATAACAGGAGCAGACAGTGACTGTCAGTCAGGAGTGCCAGTTCTAAGTTTCTCCCATAGATTTGATGGGGTCCTCTTCCTCTAGGTCATGGCCAGCAGCCCTTCATGAAAACCATTCGGCTCCAATTTCAAAAGCCGTTTTTGCCATATCTGCTGGAGATAGCCACCACACAACCTTCATACTGTCATTGGTTTTTTTTTCTGTGCTACAGCAATATTCAATGAAGAAAAGTTGGCAGATTGCACCAGTTCTGGTGTCAGAAACCCTAGTAGTTAAACAGAGAAGTTATTTTACTCTCCAGATGATCATAGACCACTTATGGCCTATGAAGATGACTATCTGAAAATCCTCCACCTAGACCTGGATTATGTCTGTCAATATGTTACTTCATTCCCCCAAGTACAGCCCATAACCTTCCTCTTGTCCTTCCCATCAGTATCATCACCAGGCACTACTCAGTGTAAGTGGGAGCAGGTGCATTGCAACAAATTAGACAGCACTGGTTCCAAAAATAATTACTCCTACCCAAGGTATTTCTGATAAGACTCATCTTCTGAAATAAAGATTGCTTTAGTTTACCAGTAAGGTATTTCCTAGAGTTTCAGGCTTTATGTTCAGTATTAAACCAAAGATGGGGCTGGAGTTTCCTTGGATGGTATTGCTGTACTCACAGATATTTTCTTGGAGCTTAAAAATATCAGACAGTGTAGGGTCTCAATGGAGCTTAGGAGTTTCCCACTGTCTGGATTTACCAAAATCAAGTTTATGAGAGATTTAACTGCATCCAAAATGGAAAATAAGGGTATTGCAACAGTTGATCCAGCATCCATCTGTTCAGAGCCAGAGATATGAATCCAAACTCCTTATTCTCCTTCTCCTGAAATTTGAGGAAGGCTGGAGTTACTTCACGCTCACTTTGATAAAATAAGGAACTGAAGAATCTGTTGGCATGAGTGGAGGTTTCACAAATTAAGAGCAGCTCTCAATATGATGCAAGATTTCTGTAAGCTTTCCATTATTCTGATTTATTAGTTCTCAAGGCCATGTGGAAAGTGAACAGAAAGCATACTTGAAGAAGTAATTAAATTACAAGAGCTTTCACTATTCCAAGTCGTATTTGGACTCTTGCATTACGATTCATAAGGCATGGTTGTGCTGTGCTGTTGCAATAGACTCCAGGTTTTGGATGGATACATTCATTACGGAGCAACAACATGGGAAAAGATTGTGCCTGTCGTTTGATTTGATAAAAGTCTGGACTTTTTTGGCTTCTGCCTGTCCCCGAGGGCATAGATCCAGGCAAAACAATATCCAGGAAAGGAAAACATGGGAGAAAGCACCCAGAATTACCTAGCTAATCAAGAGGAATGGCTGACTGGTATTACAAGAAGGCATTTAGCCAGGGCACGTCCTCTCTGGGTTCATCCAGATGAGAACTGACGCTGGTACTAAACACAGAAAGGTGAGCATCAGTGCAAACACCGTTCCCTGTACTCTGGGGAATATTTGCCCACAGCTCGTTTTGGATCAGTGATGCTGTAGCTGCTCCAGCTACATTTTGTGAGTATAATAGAGATTCCTATAGTGCCAGGACTCAGAAAACAGCAAATGGCTCTGACCATGCATTTGGAACCAAAACCCTGATACCGTCCCAGTATGGCTCTTACTGGTGGAGGAGGACTCAGGACACAGGTTTGTATGACACAGCAAGGAGAACCAATCAGGAAAATGTTACTAGTACTGCAATCTGTCTGGAAAAAAAAAAAAAAAAAAAAGTGTCCTGTTAAAATCCAACTCACAGTGACAGTATCCTTTTCCCTCCCTTCCCTTCCCTTCCCTTCCCTTCCCTTCCCTTCCCTTCCCTTCCCTTCCCTTCCCACTGCAGACATTGGGAGACAAGGCATTTAATTTTTCCTTTTCAAAGAGTTTTTTTTTCTGAATTGCATGGTTTTGTGGTGTGGAATGTTTTATACTATGGTAATGAAAATAAATTTAAATATTTTGTGGAGGGTTTTGGTGGTTTTTTTTTTACCAAAAAAATGAAAACAAAGTTAAAATCTAGAAATGTTCTGAAATGGGATTTCTATTCTCCATGTACATGAATGGCAACTGGGATCACAGACAATAAATTTTAGAACAAAAATGCTCTGGATATATTGGGGTAGATTTATCACCATAAATCATTGACATAAACAGAGGTATGCTGGCGATCACCACTTGGGTATCTCCTGTAGCTGGTGCTTTACTCCATTTCTCTATATTTCTACTAGAGTTTCATCAGCACAAAAAATCAAAGACGCAATAATACAAAAGAATCAGTATAGCCAGCCACTTACTACCCAGTGTTTTATTTTCTCCATAATATTTTCAGAGTGTTTTGGGGAGTAATTTCAAACAGTCAAGTCAGAGTCCACTGAGAATTGATTTTTGTGACCTCACATATTGTAACAGAAAATTATAACAGGAAATAAACCATTAAGTGATAAACAAGGAAACACGGATACAATTACTTTCAGAACATAATTTTATCCAGTCTAGTTTTGAAAATGAAGAGATAGTACTGACTGGAACACCTCAATTCTGGATGCAAACTGTACAATCTATTATATTAAACAAAGTCAAAAGCAATGTGAAAGATCTTGAATCTATTCAAGGCATGCACCTCATTACAGACTTAGCAAATTAAAACACAAATAGGATTAGAAAAGAATAATGTAACAATCTCCCACTATGGTCCCTGGAGCATTAAGTCATAAATTGGGTTTGCATTAAATTGTGCCTGCAGTATTGAATTCAGGGAAAGAGCTATAGGCTGAAGATAAACCTTGCTGGGCTAGCCAACTTCAGTACGGCTGTGTGTTTCCCCAAACACACAATGAATTTGTTGGAATCTAAAAAGGCACATTCAAAAACATGCATTTCATATCTTAATTAGAAAATGTAGATATGGTAGAGCAATTTCTGGCTATACCAAATCCAAAAGCCGCAGGCATTTGAAATTGTCATTTCACTTGAAGATGTTGTCTAAATATGGAAGTTGTGCACTTTTCATCAGATTGCCTGCCATGTTTCCACGAGTTTTCAGGTTTGCACAAACCTTTAGCATATTACAAGCTGCTTTTTAAGTGGAGGAAACAATCTTATCCCAAAAGGCTATAGAGAAGCCGAGTTTCCATATTACAAATTTATTCTGTTGTTATGGGAACTAAAATGGTGGGCGATGTGAAAAGGATCCTTAGCTAACAAAGACCGGCTTGATGATATTATGGCAGTAGCTACACAAAGTGCAAACACATCTGTGTAGAGCTTCTTTTCTATAAGGAGATGCGGGCTCCTGAAAAGTATTGACTCTAAAGTGAATGAAATCCAACCTTTGTGTGACCCTAGAAAAAATTACTGAGTAATGCCAGGAATTAATTTCGTTAATTTTTCCTTAATAAAGGCTTTATCCTTCAAAGCTATGTCATTACTGTCATCATCCTCCTCACTGTCATTTCGGGGATCGCTAATAGCAGCTGCTCTGGTTAAGGTGCTTGTCATTTCACACGACAAAGGAGCCTTCGCGTGATATTATACGTGGTTTTTGCACCTTCTCTTTGAGGGGTTCTCACGGCTCCGTTTGCCTGCAGCAGGCTTTCGCAATTCATCAGGCAGAAAGCCCTTCAGGCTGGGGAACTGTCTTTGCTTTGTCGATGCATCTTTGCTCAACTTTTGTTGCGACGCTCCCTTAGCATCTGCCAGTTCCCTCCCCTGCTTTGGGCTGCACAGAACGGTCCTAGCGGCGTGCTGAAACAGGAACGCAACCCATTAGTATTTTAAGTCTAGTCTCACAGCCACTGCCGAAGGAGCTCACGCTGCCCTGGGAACACTGGGATTCTGGTAAAGCAACTAGGGAGAAAAGCAAACTTTGTGCAGTGACAGGGTGGGGGGGGTGCTGAGACCGAGACTTGGTGCAAATTGATGGGACGGCAGAGCCTGTGTCTAAACAGCAGCGTTCAGGGGCGTCCACGCACACATCCACACCTAAATTTGTATCTGGGCTCCAAGGGAATGGCACGTTGGGCTAAGAGCAGGCTATTCTTGGTCTCTTCCTGCAAGGGTTTCCAGGGGTGGGGAGGCAAAGAGGGCATTGCCATGGGATAGCAGGCCACTCTGGGGGACCAGACCCACACTCAGATGTGGCAGCAGCACTTTGCCTGGGATTCTTATCTTGTCCTACGTGCAATGTGAGCAGGCAGACAGCAAAGAGGCTGAACCTGGTTTCCTAGGCAGAGGATGCAAGGGCGCTCAAGGTCAGACCATGTGCCTAATTAGGGTCTGCTCCTGTCCAGCGTAGGGGTGCTCTGGCTCTCACCAGCAACAATGCTCAGTTCTGGGGAAGAGGATGCTGAAAAAGGATACATCTTGGGTCTGTAAGGGTACACATAAACTGAGGCTGCTGGGATTGCTTCTCCAATCCCAGGTCCCAGGGCACACATAAGGCTTGCCAAGGGGACATGTACCCAAAGCTTGTGTGCGTGTCACTGCGCCACAGATGCTCCAGCGAGGGCTCTGGGCTGCAGTCAGGGGAGCAGGGGCTTGGGAGTCACATCTCGCAGGTTACTGCCCCCCTCCTTTGAGATACAGTGAGGTTTTACCCTGCGCTGGGGGTTGGAGGAGTCTTCTCCAGTTTGCCAGTGGAGAATTTGTTGGCTAAACAAGGCTGTCTCCTCCTCCTGGCTGACAGCTCCCTTCTGGAGCAACCTTTTAACATTTTTCTTGATTTTCTTAAACAGCAAACATTAGACACATTAAGAACAGCAACAACAAAATCATTAAGCGCTATAACATTCTCCGAGGAGCCAGACGTATCCTTTAATCAGGTTATGGAAAATTCATTCCTCTTCTAGTCATTTATCTTCTTTGTTTATGCACATACAGAGTGACCCACTTCTGAGCATCAAAAATAACAACAAAGAAAAAAACAAAGATTCTTCATTATTAATGGATTTATGTACCATTTGTTTTGCTTTATTGGAAACTAAATAATCAAGTTCATTCATTCCAATTAAACGCAGCACACACTAATTGTCTATCATTTCTATCAGTGAATGCAGTTCTCTCACTTAAAAGTCACTACTTGACCTCAGTGGGGAAAGGATCAGTATCTTGCCTCCTTCTATAATGATGGATTGTTTGCATTAAGACGGAGAAGCAAGGACTGAAATTAGGGGTATACTGTGCTTTTCTCCCTGCCTTAGCTTACACCTCCGGTCCCCGGTACAGACGCAGGGGCTGAAAACCCAATGTTAACATTTCATGAACTGCAGACTACATCAGGTCAAATTTGTCCCCAAATTCACATGATTTACAACAAGTGTAATGTATCTATTGTCGTGAAATGAGATTTCAGACACAGATCTCTAATGAAAACTTTATGAATAAAAATAATCATGACATGTAGGTCTATAATAAAACTGGCTTATTAAGGGCAATAAGGCCTTAGTCTCCAACGCTGGCCTAAGCCCACTGAATTAGTCAGCTAGACTTGACAGAAATTCGTGACCAAAGAACTCCTTGTTACACAAGTCACGTGCTGAAGTGATTCATATTTTGGAAGCTAAACCAAAACTCTCCCAAAAAGGCAACTTCAGAAGAAATAGTCTCATCATTTGATTGAGGTTTCATATCAGGTTATTTTGTTGTACTTGGCAAAACTGTTCATAATGAAACTCACTTGATGAGAGAAGTACAAGAAGGTAAAGTAGCAGTAAACACTGCAAAAAGTACCGTAGAAAGTTAGTTATATCAAGCAAAGCTGCTTAATAGCATAGACAAGGATACTTCTCATTTTAAAGAGACTACATTGTGTTTAACTGGCAATTAGTTGCTCAAAATTGACATGGATTAGAAATTGCAATGCAAGTCATAATGGAAATAGAAGAGCATTGAAAGAGATCTTTTCACTATGGAAAAAAAACCAACAACTTAACCTGTTTCTTTAGCCTGAAAAATGTATTTGGCTACCTTCCACGTTAATTTTTATTTTCTCTGTTAAAACACAGTTTAAAGAGAGATTTAAGTCTAAGGTTATAATATCAGCACAAAACTGGCTAAAAATGAAATATTGCTCAAAAGCTGTTCAGAGGGCACCTTATGATACTAAGAGAAGCTGGAAGAAAAGGTAAGGGGAGAATATCAGGGAAAGAAAGGTAGTAGAACGAGGCTCCCAAAAATAGACAAAAATAAATAGTAAATACTAGGAAATGTAAAAAACATCATCTTTATCACCGTGCATGATGAAACTCTGCTGAACAGCTGCTAGTAGACTTTAATGCCCATGTCAGTGACATTAACACTGCTTATGATTTTCGTTTATGTTCACTGATACATACCCACAATCATGAGCATTTCTAAAAACTTACCACAGAAGATGGCAAGGTACTTGCCCACGGGGACTGGACTGGCAGGAACCCAATCAGTCTCTTTCCCGCAGCAGAAATTTGTCATTTCAGGATCCAAAGGTGTTTTGAGTGGGCACATTTTCTATTTTTATTCCCTGAGTTATTACAGAATATGAATGTCAATAATAGATAAGCACATCACAAACAGACTCAGCAAGTTCTGCCTTTTCTGCCCCCAGAGAGCCACTGCTCAAGCAATATCTCAGCACCAGGGTGACAGTTCTCCCTGGAGGGGGACAAGAGACAAATCCCTTCCACTCCACAAGCCCCCTGGCCTGCACCATCTGATGAATTTATAGTCTCCAATACAGTTAGGTGTGTATAATTCAATGTATTGCTGAAGACCAGTTACTGTATTTTATAGCTGACATTACAGGGGATATTTTTTCCTACGAAATAAAACAATATTTGTTTCCTGAAAGGGAAATGTGCTGTCTGTGGCTATCAGCAGCCAACAGTTGCTGCTGGCGAGAGCTAAAGGAGAAAAAATAGGTGGATATTACTTTAGCGATATTGGGAAGAATAATTTATCATTCGCAGTGCTTTTACAGGATCAGAGGGCCCATTTGAAAGTCACTACAGGATGACTGCTTTATTGTACTGTATTAAACAATTGTATTAAAAATACGGATTACAGAAGATACCCTGACATGTCGAGCGCTGCAGCCGAATCCGGATTCCCACGCTGTACATGACTCTGTGCAGAGGGGTGTGAGGCGAGGGGTACCTATCACTTTGAGAGTCTATAGTTACTTAACGTCAGGGTCCGAATCTGTCATTTCCCAGCACTTTACAGAAATTGACTCACATAGTACGGCTGTGAGGGAGAAAAGTTAATATGAGTTTGGGGTGATTTGGGTTTTCCTTTTCGTTTGGTCCTATTTCAGAGCTTGAGAAAGCACGGATGAGTTATTAAGTGGCTTGCTCCCTGAAAAATAGAGCTACTTTGAGGCATTAAAGGCAAAAAACGACATTCTGAAGAGTACTTGGTGTCAATCGAGGGCTGCAGGTTCATGTCAGAACAACACCAATGCCAGCGATAGCTGCCCCAAGAGGTCTCCATTGGAGTTGTCTTGCGCCACAGGAGGACTTACCCTTCCCAGGGAGATTTCAGATCAGCTTCTCTCGCCCTATAAATCCTTGATTGGAATATTCATTTTTAACAGGTTCACAGCATACAGGTTGGGGGGCAGGGGGGGTGGAATTTTCTTTTGATAGGATGTACTTTAAGTATATGGTAGAGTAGTTAGCATTCATGTCAGGTCAGATATCAGCTTTGGCAAAGAAATTCACATATATTAGTGTCCCATCATACAGAAGCTTCCTGTTTATTTCTGTATTTCTTTGTTGTTGCTTTTAAGTTAAAGTAAAGGACACCTGGGGTGTAGGACCACGTCTGTGAAGAAAGAGCATTTTTTTCCTACCTCCAGGAGTCGGAATATAAGAAATTATTCTCTTCCATAGTTTACATTTTTGCTGGAAAATAAAAGCTACAGAGGAGTTCAAGGAAGAGCTGTCAATAAGCAGGTAGAAATATCCAAAGGCTGTTGGTAGAAAGCTGTGATAATACTACATCTTCTACAACAATTAAAGGGCCTGTGAGTGATCAGCAACTGGGTACGGTGGTGTGTATGGATGAGAAGACCTTATATATGCTTTGCATGGAAAGCAAAGTACTATTTGCATTTTGCAGGAATACAATACAGTTATTTTGTTTTTCTACCATGGCAAGCCTGTACCAGACCTGCGGAAAGCATGTGTGCCTCCAGGTCATGGACCTGTAGTCCTTTGGCAGATGTGAGGAGCTCTTGGAGGCAACGAGCAGCTCTTGGAGGATTCAGACGTGGGCTTTGAAATCATGAGAGGATATTCAGACCACATGAGGGACAGGGTCTGCCACCTCCAGAGTGGTGTGTGATGCAGCAGGGACCCAGAGGACATTTACAGGGTCTCTGTGAACAGCTTATCTCCAGGCATCCCAAGTAGACCCGCATGCCTACAGGTGAGGAAGGCAGTGTGATTTAGGAAATAGCAAGCCTCAGTGCCTGGGCAGTCCATCAGCCCCTCCATGAGCTCCTGTATCTCTCGCTGCTCTCCACACGTTTCTCCCAGGCGTTAGCTGTAATGAAGACGGGATGGTCGACAACTTTATGACAGTTCCATTTATTCCGACTATTTTCATGTAAACCCAAGCAACGAGCAGCAGTTGCTTCCTCTGCAGCTTGATAAATGTCAGTATTAATTAAAATTGTTCGGAGAAGGGTCGGGGTTTTTTTTTTGTTCCTCTGTCTGCACTGGGCTGGCAGGGAGGAGAAGCCTGACGGGCAGGCGCAGCTGCTGAGCTGCTGACTGGAAATGCCGTCACTGGGAAGGAGGGGAAGGAGCCGTAGCCAGTCTCTGACAAAGTGGATTGGAAATAGTGGAAGCATTTTGTCACCTGCATCGCGCTGCCACTCAGCGCAACGTGGGGGAGGATGTCTGGATATGGGTCTTGAACTTAATCCTTTGCTCCCCCGGCTGGGAAGTCTGCAAAGGCAGCTGTTCAGCCCATATGGAGGGGATAGTGCTCCCCCACCATCCCTATCTAATGATGCTTTCCTGACTGACGCTCCAGAGAGAGCCCTTGATTCAGGAGAGAAGGTCAACATGACAGTGCCTTTTAGGATGCAGGGGGAAAAAACAGGGGACAGCCCCCCTCACCAAATCTGCCCGTGCCACTGTGCATTTATATGCATTCTCTTCTGATACCGACCCACCAAGATGCTCATAAACCCAGCATCTTCTGCCAGCCTTGGGGGGCTCAAGCTGCAACCAAAATTATGCTTCAGTGGTCGTGGATGTACCTGTTTCCAGCTGTGGCATGTCTGAATGCAGCCAAGGCACCACTCTCCTGGTCATTGTGCTGGCATCCTCATTTCTGGTATCTCTATGCGCTCAGAGAAGGCCATTACTGCCTGCTACACTTAATTTTTATACAAGATAATGAAATAATTCTCTTTTTTCTTCCTGGACTTTACTAACAGTAGAGGAAATAAATTCAAATGAACCCATGGGAGTTAAATGCACATGTTTTCCTGACTTGGAGTGAAAAGTGTGCTTCACTGTCACTCAGGCATATCTCAACAGCCTCCCCAGAGTGTTTTTCCTGGTGGAGAAAACAGCTTGACTTGCACAGCAGAACCAGTCCCTCTTTTGCAAAATGTTATCAAAAAAAATGTGAATGGTTTTACACATATTTTTCCTGAAGTTCTGCCTTGTTCTCTGAGAAACTGAAGCTGAAGGAGAGAGAGGAGATTAGGGAAGACAATAACATCTCCAGATCGAAGGGTGGATCCCAATGAAGAAAAAGCTGAAAAGATATTGGGAGTCCAAAATAAAGATTTTGTAAAACTGTGTTTCTTATCAGACACACATGGAGACCGAGGCTTGATTTCCACAAGCACATAGTGAAAAAAGGAAATATACTTCTCTTTGGCATCTGTTAAACTTTCATCTGCAAACACAGGTGTGAAAATGTAATTAAGTGAATATCACTATTACAAATGACAACTCAGTTTCATTTCTGTATTGGGCTTTTTTCTGTCTCATTTTTAATTTTCTGGTACCATAGGCTGGTTCTTCTAAATACTGTCTCCTGCGGCTTCACCTTGATTCAGGTACAAGCCCTTAGTTCCCTTGCTCTTGTTTGAATTTATTGTAATCTTTTGATGGCTGCATTTGTTCGTATTGAGCACTGCATTTGTTTCCACTGCTGGCCTCTACAAAGTGCGTTTTTTTCTAGAAAGATACTGACTTCTGTGAAGTCAGTCTCCTCTTTTCTATGAAGACAGCTGTCACGCCGAGTATAGTAGTTTAAAAAAATCCTAAGTAGAAGTGCCTTTTACTGGCATAAAAAATAGCAATCAAGGCTCTCCCACTTGTTCTCCTGGTCTAATCTTACAATGGGTTAGGGTTTGTGCCTGCACGCTCAAAAGAAACCTAGTTTCCGTAAATTTCTTTTTAATAAAAATGTGTTACCTATGATAAATATATATTGTCTAGGTTAAATGAATCTGATTGTGAAAACATATTGAGTAAAAGTATTGGTAGGATTTAATTTCATCTCTTTAAAAAAAACCCTAAACATCAAAAAAACAAACTGTAGCTATTGAATGCTGGTTTGAATTAAATTCTATTTATTTTAATAAAAGTGAAGTGGCCTGAGTGTACATATATTTGTTTTAGTGGCAGTGCATTGGATCCAATAAAGCTATATTGGCTTCACTGCTTATGTTTCCTTTCCAGAGAAAATGGATTGAGTGGAAAAATGAAACAGGCATGAATCAGCCAGCCCTGAGGTCTCCGCTCAACTCTGGCATCCAAATAAACTGGTAAAAAAAAAAAAAAAAAGAAAACCACCACCAACAACCAACGTTATTACTAAATATTGCTTTAAATTTAAATATGTTTTAATGCCAAGGCTGCACATGAGGGGTTTAATTGCCTCCGTAAAAAGAGAGCGTCTTTCAGACCCAGACTTGGCCGTGGAGGGTCGTTGCATCTCCTTGCGGCTGCAGAAGGAGAAACCCAAGCTGGCTCCAGCTCCCCGATTCTCCTTCGCAATAAAGGCTCTCGGCTGATGGCCACATATCTGCAATAATGCAGATCGAGTGTCAGCATCCCCGGCGCAGGGGCACCTCTATCCAAAAGCGCAGGCACACACAGCAGGGACGTAAATCAGCGCTGGGTGCTGGCTGCCGGGGGGTGGCATTCCCACAAGCATTTTCTACGCGCTCCCCCAGGAGCAGTCGCTTTGGTCACCCAGAGGGAATGCTATACTCATCTGCTTTTGCACCAGATCTCACAAATGGTCATGTTTTCTCTGCAGGGATATTACCTGCACGTGTTTCTGCAGGTGGGAAAACCACCGAGGCCAATGAGGGGCAGGTCTGGAGCACCTTGACGGAGGCTTTTCAGGCTGGTGTGCGGTAAATTCTGTTAAACGGGAACAAGGACAGGCTCAGCAGAGAGTTTGCAGTAAGTTAAAGTGTGGTTTAGCCATTTGTTTTACATTTGGAAGCTACACAGTCCCCTCTTCTAATGAGAGCGAGGACCTGAAGAGAACAACCCCACGACACTGGTTGTTGTCCTCCTTCGGCACAGGACAGCGGACCATCTCCCCCTCACATGCATTTGTTTGCCAAACCATTTCACCCCAGTAGCAACACTCCCAGCAATGTCACCAAGTCCCCCTAAATTGAATGAAAAAAAGAGAAAATATGTTCCTGCCCTTTTTCCCCAGTGCCTCCTTTACAGCCTGTGCACTGGGGGGGAGCTCCTCCGAGGTTATCGAGGACGCTCCTCTCGCAGCCCAGCAAGCCCCACCTGGGCGTTTGCCAAGGGGTGACATGGATGCCGTTGGCTGGCCCGGCTCCTCGCATACCTTAAATGGCCAAAAGCTGACAACCCAACCCCAGCAATGCTTTGTTTGACACCGTGCTTCCTTTTAGGAGGCTGGAATCGGGTGGTGTGAATCCAAACCTGCGTGTTATTCCTCCGTCAGAAAACATGATCTGCAGTAAGGCATTTACAGTTTGCGTCGAACTGGGTGCCCCTGGGACAGGGGGAGCCAGTCCAAGCGAGGAGAATTTGGCTGCAGGAGTAGTTTAGCTGAGGAATAGGAGATGGCCACAGACTCCTCCATCTCTGGCTCCTCAGAAAACCATGAATAAAGAAATAATTCAAAGAAAAACAAAGCAGCTGTTAGCAAAGCAATATTCAGGTAAAAATCCAGCTGAGGAGTGGGTTTGAGAGTGCTGGGCATCATCGACAAAATCCCCATCACCTTGTGGAAGTGGAATACAAGTTGCAGACACCACCGTCAGTTCATATACCCCAGAGATGAGATGCCTCCTGAGCCCTGGGTGGACAGACCAGGTTTGTGAGAGCTGCAAGGGCTTCACCACCATACAGATGGTGGTGGTGAAGGTGGCAGACCTCATGACGCATCTAGATAACAGATGGGAGAGTGCTGGGGAGGATCAGCGGGCACCAGTAAATAAAATGGCAGCAGACTCCACGGTGATGTTCTGTGAGATGCTTCCCGCACAGGGCTGTGCAGAAACACAGATACCTGTGAGGAGTGGAGAGATTTATTGGGGAGAGGAGTTTGGAATTTTTTTTTAAGAATTTGGGAAACTGTTGGGAGACCCTACCTGGGAAAGTTGGACTCTACCAAAATCAAAATAGAAGTAGTCGGCACTTAGAGTATAGAGGGTTAAAGGAGAGTTTTTAACTAGAAGCTGGTATAAATCTGTGTGCAGAGGAGTACACAGTCTGAGATGACACCACCTCCAGGGGTGAAAACATAAATTCTGTATCAGAAAGGGATTGGATAAATTAAGGGAGGACAAATCCCACCAGGGTCATTAAATTCTACGGTCCAGTTCCTCCCAGTGGCTGGAAGCTGGAGGTGTAAGCGGGAGATTTATCAGAGGCACCGGGTCATGTGGCGGAGATGGGTCTACACAGCCTCTTTCTTGATTGACAATCCCCACACCAGACAGAGTGATGGAGGTGGTGATGGACGGGTCTTTAAACTGTGTGACCACCAAGAGACCACCCGCCTGGGCCCCCTGCTCCCCACAGCCTATCTCTGCCCCTTCTCTCCTGCCACCCTGGCACTGGCCACCGAGCAGTGCCTGCCCCACCACCCAGCCTCCTCTGGCCAGTCCTCCGCCTCGCAATGAGCAGACAACAACAGCCTTTCTGCCAAGCTGGGGATGATGCAGCCACCTGAGCAGCTCATGCAGGGATCTTCTGCTGCTTTTATCCCCTGCCCAGGCACGTGGGAGATGCCTTGTTTGAGTCCTAAATATGTTTCACTTAAGCCATGATGATGGGGTACTAAAGTGCCGTAATCTTTGCTAGGACTCTCCTTACATTGCTGTAATTACCATAATAAGCTGTTTTAACAGGCTCTTTTATAAGTAACAGCAACATAAAAATATCTCAGCATGTTTTCCTTTAATGAGCTACAACTTCTGCGTAATCTACCCTAGACTTTCTTCGGTGTCTCTCTCTGCAGTGGATGTGGCATGGTTTTCATCTCCTCCCAATCAGGGTGCTACTTCACCCCTGGGCCAGCAAGATGGCCCCTGGGACTGACTCTCAGATGGGCTTTGTCTGGGCTGCCCCAGTCTGGTAAATGGTGGTGATGCTGAGTGATGTTGGCCTGGGGCTCAAGAGCCTCCCCCCTGCTCAGGCCCTCCGCCAGCAGCAAAGATTTTTGGGAAGCCTTGGGGATTGAGGTGACTTTGTGGGTATAGTAACTGGCTGGGCAGAGGGAGGGGACATTTGTGGCCATGGCGTGTGGGTCACACCACCTGGCTGCTGCGGATGCTGCAGGGATGTGTTACCACCACCCGCGCCTCGTGTCCTTTTAAGGACACCAGCGGGAAAAGTGATGACAAAAGGGACTGATCCCCAAATGCTAAAGGCAGAAGTTCGGTGCCGGGATCAGTAACTGATACAAGTGACTACAGATGAGCCGAGAAGCAGGAAGGGTTTTGACTATGTGGCACAGGGATTTGAGGGACAGCTGCAGAAGGCCTTCTCTGTCATTGCTGCTGGCAGAAAGCGCTAACGTGGTGGTGGGGGGCAATGCCCCCTCCCCAGCCCTCCGTTCGTGTCCCTGCCACCCAGCACCATCAGCCCGGTCTCGAGCAGCTCCTCTGCCCCTCGGCCCTCGCCCCCCAAATGTTGCTGTGGGAGAGCCAGCGTGTGGGCACGGGGCAGGGGCCAGAAAGCCCCAGTCAATTACGCCACCGCACCATCACATCAGCGAACTCACAGTTTGACTGCTCACGGCAGATGGATGAACACTTGTCGGTTATCTGGTGCTGAGCGAGAGGCAGATTTATTTCCAGAGCTTGCCACTCTCATGTCTCCCAGCTGAAGCTGCAAGGCAGAGTGTGCATCTGTGAATTTTTTTTTTAATTTTTCTATTTTTTTTCCAGGCGCAGCTATGTTGCAGTGAGGTCTATCACCAAAAGCAATGGGATTTTTGGCGTGTTTTTACAGGGAAGGAGGGTGGAAGGTGTCTCTGCTTTCCATAGCGCTGGAAGCTGTTTGGAATCACGCAAGCATGAACCGAATCTCCAAATCTCAGGCGTGCCCTGTGTGCGCTGACAGCTGGGCCACCAGCAAAGGACCGCGGAGCCCTGTGAAGCAGGGTGAAAATCACCCGGTATCTGCATCAGGGTGATATTAATGTGCACTCTAAAAATAATGGAAACTGTGAATTGCGACCTTGGAGCTGGTCAAGGGTCCGCTCAGCCCTGTCTCCACTCCTGGCTGTCGACTGTTTTGGGGGAAGGGAAGGGAACCCCTCAAGAAGCTGTGATGGTCTCCTGAGTAAGGCTGACTTAAACCCTGGAAGTAACACACGGGCTACAGAAATCACTGCACTGGCTACAAAACCAGCGCCCTACGCTGCCCGCTAACCTTTCTCCAGCCAAACACCAGTGCAGCACAACAACTGCTAGTGGGCAGGATCCAACAGGGACCGAAATATTCTCTGAGGTGTGAGACTTACTGAAACCTGTAAAGCAGCAGCTCCAATAACCTCACTCACTGGCCACTCACCAAGGCTCTTTTATTTCTTGAAAATATCCTCATTGTAGGAAATTTGGAAAAGATGTCCAGTTTGCAAATGTCCGTGAAAGACACCAATACTGCTGCTAAGGGATATCTTCTTTTAAAAATGCACTATAAAATTTTATACCTAACCGAATTTTTCCTTAGGGGATGGGTAATATTTGTTGGAAACCGGTCCTGAACTCAACCACTGACTTTTATTTCTTTCATCTTTAAACCTGGCTGTGGAGGGTTATTAGTACCTCCTGACAGGACTATATTTTGGTAGTCAGAGCAGTGGAAAGTACACATCAAATGGGCACCAATTTTCTAAACAGTTTTCTTTGTTCATTTTTTATGGGGTCCAGCTTAGAATAACAGAAAGAATTTCACCTGGAGCAAGTAGAATATTTTGATTTTGTGTGTCCCACCCCCACCCCCCCACCCCCCCACCCCCCCCCGAAAAAGATAATACAAACAAAATACAAGGGAAATGGAAAAAAATCAGACACTGCGCTTGTAACAAGGAAATCTGTTTATGCATGATTTGAAATCAGAGCAGAGTTTCACTTCATCCTGTCTTGCGATGTTGTGTTTCATATTTCATGCTTTGGTTAATACTTATTTAGTCTATTCCTAGAGGCTGTGACAGGTTGTCCTGAAAGTTTTTAGACTTGCTGAGCATACACTCTCCACAGAGCATGTCAAAATGAAAGGAACAAAGAATTCATTCATTTTTATGCATTAAAAAAAAAATATTTTAAAGACCCAACCTTCTGACATTGTAACATGAAACACGTAAGTCATCAACACGTAAGTTGCCAACAGCTTTGAAGAAAAGAAAACAATTTTGTCTTGAATTTCCTTGCCATAATTCAAAGAAATGCAAGGGGGAGAAATTGGTTCTCCTCTGGAAATCTGGTGAAATAGAACATTAACAGTGTTGGTTCCCCCCAGGATTCCCCTTTTCAGTCAATTCTAATTATAGCCAGTTTCAGGGTCTTTACAGAGACTTTTCTTTCTTCCTAGTTACATCTCTGTGGGGAAGAGAGAAACAACCAACAGGTAAGGCTCAGTCCTGTGCTTCTCAGCTTGTGCTCTGGCTTCATCACACACTGACTAGGTCCGATTATACCCAAAATGGTTTAGAAATGTGGTAACACCATTGCGACCACCAGCGCATAGAGGATTCTTCATGAAGAGAAAGAATGGGGTGGAGGTGACCACATTGGGCCAGCACTGCGACATTCCAACTGCATTTCCTCCTGTTTTCCCAAGCCAAATGCTCTGGCCCTTGCCTCAAGAAAACGTCAGTCTCATGGATTTGAATGATCATCCTGTTTTTCCGTGTGGGAAGGACAAAGGGTGCTGCGTTTATTTTGTTGCAAAGTCCCTGCTTCTCCAAAGCTTGGTCCTGGGGTTGTTGGTGTGACTCTGGAGCCCACATGAGCCGGGGTGGATTTAATGCACCGTTTCTACCCAGCTGAGACCCTTGCCCCCTGCCTGGAGGATTTCCATCAGGATCTGACAGCTGAGCATCCGCTGGGCTGACCCGGGGCCTAATTGCATTTCTTGTGGTGGTGGCTGCCAGGAGGAGGGCAGAGAGATGCGCTGGGGGCTCCCCTGGGCTCCTGCCTCCCTCCCACTTTGGGGATGTTTTGCCTCCTGATCCTGCGAAAAGGGCATCAGCGCTGGGCACCCCCCCACTGTTTCCCAGATTCTTTATAAATCTGCCAGCAAAACACACAGCAGACAAGGCCTTTAAAAATCATGAGAGACTCTGATGCAGACGTTTGATATCTAGGCTAATTAAAGGTGTGCACAGAGACACACTCACACGCGCAATACACACACCTGCTGAACAACAGGGCAGGCAGTGCAGCACTAAATTTTCATTACTATCTCTGTCCTCAGCCCCTTCCCCGTGTTTGATGCCCCAGGAAAGGCAATTACCCACTTCACTTTCCTCAGAGTCTGCCTACGGGTTGGGGAAGCACATCATCAGATGGCCAGTGCCCGATGCCTAATGACATCCTCGATTTTGCTCTATAGATGTAACTGCAAATGAATTTTTTTTTATTATTTTTTTTTCCCTGGCTGAATCCCTGTGTTTTTTGGGTTTCAGGTGCCTCTGTTTGGTGACCCTCTGTGTTGCGAGAAATGGGGGAGGGTTTTGTGGTCAAAAAATAAAACATGGAGTGAAGTGAAGGCTGGCATTTATTACACTGGGGAGCATCTCCGCTCGCTCGAGCTGACACCGAGCACACTCACATCCCTGGTCCCTCCCGCTCGCCTCTGCCATTGAGGAAATTCCATCCGCTGCCATGTCATTGTTATACTAATCTCCAGCTCCTGGACACCAGTCCAAGTGTGACAGTCACACAAAACCGATGTCACAGTCCTCTCGGGCAGGCTGTGCCTTGGTGGTACATCTTCATTCCCTGCTGTCGGGCTGACTTCCAGTAGTCATTCCTCTTTGCAGGAGCTTGAGGTCGGGCATCAGGAGGAAGAGGAGCTGGCCGTGGCACGCCTTCCTGCCATGGCTTTTCTAGACATGACTTTTTTTTCCTTTCTCCCCTAGAGAAAAAAATCCTCACTTGTGTTGGTGGCTACAGCCTCCTTCTGTGCTCTGACCCCAGCCATGTGCAAAGCGTGGGGTCTTCAAGTATGTCCTTGTAGCTTGTCCGCTCCTCTCTGAAAAATTCCAGTGCCTCCTCCTTTCCAACCCGGTCAGGTATTTGAGAGCTTTTTGCTCTCAGTTTCAGCCTCTTTGCAGTCTTTCTTCTTTCTATTTATTGCTCTTGATTGTTCCAGGGAAGCCAGCATTTCCACAGTTCATTTTTTTAACAAAACGACTCTCATGCATTTTTCAGTACCGTTTCTCATGCACGGTATATCACTCCTGAATTATCCACAGGGCCTTGGTTTCTTCCCGTCCCTCTTTGGCTTTTACTATGATGGTTTGTTCTATTAGCGGTTCAGAAAAAGGGCAATTGGGATAAATGAAATTTATTTTAAAATATAGATTCATGCTGCGCTTTTTTTTTTTCTTTTTGTGCCTTTTGTATGCTGGATGCACTCTTGCTTTATGAGCTTTTCTAAATAGCAGCTATGTCTTTCTAGATGCACAAAGAATAACCCAGGGTAATTCAGCTGCTGCTACCACAGCTCTCCCTCCCAGCTGAGGCCTCCTCCAGCCAGCGCTGCCAAGGGGCAGAGATGCTCATTAAGAGCCTCTGGGCTGCCAGTCCGGGGGAAAGAAATGCCTCATGGAGGACCTCGCTGAGGTCTCAGGGAGCACGGCTGGGACCCCATGATCTGATGAATCTGGTGCCTGGGAAGGTGAATTAAGGTGCAATTAAGGCTGCGCTGCTCCAGAGGCTGGCAGGACCATGGCAGGTGGGGGTGCTCGCTTGGCAATGCCATTGCAGCAGGCAGGTTTTGGGGTGCCTTGAGATGGGGCACTCTGCCCTCTTGCACTACTTTGGTGCTTTCTTCTCACCTAAGATCAGGGGCTAAGAAGTGAGTGCAAAGGCCCGTGAAAATGAAGACCAAAACAAGAGGAAAACATTCCTCTCAGAGACAGCCCCATTGGCAGCCTAAGGGAAATGAGCCCTGCATTTGGGACTTCAGACAAAACAGGAGCTGATTCTTCGGCCGTGTACGACTTCGACCTCTGCCTTTCCACACCTGGGTGCCTTCAACCTTCCATAGGGCAGAGCCCACAAGCGTGGGAAGATGGCTGTGAAAGCACTGGTGTTTCAAACACAAAACCAAACTGTGCGGTTATATCTCACCCCTCATGCACTTGCAAACAGGTGAGCAAAGGGGAGAAGATGAAATGAAAACAATTACCAAGCTTCCCAAGTTTTTCCTAATTTTTGTTGGCTTTTCTGGTAAAATAGTTGCAGACATGCTGGCTGAGATGGTCATTTCTCAAAAAGGATACGTAGCTCTCTAGTTACAGCCTCACTTTAACTATAAAACCCAGCTTCTGCTCAAATTTGCATGAACACCCTCACTGATTGTATTTGAGTATGAAGGGTAAGCAGCAGTGTGAATAGTAGCAAACACCCATCAAGAGCTAGTGTCCTTCCCAAGACCAGGTTAGCTGATGCTGACTTGTTTCTTGTGGGTTTTCTTGTGGGTTTTAATGACCTCTCACATTCATGGGCCAAGACAGGGATTCCATTAAGCAGACTGGTGTTGCTGGCAGTCCAAAAATGGGTTCCCTTTGCCCAGATTTCCCAGCTCTTCCCTGCTTGTTTTCTGCAGACATGAGAGCGACGGAGCCTGGCTTGCATGAACGCCCGTGGAAAGCCCATTTGAAGTTTGCACGCTCGAATACTGCCGTATCACAGAAGTGCTGGGCTGAGATGACAAAGCTCCACCAGAGCTTCGAGCTTAAACTTGCCTAATGAGGGACAAAAATTCTTCATCCGCCACCGCTGTGACCATTTCTCTTCATTCTGTGCTCTGCAATTAGTACATTTAAAAAGGACACTGCTTAACACAGCTGGAGACCCGGTTCCTTGGGAAATTTTTCTACAATTTTTCTGCACAGGCAACCGAATGAGATTTTGACTGTGCCATTGGCAACCCGGCTGGATGATGCAGGTGCTGTTATTTCAAGTGAATGTAATAAAAAGAAGATTTAATTTCAGCTCTGCACATAGACAGCAGAGCTTGCGGTTCAACTGTTTTTTCCGGAGTTAAAGCTTTGAGGAAAACCCCCTCAGCAGGATAAAATTTATATTATCAGCCCAAAGCTCTCCCCCTGATCACAAAATTTGCATTTCTGCAAATGGAGGAAAAAAAACCAATCCTGTGTGATACCGCTCATGATGAACTCAGCCCTCTTTTGAACAGGCAGGTTGAAATACTTGTAGCAGACCCTTCACAGTCTATCTATCTGATCTGTTAGGAAAGAAGAAAGATAATAAATTGGACAAGTAAATTTGAATTACAAATAAATTAGAGGAAGCCACAATCAAGGTACTGACATTCAGTAAGCGAAAAAAAGAAAGCTTATTTTGCGGGTAAATTATCTACTGCAAATTATTTACTCAGCTCTGCTGTGAAGAGTTCTCAGGATGGGGCAGACAGAAGCAGGTAGTTTGATTGCTGGTTCAGGCTTCTGGTCCTGAGAATCAATCTTTGACCATTAAAAAAACCACTGCTGCCTTTTCAAGTGTAATTTATTCAATAAGATGGTTTTTTTTCCAGGATGCTGCAGAGATTCTTGATTTTCAATTGTCTTTGTCTGCAGATGGGAAATAAGTTTGCCATATTGTCCATTTCATGCTAATTTCTCAAGATATTCATATATTCATTTTGGATATGGGATTTGTGAAGGACTCTGCTGACTCTTAGGCACTGCTGTTAAAAATAGAGATAAACCTGCTGAAGATAATTTAACTCTATTTCTATATAGCAGGTAATATTAAAACTAATGGCATATGAGAGGAGCTGGTTTGGGTTTTTTTCACTTTGAGTGCTTTATAACATTTGTGAAGATCAGCGGTCCTTGAGCGGGGAGTGAGGAGCCCTGGTTTCTGCTCCACACGGTGCTGCCAACATGCTGAGTCTCTGCTTGAGGCACTGGAAGAGGTCCTGCCGGTTTGGGGCAAACCAGACTGCTCCCCTCCGTTCATCCTCCCTCTTCCCAGGAGACATACCTCGTGAGGAGCTCGTTCCATACACTGAAGTGAAAGGTTCCCCAAAGGCAGGAGGTGCCTCTCAGTCCAGCCCAGGCAGCAGCAATCTCTCTGCTGCTTTCAAGCCAAGTCCTTCAAACAGGAGCAGAGTGCCATGGTGGGTGGGTGAGGCATGACATGAAGCCTGGGGCTGGGGTAACACCACCATAAAGCTGCTCCCTGGGGCACAGATGCCGACAGAGCAGTGTGTTTTCTACTTTTCTGTATCTTTATCTTCCAACTTCATACACGCTTCAGGTTGCCACTGGGTTATTTTTAGGTCATTTCAGGAATCTATACTTCTGCAAGAGCTATTTCTGGGAGCTATGCCAACTTGGAAACTGTAGTAACCTATACATCACCCACAAGGATGTATACAAACAGCCACTGCCATTCTCTCTGTTGCTGCTCCTCACAGTCCCTGGGGAGAAGACGCATCAGTCTGTAGGAAAAAGGAATGTAAAATAAATGCCCCTGCAAGGCTCTGGAAGAGCTGGACACCCAGCAGAGCTGCAGGCACACATCCCTGCTGGAAGGAGCACTTGTGCACCCATCACCCAGCCAGGAACCCCGAGGCACCAAGAGCAGCAGGAATGCTTCGGAGATATGAGGAAAGGAGTGGTGGGGGGGCAAGTGTTGGGGTACAGCCCCCCAGCGCCTCCTCAGAGCTGTTCTGCTCTGTGTTCTGATGTGGTGGACAAAGCGAGCGGGAGCTATCCCCACACCAGCCTGTGTGAAGCTGTGTCTGATAACCAGGCCCTGCAACAACTGCTGGGGCTTCAGATGTTGTGGCTTGCAGGGTCTGGAAATTCTTCGTGTTAGAAATGTTGGCCTGGGTTTGGAGTCTTGGAATGTCACCCGGGAGCATCTTTCCATTTGTGAAAAACGCATCGTGAACTGACCATCAAATCAGAGTTCCTCTGGGTTTGGAGTGCATTTGCAAGGGTTTGATGCAGCTGGAAAACACAGTGTGTAAATGGATTCGAAGCACCGCTGGGGCAGGGCAGAAGCGTGGCCCTGAACACAGAAATTAATCAAGCCTCTTGCAGTTGATTTGCATTTTTGCAGGGCTTGAACTGCTCTGTACTTAGTGTAATAGGGCAAAGTGCTTTGAAATACAGCCAAAGCTGCAAAGCACAGTTGCTCTCACTCCTGATCACTAGCAATGCGCTAGAACTAACAAAAAGAAACTAAATCCCTTTTCATGGCACCATCTTTTCCCAGTTTGGGTGTCAGGGTTTTGCTGTATGTGTCTTAATCATGTCTACAAGCCATGATGCTGTCAGCATTATGGGGATAATTTTTTTTACTGTAACACTGCCTTTTTCCTTTATCACGGAAGTGTGGATCAGCTGAATTCTGCTGTACGTAGGGGACCAATTTTCCACAAAGGAAATCAGTAGAGAAAAAGAATTTAAATGCTAAATTAACCCCCCAACAAAAGCAATGTTTTAGCCCAATGCCTCCTCCTCGTCCAGAACAAATTTTGCTAAGAGAGAGTTTTATAAGGAATCCGTGTCAAAGTAGATCTATTATCTGATAGATAAGTAATGGGCTTCATCAGTCATTTTTATCCATGGAAAGGGGGCAAAGGAAGGAAGAGGAAAGTGAGTCTGTTGGAAGGCTGTCTTTTGGAAGCATTTCCCAGACAGTGAGATTGCACGTCTGCATGCAGACTTGAAAAGACACAGATCAGATACCAGCACATGCCTTTGAAAACGGGTCATAAACATTAGAGGAAAGGATACAAGGACAAAGGGAGTAGCAGAGCTTTAACCTACAGAAGTTATTTAAGTGTGTGTGTGTACGTGTGTGTGTGCGTATGTCTGCTTATGTGTAAACAAGCAGGATCAAGAACTCAAATCTGTCAAACAACAATATTGAGTTAAAGGTTTGTTTATAACAATATTGCTTGACACTCCTCTGCCTCCCTCCTTGAAGCTGTGCTGTGATCTAGATTAAAATACACTTTACAGTAGCATATAAATACATGGGGGATCTGAGAAGGCATGGAGCAATGGGAGATGTGCCAGATAATATGTCCCTCCATAGCAGTAGCTCGACCCATTCCCAGGTGCTGGAAGACAGCTATCTGCTCCATGAGGTCATCAGAGTGTTCTTGGCCTGGAACAACAAACCCTCCCTTAATTAGCCCCGTGGCATGGTCTAGGACTCAGCACAGGTCTGGGACAAGAGACAGGTTAGATGCCATCACACCTTTCTTAGAAGGTGACCTTGCTTAGAAGATGATGTGTTTCAGCACGAGCATCATATATATAAGTGATGCCTTCCAAACTAAATAGCATGATTTGCACCCTGGCTGTTGTCCTTCCACACACCACCAACAGCTTCAAGGTCAATAAAAGTCTGTTAGTGGCATACAGATATTTTTGGCTTCAGTTCCCTTGCCTGCTCGTCTCACTCTGTTTGGAAAAGGGTTTAAACCAGTAGAGGCTTCAATAACACTTCTTTGGGAAAAACAAAGTGCAGTAACTGGAATTTAAGGAGCTGGTGAACTGTGGCAATAGCAAGTTTCTAGAAGCTATTTGCATCTTCCTCTCCCTAACAGGGCTTTCTTCCTCTTGTGACTCGGGTGGAAAATGGGAAAGTGATAAGAAAATAAGTCAGTTTGTTCATATCATAAGAAGCCAGAAACTGAGATGGGCAAAGATCACATGCAAAGTCCTACCACAATGTGAGGCATCAGAACCGCATCATGCTCAAAACCCAGCAGAAGGGAAGAAGTTCAACAGTTTGAATTAATTGAAAATGAGGAGGATTTCTGAGCCATTTGCTTCGTGCTGTGTCTTTATTAGAAATGCTGCTGTTCCCCTCCCAAACATGTAGGCATGTGTCATGGCTGGAAGGTAAACAGTGTGTACTCAACACTCAGGCATCCTCCCCGTGAAGGCAAAGAGCAGCCCTGCAAAGACCTCCCACACGCTCTGGGAATGTAGCCTCGAGCACCTGGGGTCTCAAAAGGAAAAATATTTTACATACTGGTGAGCACATGGAGCTCACCAAACACATGGACATGCATATTCCAAAATCCCCTATGCGTTTGACTTTGAACAGATTCTGATATTAATAGGAATTTGCCGAAACCACGTATACTGTAGGCTGTAAGCTCAGCCTCAGCTTTAGTCACCCACCTGGCCGTTGAAGTCATGGAGGGATGTCCCACCACCAACTCCACAGTGGCTCAGTCCCTTTTCTCTGGTTGTGGCCTCTTCCTCTCCAGTGCAGCCGGATAACAAAGTGCAAAAGATTTACTCCAGTTCTTGGGGCAGTAAATTTTTGAGATATCTGATCCTCAAAAGAGAGACAGGAAGGCTTTCTTTCAGGAAAAGGGGACAGAGTGAAAAATCAGAAGGCAAAAAGTAGTTTTATTTGTGCTTTCATTCTCTTTCTCTCTGTGCAACCTTGAATGCAAGTAGAGGTATCGGTCTGGTGGGATGTGCCAGCACACCCCAGCTGAGCAGTACCTAGCGAGAGCATCCACTGGCAGCCGAGGCTGAGGATGGTTGGGCTGGTGAAGGACTGTGTTGTCTCAGGGTGAAGGGACGCCCAGGGGGAGCAGTAGCTCTGGCACAGTCTGCCAGCGTTTGTATACATACCATAAAGCTTTCATGTCTCCTCCGCTCCCAGGCCTTTCTCCCATCCTGCCAGCTACAGTGCAGCCCCAAGTGAGAGTAAATCCTTCACCAGATAGGAAGAGATACACAGAAAGATGTGCCCATGGCAGGCTGGCTGGGATAGCTGCAGCCCAGGCTCTCCATGAGGTGATCGCAGAGGGACTCCAAAACATCTCTCCACCTTCTGCCAGTGACAGTCCTCAGATGCAGGACCCTTGTGAAGCTGCCACACGTGGGAGCCAGGATTAATGCACATTTAGGGTACTGCAAGTGATACTTTCCTACAGATGGGTGTAAGCACCGCTCCGGAGTGAGTGACAAAGGGAGGTTACAGAGCTACGGAGGAGCTTCAGACTATTATTGTTATTATTATTATTGCTGAGTGCAGTTGTCCTAGTTTCAAGACACAAGATGATGAAATTTATTGCTATATTAATAATCTTCATCATATTCTTTTTTGCAGATCCCTCTTGCATGTTTCTTTAAACATGAGATCATCTGCTGCCTGTTAATGGAAAGCAGTTTATTTGGAAGGAGGACAAACTGACAGATTTTTGTTCCCATGAACTGTATAAGAAATCTAACAAACTAGATGCAGATGGATCGATACAGGCTGTTCTTTGATTATCACCCTCTGTCTTTCTCACTTTATTTTTATGGCTATTAAAGATGCTATCATTGATATACCATTTTTGACTGTCTTTATATAATGTAGATACTGGACAACGCTGCCATTGATATCCACGTAAAATGCTGGGGTATTGAGTGACCTAGCAAAGTGGTACAGCCTGTCTTTCATTTCTGCAGCAGTAGGTCCAGCTGGGGCTGGATCTCTAGTGAGTACCATTTCTGCTGTGCTTCAGGAGGCGTGAGGGAAGTTTGATCTTCACTCTGAGTATTTCTGCGCTTTCAAATGTGCTTGAGTTTTCCTTTAGGTGGGACTTTAGCCAGCGAGTTCCTGGGCTCTCTGCTTCATTAAAATCATTCCCTTTGGGCTTGTGATCACCAAGAAACAGGTGAAACACAGTCAAGCAGGGCTTGACTGCAGCCTTTTGATGATGTGATTTCAATTAAAACTCACTACTTACTACAGACGAGGGGGAGTCACACTCCAAGCCATGACATTTTGTCATAAGTAAAATAATGATGGGAGCTGAGTGAATCTGAAGCTTGACATGGCTTACCCTTGCCCGCACTGACTGACAGCATTGTGTCAGCTAATTTGGCTGCCGACAAGAGAATTAAACCTGGTTACGGAAACACGGGTGTCAGAGATGAGAGTGTCTATGCTGCAGTCCTGATTGCAACTGCTGGACAACATAGTCACCTGCAGGCCACTTTTAAATGGCCCACCCTGAGGCTGGTAGTCTTCTGGAGGTGGGAAACCAAATTCAGCAATGTCTAGTCACTCCGCTACTTGGGGAGATTTACAGATGTACTTTCCTTTTAGGGTCTGAAATTGGACATGGAAAGCTTGATTTTCTGGGCAAGTCAGCTCAGCTCCTGCTAAAAGCAAAGCAAAGGAGACAGACACCCTTACGTTTACCAAAAGCAGCTTCAAAAATGCTCCTGCAGCAAGATTTGCCTCAGATGTCAAAATGAGAGTGCGATGCTCCTGTAGGTCTGGCAGCAGGCAGCTAGTGCTGTGTAATTGGGAAATCTGGTGTATCAAGGCATCCTGTATGGAATGAGGCAACGCCTGCAGAGTCAGTGAGAAGAAAAGGGATCCCTTTGCCCCTGGGATAAGCAGGTAGAAATCCAGCGCTAAAGCCTTACAATAGAAGGAAATATTATTCTAGCAAGTCAATTTGGTAAAAACAAATGGTGTGGCATTTAAATTGGGGCATCTATCTCTAGCAACGCAGCCCCTCTAATCAGTTTCTCACCTTTACATTTGAATGCGGTGAAGGCAGAGGTACTGCATTTACAATTATAGCAGATGACTTCATCCCTCTGAAATGACTTTAAAAGATTAGAATTCATAGATTATTTATTAACTCTTAGTGAATGTATTTCCAGAATGGGGACAACATATTGCATCAATGTCTAGTTCCCCAGTTTAACTATTTTAATTAAGAGGGAAATGTATACTGCTGTAAGGAACTCGGCCCGCATACCACTGTGCGAGGCTTTTTCCTTACTGCTTCCTTTTTAGTACAAAGCCTTTGTTCCTTTCAAGTCGAGTTCATAACAGTGATCATAACACTGGAATCTTCCTGTGATAACTCATAAATAACAGATCAAGCTAAAACAAGGCCGTTCAGGCAAGCCATCCAAAACAGGCAACCCAACAGTTTAATTGACCCGTTTTGATCGCGAGTGCCGGATCCCCAGGTTGGCAGAGAGATTTGTGATGGAGTGGCACTGGCATCTTAACCCAAACACTCCTGATGCCTAGATAACAAAAAACATCTCATGTAAGTTCATGACAGCAGCTGCAGCATATCCAGAATTGTTTTCCTTCCTTGTTGGATTTTGTAGCAAATCTCTCCCCTACTAAAGCCTTCACTTGATTCCTGGGTAGTAAAATGGCATGCCTTAGAAGTGGTAAAAAAAGACAAGATGAGCATAAACACTGTGTTCCAGACCTCCAAACCAGGTGCCAGTCCAGATGAAAAATAAAGCTATCCACAGCTAAGCAGACAAAGTTTTCCAAGGAAGGCTGAGAGGGGTCAAGTAGATGAGGAGCCAGACCCATCCCCTGCAGGAGGAATGCTGGCTCCTTCCAGCAAATCTGGAGAAGGAGAAAGAGGTAAACACAGCCCCAAATGCCTGCGGTAGTGGGTCAGCACCAGCTCACTGCCGAGCCACAGCCACAGCTCTTCTGTGGGAAAAAGCTGGGGGAGATCAGTCAGGAGACAGAGTTTACCATACTGTGATTTACTTTGACAAGGTGTTGTCCCAACAGGAAAAAAAAAAGAAAACAACATAATTTAGAAGCTGTCAGGACAGAATGTCACCTTTAAAGAAATGGAGATCTAATTATCAAGATATCATTTGGCAGACCTGGTATGGAATAATTCACAGACATGGTGAGGAATTAAACCCTTTCAAAGCCATGTAAACATATTTTTTCTTTATCTCTAGTACTTATAATTTTCAGCTAGGTTAAATGCATCAAGCTTAATCATTCAGCATTTAGAAACACACTATGTATTGTTTTTAGGCTTGGTGTAAAGTGCTAAGATGCTAAGGACTAGCTTCACCTCAGTGTTCTGATTAATTAAGCAACTACACTTCTATGGTACCATCCTTGAATGATAAGGCATACCTGTGACATGCAACAAGAATTTGCAGGATAACACCTATATGATTTGGGTAAATTGAATGGCACAGTAACTCAAAACCAGAAATAAGACCCATCAAGTTCAAGTCAGGCTACTACAGAAGGACTTGTTCTGTTAAATAGCTGAGTTGCTTTTTGAAACTCTCTCACTTCATGTTTATAGTGGTGAACTCAAGAGCAAAGTAGTTACCAGAAATCACCAAGCTGCTCTGAATTAGAACTGCCTTAAAGCCTCATCAAACAGAGCTTGAGACTCAGGTGCAAAACATACCTTCGTCATTTTATGTTAAAGAGAAATTTCTTTTGGAAAGGTGCTTTCAGAATTCACTGAAATTGTTGAAATGGAAGATCTTGTTCCAGAAATTTTCACCATCCTAAATTTCATCCTTTTTTCTGTAGAAATTACTTTTGCACATTTGGACAATGGTTAGGACAGGCAGCCAAACTTGTGTATACTTATTAAACAAAGTGCTAAACAGCTCCATGGTTAATCCTTTGCTGGTTGCTACAAATAAAGGTAATTGCACTGCTGAAAAATTACAGTTAATTACATTTAAGAAAAGCAGTGTTGGAAGCCAGTCCTGCTTAGTTTAAACCCTCATCTTTCCTCTGGGCCAAATCTCAAAATCCTTTAATGCAGTTTTTTATTTCCTCAAACTTCCTTTATCTTCAAGCTTAAATTCAGTGCAGACAACATAAGGGCTGCTGAGGTGGAGTTATGGGGCATGCTGGGAAAGGAACTCTGAGCTAGCAGTAATTTGCATGTTTAATTAACTATATAATCAGGACACTTGGGCAAGGCTTTTTTTTTTTTTCTCCCCAGGAAAACATTCTTCACCTGTATATGTGCCATCGTCAAACCTGGAAACTTCTTGTGGAAAGGTATGTGCCTCCCCAGTGGAAAGTTCTGCCCCAAGGCAGAGGGTGAAGGGTGTCCTCCTCCCACCAGGACTGGGGGCTGAGCAGGCATTGCCAGCTGCACCTTTTGCATGCAAACGGAGGGTTCTCCCCACCAGCCTCTTCCAAGGTGGGGGCCATGTCCACTTCTCCTGCCCTCGGCCACGTGGAAGAAACAGTCCATTTACTGGGGGAGCTTCTCCAGTCCAGTGATCGTTACGTGAACCTACAAATAGAATACTTGGGAAGCAGGTTCTGGTCTGGATCGGGAACCTCAGGGATGCAAATACAAATCTCTCATGGTCCAGATGGCCCTGGGCTTTTGGCTACTGGGGCATGCCTCAGTGGGACGCCCTCCCCACTCCCTCCCCTTCCTAACAACCAGGAGAGGGTCTGGCTCTTCCGCAGAACAGTCCAGCCACATGTGCAAGCTTCACCTCCCCCTGAAATTCGGAGCTGAAGCCCAGGCTAAAGCATTCTTATTCCTGCTAAGACAACAGCAGATTAAATAGGATGAGCTGATCGGCTGTACTTCTTGTAAAGTTATCCCCAGAGATAAATGTACAATGTTGTTATGGAGGCTGTGGTGGTGTCTGCAGCGTAACTAAGGCTGACAGACTGCTTGCATGTGGGTGGCTGTCTTCTTTCCAGCTGTGACCAGCTGAATTATATCACCTGTCCCACTTGATATATTAGGATATGCCCAAACTCAAGATGCATGTTGCTGCAATAGGGAAATTAATGTCCACCACTGGAGGCAATTAATAATGATTAGGAGCAAAACAGCAGGGTTAAATCTGTGCATTTAACAAAGTGTTCATACGGCTTCTTTATGCCATACTTCAGCCATTGGGTTCTCTCAAATTTCTGCTCCTTTTTTGGGGGGCTAGGACAACCTTATCTTAATTAACATGTAAACTTAGTTGAGATGTCAAAGTTGTTTCAGTGAGACATGTTTATTCATTACTTAATTCCAGCTTCAGCCCCAGTAGAGAAAAGCATCAAACGTGCCCATGTAAAGGAGTCTATAGAGAAAGATATTAACGCTCATTTCTGCGCCCGTTTTCATTCAGAACAGCACAGCTCTAGGTATTCGTGTTTGAAGTCACAGCATCTCTTTGATTTCTGGACTCCTCAGCTAGTGTACTAAAAAGTGGCAGCAAATTGGCACACAGAAAATTCGCAATGCTCAGTTTAGTGCAACCCCTTAATTACCACAGAAAATGGTGAATGATGGGTTATTAATTTCTCTTTTGTGGCCAAAACATGATTTCAGATAGGAATATTGGTCACCTAATAGGAACAGGATGCTCCTGCACATTTTAAACCTCCAGGATACGGGAAGCCTTGTGGTGTGCAGTGCTTTGTGAATCCCTGTAAGAAACCACACGGTATTGCCAACTCCATGGAAAATTGATGATTGAGGGTTCTAAACTTATAAACTTTTATGCAGTTTTAATAATAGTGAGATTCCTTAATAATCCCAACATTTTGAGCACGCATACATTTGCAGCTCTTTTATCTGTCTTTTGATTTTTGATTGCCTTTGAAACTCTAAGGTCTTACATGTGGAGGGGGAGCTACAAGAAAAACATGATGATTGCAGAAACTAGGGAAAGTCTGCAATGGGGTATGTGATGTAAAACCTCAAGATTTACCTCAAGTCAACTTTATCACTTTGTTATATCAGGCTACAGTTTCCATTAACACTGAGGGACAAAGATCATAGATTTCACCAAACCCAAGACCCGCGCTTGGCAGTCAGGGTGGGGAGGGGGACAATGATGGGGAATCACACGTAAAAAATATTCATACACCCTCTTTCCATGTTAGCTGTATCTTTCCAAGTTTCTTATGTGATAAAAAGGGTTCTGGGACTACTTCATTAATTTTTTTTGCCTGTAGGCTACAGTTATATCATTTGCAGAATCCCTAAAAGTTTGCCTTTAGTCACGTGCTCTGCAACTTCAGGGTCAGTATGAATATAATGCAGAAGCACTCTTCAAAATGAAAACTTTACAAGCATATCAGAACTGATATATATGCCTCTCAAGTCCTGCAAGTTCATCAGATGCACTCTACCAAAATTAGGTTCTGTGTGTGAATGAAAATAAATTCTTTTGCTTCTTGTAGATAAAGAGTCATACATTTGCTCATGTGGAAGCACAAAAAAAAGATTTTTACTGGAGTTAAAAGTGATGCACCGTAAATTCAATTGCAACCTAATGGTTGGTAGGAAAGCCACTTTGTAACCGTGAGATGTCAGATTTTGGGGGAGTTTTTTGCATGCTTTGCTTGTTTTTATAGTGAATCAGCACAATGTTATTTAACTTACATTCGGTCCTGAATACAGAATTGTCAGACTTTCTTTACCTGTCAGGAAAAATGTACTTCTTGGGTGTTTATGATGATGAGCAAAAGAAGCCGTACAAAATGCATTTCACTGAAAATAATAAAATAGTCAAGGAGGGGAGAGAAGCTGTCAGATTACTTGAAACATATCCATTTCTGGGATAGTAATACAAAAATTGAAGTAAAAATAGAAAAGGAGACCAATAGGCCATGCCGAATGAGCTAGGCAGAGACGGCAGAAGTGCTCAGCAGACTCGACACTCCTCTCGCCAACTTGGCACAAAAGGAGTATTTGCTATTAGATGTAGACTCCTGCATAAAACATGGTGGTAATGATTACTCTGAACTGGCTCCTTCTTGCGAAGACGGAATGGTACTGACAAGACAAATGGGGCTATAAATATTATTTCAAGACCAAGAAGAGAGCCCTTGAAGGGATGAGATACTGACCCAAGACATTTCCTCTCCTGTGAGAGGGAGGATTGTCATGAAGGCTTCCACATTCAAAATGTTGAGAAGTGATGATCTTTAATGACTATAGCGATATTAATTGAAGAAGAAATCTCTGTGCGGTGTGCAAGTTCTGAAGAAAGTAACTGATGACTGATAGGAGCCAAAAAAGAGAAATTCAGGAAAAGAAATATGCCTTCCAACGTTATGAAAGGAAATCTTGAATTGCTTCAAGTATTCTACCTAATTATCTGTAAATCCAGGCTCCCATGCTGACGTACAGGGCAAAACAAGCAAGAAAAGTTCTATAAATCTTAACATGGTTCTATGACAATAATGATAAAAATAAAGATAATGAAAATAATAACTAATTTAAATCTTCTTGAGGCCAATTGATCTCCTGGTAGACCTGCTTTTTTGTGACAGCTATCACCATGAATCCACAGGTTACCTGCTTCATCCGAAGAATTGTATTCTTCATTTGCTGAATTAGTCTTCAGTATACAAATGAGAGCACAGGCAGGTAGCTTTTCTATCTGAAAGTTAATTTTCTCTGCTATTGTTATTTTGACTTAGCTGACTTTCAGCAATTATTTATGCAGACCTATCTCTCTAACCTAATCAGTTTCAACACATTTTTCTGCAGTACTCAACCTTGGATGGCAGAGGGAAAGCTATTATTTCAGATGCCGCTTTATTGGACAACAATAACAAGCGTATAGGGAATAATTGCTTAATCTTGTTGTTGGTTTTAAGCTACGAACTGTAGCAGGCTGGGCTGGACCAAGGAAAGGAGCAGACATCTGTTCACAGGTCCTCAGGCTACGTTTGCTTGATCTTTCTTTATCACAGTGCCTTGATCTAAGAACAAGGAGTGCTGTGTGCAGCTGGAGGATGGAAACACTGTGATGGTTTTTTTACTTTGTCTATTGATCTGAGCTCTGCTGTACACGGATCTGAAGGGTTCCGGTGTGTCTCACAAATCCCAGTGAAATTGACTCTCATTTGTTCTGTTATTTGGCTATTTATTGTTACCCTTTTTTTTTTTTTCCCTGCGGGCCTGAACATGACACACGGGTTCACTCTAGCATTTTTCAAACACTGTGCCTCTGTAGCTAATAAAGAGATGGTCAGCCAGTAGCCCGCTTTGAGATTCTTTTTTTTCTAAAAATAAAATTGTGCCAGATGTTTATTTAGAAAGCTTGTAGAGCAGACTGAGAGTAATTCCAATTTCTGCAAGTAGAAATTGGAATTCATTGTTACTGGGCACTAAACATTCGGATGCTTTTCTGAGGTCCTTAAATCTATTTCATTTCCATGTTGACAGAGATATTAGACAGCTGTTGGAAAATCTGTCCCTTCTTTCAGTGCTACAGCAAGAAAGCTTTCTGTTTAACTACCAGGGGTCAATAAAGCTCTTTAATGTACTAATCAGCGTTGAGTGAAGTGCAGGAAAGCATAAGAAAGAATTCTTTCACTTCGATGTTTGTGTGGCATTTCCTCGGCCCTTGCAGCTCACCGGTGTCACTCCTGGCCGTGTTCGTGAGAGTCTGGAGGGACGAAGCACATTTTTTGAACGGGTGCCCCTAGGGCTGGGATGCAGCAGGCCCATTGGTGGCAGATGCAGCAGGGTCATCGAGGGGTTTGCTTTCTGATGGCTTTCCAGGCTGGAGAGGGGAGGTCTCCTCGCTCTGCCCGGGGGTAGGACCAGACTGCTCACCCCTTCCCTTTCCAGACACGCCGTGGGGACCGAGCAACTGCATTGCGGGTTTTTTTTTTCTCCAAGTGATTTCAGGTCTCGTGCTTTTTCATGGTGGGAACAGCATCCTAGCAGAGATTGCCTTGTGGCCATCTCCTCTCTCGCTTGCAATCAAGCAACATCGCTATGGAAACTGCTTGCATGGAAGAATAACATTAGGGAAGGCAGTCTGTGATTTTTAGCTCTCTTTAATGCAATATGCGTCTTAGTCTTTCCTCCCAAAAGTGGAATTAGTGTCTGGCTTTGCTCTTTATGGGAGCTCTCCCATCCCAGCTGTTTTGCTTCCCCACTTCCCCAGGCCATTCTTTCCTGACACCTGATTTTTCTTTCTCCTCAGTCTACTCTCCGAGAGCTTGCATCCTCGCTCCCTGGGCCTTTTACACTGCCAGCTCCACTCTCCCTGCCTGTTTCTGCTCTTCTCCTGCTTGCAAGCTGTGCTGACAAGATCCAGGCACGCTGGTGGCTTTGTCCTTAAGAAAAACAGCACTCCTTTCCTTTTCTTCTTCTTATAGCACAGGGGGATGCCCAAGTGGGGCATGTCAGTGATGTCCTCCACCTTCTTCCCAGTTGATTCATCACAATTTTGTGATCTTCTGAAGAAAAGAGTGTCCAGGTGACTGCCAGAGTGGCTGCAGAGGAGAAGGATCTGGGTTCTTCTGAACTTTGAGGCCAGCTTTCATCAGGGAGCTGTGACAGGAGGCATTTGTGGTTTCTGCCTCCCAGGGTATGGAGCTGTTGCTGTAGGGAAGTGTTATTGTAGGTGTATACCTGCTAAGATAATTTCCTATGAGACGTAGTTCTCATATAACATTCAGCGTGCTGGTACCTAAGAGGAGGAGATTTTCTATCTCTTCATTTATCAGTTGATGCTTAAATTTTAATTTTTTCACATTCCCCACATCAGCAGTTGTTGAAAGTAGAGCTTTTTACACGGCTCAGTGGCCTTCTTCAGATGTGATGGTATAGTGTGAGTCTTTTTTTGAGTACTTTAATACTGCAGGCCCCTTACTTTCCTAGAAAATGAGCAATAATTCGGAAAATATATGTTAGAAAAAATATGTGTGTGGTGGTGACTAACAAGGAGTAGAGAACTGGCCAGATGCTCTTCCAACCTTCAGCTCTCAGTGGTGCCATGACATAGATCCAAGCCTCCCTAAAGCTCTGCATCCCTGGTTAGCTATTTGTAAAGTATATATAGCACCTCTTTCTTAGGAATAAGAGGGTGTACAGCTCCAATCTGTATGGATGCAGACCTGTAGATCAGCAAAAAGTATTATTACAACTAATAAATGTTAAATGCTGTCTTTTCATGACAGGTAATTTCATGAGTTCGTGTTTTGAACAGAACTTACAGGTGTATTTTACAATAATTTTTCAATGGGATGCTTGGCCCTCAGAATCATTAATTTAAAGCAGCATGCAAAAAGAAAGAAATATTTTCTGCTGGTGTACACAATGAGCACACTAGCACTCTGACACGAGTGTAAATGCTTTGCAATTGTTTGCTATTAAAGTTTTAGAACCGATTTTCCAAATACTTGGGTAGAACCTTATAATAGGTTGGGCAATCATTTTAGCTTTTATAACATAATGTGAATTCAGACACATGGTTATGCTAAAATCTTTCCCACTTGTGTACCTCTTACACAGATTACAAAGGGAACCTGTTATAGACAATAAAATCTAGGGGGGTGGAATTGTCATCCCTTTTCTCCAATGCCATTAAGCACAGAGACAGTGATGCTGGCCACTGCTTTGTAAAGGAAAAACAACAAGTTTACGGTTCCTCATTTCCCATGGCAAACAGATTGCTTATTTTAATTTTGAAAATAAAACGATGGAGGCGATGTGGGTCTGTAAATAAGAGTGTGCATCTCAATTTTCTGCAAATGCTTAAGTGGTTTACATCTGTTTCCTCCCAGTTGTATTTCTCAAACATGAATTTCCATTTTAAAAAGAGTCATAAAATCACTACTGTTTCTCTGTGGATCTATTAGCAATAAAATAGCCTACAGAGGTTTGCACAGCCATGGAAAATGTACAGTGATAATAGGCTGTCCTGCTGTTACATGGCTTATGCAAACTTTACATTTATCACTGCAGAACCATCTATCCGCAGGGTTGGAGTACAGCAAACAACTGAATAAAAAAGACCAAAAGAAGGAAGATGATACAGGAAGCTCTATACACACATCATTAATCAGACATGATGAATTCTCAAACTTGAATATATGTTTTCTCAGAGCTAACCAAGGGGAAAAAAATGCTGATCACAATCTGAAATGTAAAACTTTACATAAAATTAATCTCCTGCAAACTGATGCTGCACTAAAGGACGGAGAGACAAAGAGAAAGAGAAAGGGAGAAAACTTATTTTCATATCTGCCAGCTTTCATTTATGGTACTCCTGCTATCCAAAGACCAGCATCATGGAGAAAAAAACTTGCAGGCTGGTACTGGAGCCACTCAGCAATTAGTGCAAGTCAAAGCGTCAGGAGTGTGAAAAGGCAGGAGTTGCAGCCAGACCCAGGAGGATCTCTAAGCCATCCATCAGGATCAGACACACCACTTTCCAGCCATGAAGCCAGCACTGTCCCAGTTTGGCATCTCCAACTGAGTGGGGATTTACAGCCACCTTAACTTCAGCAGAAGAGGGCCCCTGGTCACCTAAGTTCAAAGAAAAGCTGGAACTAGCAACACCAGACTTGTAGCTGGAGATCTTCAGAGATTTGTCACCACTGGCAGAAGCCCTTCTAATTTTTGCATGGCCCTGGGTGGGCTGGAGGTTTTCCCAAGGCAGCCGGGAGCACATGGCAACCCCTAGCATCCTGAGCCCATTGTCCATGTGCTAGCTATGCCTCCTGCCAGTGGTCACCAAGGAAGATGGCTGGAGAACCATTAAGGCCATTCCTTACCAATTTGGGACTGTTTAGCATCCTCCACAGGAAGACCATGGCTGGGCTGCAGCTCCTACAGAACTATACATAGATTAATCTCTCACAACAAAGCCTCACTGGGTTGCTCCTTGTTTGGCTTGGTTTAATATAAATGTTTATCAGCATGAAAGCAATTGGCCACTCTTTATAGATTGCAGAAGGCGACAGTAATATCATTGTATTCTTCTTAGCTAAAGGGTAATTGGAATCAGAGAAGGAACAGGGGAAGAGGGGACAAATAAAAGGGGAAGAAATGAGGCTTCTAGAGGGGTCAGGAGGACTGGTGAGAAACAAAGCCTCTCCCCATTTGGATAGATTCCTGCCATTATTCGAGCTGCTAGTTTTATAGCATGAAAGTCAGAAAAGCACCCAGTCCAGACACACAACATTAATCTGGTTGCCTAAATAAAGTAAAAGGTGAATGAAGAGAAATGATTCCTCAAGAGAAGCACAAGACACATATGAGCTCAGAAAGAGCAATGACTTTTTGTACATTACTTTGGAGTCAAAAGCAAATAGTAAAGTTTCTTTTAGAAGGTCTACATGCTAGCTTTTGTATAAATACATCATCTTTTTCTCTCATCAGGAATCTCGTGGGAAGCATGACAGCAGCCTTTATTGCTTGTAAATGGCATACTGAAAAACATGGGACAGATTCATTGCTGGTGGCATCGTAGTTGCGTAGAAGTACCTCAGTGGATGAGTTTGGTCCTATGAGACCTGCTCAGTGCATTGGTGTTTTCAGCTGAATGTAAGCATGTTTGGACATTTCAGTTTTGTGAGCAGGAGCTTGGCTGTTGACTGTTTTAGGCGAAATGCCTAAGTTTTAGTGATGACAAAATAATCCATATTTCAAGATCAGTGAAACATTCTCAGTTGAAAAACTCCATCATGCTGGAAGAAGCTCCTTGTCTCTGTCCTCTCAGATGATACAATGGCATTTTTTGTATGGCTTCAGCTGTCTTGAAGGTTTGTTCTTGAATGTAGTTCTTCTGTTAGGACCAATGCACAATGTGGTAGCTTCATTATTTCTCAGCCTAATTATTGCCCAATGATTTTTAGAGACAGAGTTGTTGAGTGCTACAGTGTATATTCAACAGAAACGTTCATCATCACCTCTCTTAATCTGTAAAAACCCACCTTCCTTTGACACTGTGAATCACTTACTGGAGCTCACATTTACCACTGCTCCAGGACTGACACTAACCTTCCAGGAGCTGAAGGGAATCTAATTCTGTGTGTTTATGCTATCTGGGGCATTTCTCATAATCTGAGGAAATACGAGGAATCACCTTCTTGTGGGAGCTTTCCCTGATGCAAGTGAAATCGCTGCTGTGTTGTGGCCCTGTAGCCATGGAGCCTGGAGAAAGGCCACATTTCAGGTCCTGGCTCTTTTGCTTTATGGGCAGATGCCATGAAATCTGCAGAGAATTTTTTCCTTGTCTGTCATTTTGAAGCACAGGGACATCTCCCTTGTTTCAGTAAATAGTTTTATATCTGTATGGGTCATGTAGACAGAAGATTGCTTGTGTGAGGAGGGGCTGTGAAGCTCCCTGCTACGACAGCGTTACAGCAGTCCTCACGGTGGTGGCACATGCTGGAGAAGACCTTCCTGTGCATGACTGGGAGGATATTTTTGTTCTAGTAAAGAAACCTTAACACCTGAAATTGTTATATGAGAACTTTTTCTAAGATTGGCCACCAAAAAAGAAGTATTCTGGAAGACCCAAATAGAAAAGCAGTGACTGACACCCTGAACCAAGAAAAAAATGGTAGCATGACATTTGTCAACAAATCATTAACAAGTTTACAGGATAGTGTTGTTAGTTATTCAGTGACTGGTGGGTGGGCTGGACTGTCCATCTTGAACAAATAGTAATGAGCAAGTGTTCAGGAAAAATTTAGGGAGCACAGGTCTGCTTTTCAGGTGAAAATCCAGGATTATGATCTTGAGCAACAGAATTTTTACCATTGACTGGCTTAAGTTTCCATACTTGACTGTCATGACGACTCCACGGTGGGCAAAATAATTCACAACGTGCCAAGGTTTGCTGATCCCTCCATGGGGAAGAGACCTTCTGCAGTAGGGTCCATGGGTGCCAGGCAAGAGGTAGAAGGGGAGTGACCAGCTGTAGGAAACCCTAGTTCATGACAACTAGCTTGGTTTTCTTTGTAACAAGCCTGAAAACCTGATCTAACATCCAAAGCCAACAGAAAAAGGGCCAAGATAAAAGATAAATATCTGCAGTCTGTTAAGCAGCACAAATTTTGGAGAGCAGAGGAGATCTGTATGCTGTCTGAGGCTGAGACTGAGGGCTGCAGGGTTGCCCAGGTGAAGAGGAGCTTATCCAAAGGATGTCCTGTTGGTTTTGGCTCAGCTGGAGCTGTGCTGCCAACTTGAGTCACTCCAACACCTCTGACAGGCCATGACAGGGGCAGCTTACATCCTGGGCCCAGCTGAGTACGTAAAAAGACAAGCCCTGAGCTGTTAAGGTGGGTTTGGTTGCAGAAAGGCCCCATGGAGAGTCATCCTCCATCACAAGAGTCGTCAGTGGCTGCACATCACACATGGAGGACCACTACTCAGAGACATGGGATATGCAATGAGTGACCAGACTGTCAAATCAGCTAATTTCTAAATAATATAATTTTTTTATTGTTGGCTTTAATTGTTTCAGCTTTCAGGTTTACAGAGGGAAGGTTGGAAACCTGAATTATTGCTCAAATCTCCTGCCTTTTCAGGCCATCCCTAAGCAAACCTCTGGGACACCTGCAGAAGAGAAGAAAATCCTGGCTAAAGCACCTTCTTAAGAATCATTTTAAACAAAGAAAATATCTTGCTGCTACCCAACCTAGTTAAAAAACCAAAACCCAATGAACTCCTGCAGCTCCTACTGACAGCAGCTCTATAACATCGTCACTGATATGAACCTTAGGACAATGCTCTCCACTGATGGCACTCCATAAATAATATTTCTGCTCATTATTAAAACCTGAAAAAACTTCAAGGAGAGAAATGTCATGTGCCTGAATATAACGATATTACCCATCTGAAAGCTAATGCTCCTATTTTTTTTCCTCATACTGCACAGTATATTGAAAAGACCCAGTATATGCTGTAAGTGAGGATACTTATAATTTTTTTTTTCTCCAGGAATCTTTGCGCTTTCTAGACTTACTGAATGCCATAGAGGGAAGGAACAAGTTTAAAAAACAATTAGTAGGACATGTGGTGCTCATTCTTGGCTGAAACTGCACATTCTCATCTGCCTGAAAATACTCAGCAGTCGTTTATGAAAAATGTTTTTGAACTAATGAGCTATATTTGCATTCCCCTTAGAATGGATTCAGAATTTTTCATCTACACTGCACCATGAAAAATGGATGTGTTTTTCACAGAGGTAATTTGAACATAAACCACCGCATCAATGGGAAGACAACCTTTGCAGAAACTTTTTAACTTAGCACATTCCATTTGTTTTCGCTGGGGAAGGTCAAACTTACGTGAGAGATGTAAATTTCATGCACAAACCTAGATGCTGATGAGATTTGTTTTTGTAGATAATCTGCAGCAGAGAAATTTTTCATAATGTCACCACAAAATAAATTAAAATGTTCATCTTCATATGGCTGGTTCCATTGCATTAAAATAAATGTTGCAAGCTCATTTAATTAGTATAGTTAGGAATGTCTCTTCCCTGCTTCACTGACTCTCCAAATCACAAGTTAATTTGTCAAAATCAGACCATTGTTTTTCCTTCATTCTTCATTACTGAAAAGACAGCCCCATTTAAATAAATGTTTATGCTACAGAGAGCAGAGCAGTGAACAACCCCAAATATTTTTCTAAGCCCATGTTGGAAAAGTTTTGAGTGCAAAGACCTAGAGCGCTTTTGTGTGCGTGCGTGCACGGGTGTGTGTGTGTGTGTGTGTGCTGTTATTGGATATTTGACTAGCTGGAAAGGTACAAAATTGAGCAGTCTGCTGTAACTGATGATGTAGTGCACACCATCTCTCATGCCAGCGGCTACATGCACTTGGAAGCAGTTTTCTTCTATGTTTTCAAAGACAAATGATGACAAAAGATACAATCTCTATAAATTACCCTAATCAAATCATTCTCTTCAAGAACTCTTGGTTAATCAATTAGTCAGTGTTCACAGTTCTTATGAATATCACTTCAGAGCCTCCCATAGCGTTGTTCTCTTCCAACGACAAATATTTAGAGCATTTTATTAAAGAAAAAAAACCAAACCAAAACCCCAACAAATGAACACAACAGCACATATAGCAAATAGGCAGAGAACTTCTGCAACCATATGAAGTCCATTAACATAAAGCAACTCTTTGGATATACAGATATCACTGAGGTAGCAGTTACTTGCATTTTGTTTGTTTGATTGGCTTAGTTATTATTTATTCCAGGTCTTTTCAGAGGGCACCTATTGAGAATGAATGGAAAAGACCACTAAACCATCATCTGAGCCCCATACTAATGGGTTTTTACACTGTATGTTATATGCTGCAGTGCTATTCTTTAGCCTTCTCCAAGAACCTTTCCACCCAGGAAAAGCTTTTACATCTCAGCTTTGTCTTCCTTCTAACTGAGAGGACTCAAAGCAAAGCATTTAGTAGATTCCTGTGGTTTTTCTTGTCAGGAGGTTTTAGGTTTGGGTGGGATTGAGTTTGGGGTTTTTTTATTGTTTATCTGTCTTCCCCTTATTTCTTTGTGAGGGCAAATGAAGGCGTGAAAGAGCATTCACCAACTACGTTCCACGGCACGGCATTATTTTAAAATGTCATTCAAAATCTGTATCTAATGTGAATCTTATGATATTGGGAGGGAGAACCACCCTACTTTCTTTTTCAAGAGCTTCAAGACGAACCTTGTTTCATTAATAAATCATGTCATTAAGAGGGAAATTTAATTGCAGTGATACTTCATGAATTCACAGTAAAAGCATGCTATATATTAATGGCTGGCATATTGACTTCCAGATAGACATAGGAACTCTTTTGAACAGTGGGAAATCGGCATGTGCAGCTGTTAGGAAAAGTAGCCGAAGGGAGAGCGATACATTGAAAGGACTTGTTCAAAGCAAGCCAGAAGCTGGATACATCTTTTAAGGGACCTTGGTGATGCCATTTTCTGACATGACCTCTGCTTCACCTTCCTATTTGCTTTTGCAGCCGACATAAGCATCCCAGAATAGGAAGAGCAGCTGGCATTAGGCAGTTTTGGGTAGCATGGGTTTCTTCAGGCCACAGCATGTGTCTCAGGGCTGGATCAGCTGCGTAGCAGGATAGCTTTGTCCTACATCTGAGAGGAGAGAAGGGTGCTCTGTCTCTCTGGGTGCTCCTGGTGCTCCCAGGGCTGGAGCATGTCTCTTCCCATGGTAGCCTTCCTTCTTTTGAGACAGACTGGAGATGTTGCTAGAAGCAGACCAGTGTCTGTAGCCAGTCTATCACTTTAAGTGCTGTTGTGGTTGTGAGGTCATTTTCCCACTAGCTCCACAGAAATCACCATGTGGATCCAACAATCTCAGGATCCCCTACAATCTCACATACTCTCCAAGCAAGGGACTGTGAGGAAAAAAAGAATACTCCCATGCTTTTGGGTGGATTGCTGCCCAAAGCCCTTGACTCTTGAGCTCAGGCAGAGGGGAAATCAAAAACTATTTTAGCAATCTGCCCCACTCTTCACACATCCATACACCCACACCATCTGGAGTAGGTGCCTTCCATTTCCCCCCAGCCACATGGAGAGCAGAGAAACCCACTGAGAAGGATGAACCATCAACAGGCAGTGCAGATGTGCCTTGGGATCCTCCTGTTCCACCATTAGCTGCACAAGGTAAAGTTGCTGAGGAGCATCCAGGTGGAGAAGACAAAAGCCTCCATGCCCCCCTTGGACCAGCTGAAGGTCATTCCCACCTCCGTAGCTCTCTGGAGAAGAGGATTACAGGATGATCTGAAATTCCCTCCTCTTTTTTGTCATTGGCCATCTGATATATAGCTCCTATACCAGTTCAGCAGCAGCATATGCATCTAGGAAAATTAACTGTAGAGGAAACCACTGGTAGGTTTATTATTCTTCTACAGATTATTTTGTATAGGAAATGTTTTGAAAACTACCAGCCAAACTTGGATTCACGGGGCCTGGTTCTCCTCAACAAATCAGCTACAGCAGACTGCTGGAATCAGTAGGCTTCAACTTGGATAAAAGTTTGAGTCAAAGAAGACATACAAATCTGTGCATTCAAACAGCTGTTGTACAACTTGAGCATTGCCAGCTCGTATGACTTCAGATTTTTTTTCTTTAGGACTCTGACTTTGAAATCAAGAGATTATACAAGAATCATCTGAAATCATTAAAAAAAAACAAGGCTCCAAAATAAAAAACCCCAGAAATAATCCTTTTGGCTGCAGAAGAAAACATGAACTAAGCTTATCCTAAAATCTAAGAAACCAAAAGACAAACAGGTCATTTTTAGCAATGGTGCATCAACGAGGACTGTTTTCCCAGTCCAGCAGTGTGGTTACCTGTGGCTTGCTCTGAAATACCCGGACCAAAGGGGTTGCAGGGCAAAGCTGTGTGTGGAAAGGTCTGCTGCATGCCCTTTCCGCCTCAGCTATGAATTCACACCCTGGGCTCCAAGCCTGCACTGAATCCCTCTCAGATGCCATGGACAGCAAAACCTTTTGCTCCAGGCAGCTGCTATCTTCCCATTCAGAGGCAGCAGTCCTCCTCACGGTCACGTATGCTGGCAGCTACCTGGAGTATCTGGGATTCAGGCTGTGACAGGGATGCTGCCTTACTTCGTTGCAACAAAAGTTGTGGCTGGAAGATGGGGGAGGCAAATTCCACCTGCAGACCACATCTGTAGGTCTAGACATGAGCTGGATATGGATTAGTGAAATAAAATCTGTCTCTGATAAGGTTTTTCCCAATGGGAGTAGAGCTTACGTGCTGGTATCCAAAATCTCTTGTGCTTTTCTACCCACACTGAAGTTACAGATGGTGGTTGTTCAACAGAAAGAGAGTGGGAAGCGCCTTCAACCAGGAAAATTAATCTGCTCCCCTCTCCTTCCCTGGGAAAGGAACATCCTCTGTTATAACAGAGAGCTTGTTTTTGCTTCAGTGAATCAGATTGTTTCAGAAGCTCCAAGACGACCTTTCTGAAGAGCAAAAATGTTTCATGGACCTTCTTTGCTGCCAGTGCCTCCAGGACTCAGCTTTGCTGTATCACCATCCACAGACAGTGTGTAAGAGACACAGTGGTCTCCCAAACAGACTTGGGCAATAAAAAATGGCAGGAGGGAACGCAGAGTAAAACCCTGTATTACAGGAACCCATCTTGACTTTTAAGAGCTTATATATGGCAACAGCTCACTTGTCCCTGTTATAAAAGTTCTTAAAAAAATCCAATAACAATTTATCATTTTCATAAATGTTAGTCTGTAAAATTATACCCTCCTCACTGCATTACAGGGCCCTTATACCTAATTGCAGATCAGAAAGGGGCAAGAAGCGGTTTTTTTCCAGGATTTTTAAGGTTTTGCCAAGGCACCAGGCATATTCCTCTTTTACGTAAAAGAGCCCATGTGCCAATGGCTGATGGTAACATTTCTGGTGACTGAATTTCTCACTCTCTCTCTCCTTTTTGTGTCTGGACCTCATGGTCTTTGAATAATTTCAAAGTGGAGAAATACACACCAGAATGGTGTGTAGTTCACTGGCATTCATGAAAAAAATGCCTCATGAGGACATTTGCAGAGCAATTTGACTGTAAAGAGGTGTGATAAGACTGCAGGTTAGGTCATACGAATATTTATACTATGGATTTATTATTTATATCAGTCTCTAGCTGCATATATCAACAGAGGTACTGCAAAATTCTCTGAGCCCAGTTCTCCACTATCATGTACCATGTCAAAAGCTGCTCTCTTCTGCCTATTTACCTGTAGGCAAAATCAGAAGACAATGCCACTATATTCCTTTTATTTACTACTTGGGAGACATCTCCTTTTATTTGTGGGAAGCAGTGCTTGCTACAAAACTCTGCCTCTGAAAGAAAGACAAGGCTGTAGATAAGCATCCGAGTAAACTGCTTCACCAAGAAAACCTGAGTTAAGCTGCTGGTAATAAATATATTTATTGGGTAGACAGTAAAAAGTACTGAAGAGTTTAAAATAAATTCTGAGTTATTTAAACTTAATTTATGACCAGGAAAATAAACCCTCTCTTCTACTATTAATGTTTTTTATCTGGGCCATCAAATGTCACACCCTACTGATTTTGGATGTAAGGTCACTGGAAACAACATATCAGCGGTGTCAGCAATAAAAATCAACTGAAATTCCCCTAAAAATAAAAATGTCAGGAGTAAAATAATAGGCAATAGTTATTTCATGGTATGAAAGACTTGTAATATATCAAGAGTTCACCTTTTTCTATCTTTATCATATATCACTTTGAACATTAAGTATACCTCCATTTCATATATTTTAAATATAGATAATGTATCTAGCTAAAACAATAATCTCAGAGAAAAGTGCACTAAAATGATTGTTTGGGTTTGCATTCACTTTTTGAAATGTCTTCTAATTTATATCAAATGACGAAGCAATAGCCCTGTCTATAAAAGGCAGAGCGGTGCACCGGCTGATGCTTTCTAAGAACATATTTCTGTGCTAATGGAATGTGGGAATATGAAATTGATCTGGACTAATGATCTTTAGCAGGAAGAAAAAGAAGGGGTGGCCCTTCACTCTGACTGACCCTTCACGTGGCCCATGAAGACCAGACCCAACATAACCCAGGCACTGCAGGAAGCAGTAACAAATGCCACTGGGAAGGCAACGAGCAGCACATATTTGTGAAAATGCCTCCTTTGAAGTTTCTGCGTAGATGAACACATCTGTGTCTGTTAAATTGTCTTTAGTACAAGTGGGGATTTCCTCAGGCCATTTGTGACTGTTATTAAATGGCTACCAGAAAACAGGTTACTAATTTGGCTTGCATCACCGTGCTGAATTATAACTAAACACACTAAATGTCACACAGCGCTGCGCGTGGCACTCGCACAAAGGGAAACAGGTGGCTATGAACCCATACTGTACAGCCATGGTGACGTGAACCTGCACACCCAGTTCAGACACGGTGGGGTTTGTGACTGAGTAAAAGCCTTTGGCCCTTTTGTGTCTACTTATAATGAGAATGGGAATGGGCTCCAGCTCAGCACTGTCACATCATTGGCCCTGGATCTGTGGAGCTTCCAGGCCTGGAAACCTCTCAGGATCCCTTGACACTCTTTTAGGGTTCAAGCCCTTGGCTCTGTGCTCCATATGAAAGCAGGAGCCAGGACCCTGCTTGCCTGTCCCAAAACTTTGTCTTTGGGTGCTCACCGGTGCTGTCCACCAAGCAGTTGAAGCATGAGGGGGGCTATAGGGTGACTCATCCAGCTCTTCCCTACTTTTTGAATCCTGTGACTGTCCCTTTCCCTACCCTTCTGCCACGTCTTTGGTCTGAGCCACGTGTGTCTCTTCCATTTCACCCTGCCTTCAGAAAGGAGAAGGAAGTGCCTACACTGGTACACCATGACTCCGGAGGTTCCTGAGCAGCCGTTTTCCTATTTCTTCTAGCACTTTTTCCTTTGTATTGATTCAGCAGTTTTCTTGGGTAAAAGAACTTGCGTTTCATGGCAGTGACATATTCTAGCTTGGACAGGTAAGGTGTATTCCCCAAAAGAGAAATTTTGGAAACCTTTTTAATTTTTTTATCACTTAGGCCACTGATTTTGATGAACTATGCATATCATCCTGTTCATTCCCTGTAGTACTACCAAAACATCGTCCTCAGCATGGAAAAGGTGAAATATACCTGATGGACAGAGTTTCATTATGTCAGAAACTCTCTGCTATTCCGCATTATGATGGACTTCTCCATTTCTGACTCAGAATCTGATTCTGCCTTTCTCCAGCATTAACCTGCTGTGATCTCATCAGGAAAGCTGATCCACGAAGCCGAGGTTATAGAGAATGTTACTTAACCTAATAACCGGTCTGACAAGTTTTTAAATGTCTTTTAATATTTTCTCTCCAGTTGTGTTTTCATTCACACTGTGCTGATAGCAGCTGAGTAGCAGCAGCCATGGAGGTAGGCATTAAACCTGTACTTTCCTCCCCCGTGGTATATAAAGATATTTAAACTTCAGAGGAATCTGTGAGACAGTCTTGTTTACTCTGCTTGACCTGCAAGCATACCCTCTCTCTATTTATGGCACAAAATGTACCCATGCTGGGGGAAGAAATCCTTTATTTATCTGCAGTAGGTTCAAGAGCACTGTAGATAGACAAGGTCCATGCTGTTTCACAAATACATATCAGCCTTGACCTGCAGAAACCAATCATGGGCTTATTGTGTTGTTTGTATGATACAAACCCAGTGCCTCTTCCCTGTAGAAAGTAAACTGAGATGACTAAACTGACTTCGCTTGGTAATTCTCTCAGCAATCTGATCAAAATGATTAATGGTCATTCTGGTCAACACTGGATTTAATTCAAGGTCACAGAAAAAAAAAAAAAGATAAGAGGTCACTTTGCTGACCAACCTCTATATATCTACAGATTTTTGTTATTAAAGGAATTAATCTGATAGTGCCTCCATTCACAACACATTAATTATTTATACATTTGATACAAAATTACTTCATACAAAGATTAAGATTGAGCCTGAAATTGCCGGTATGGGGGACAGAGATTTAGACCCATGATGAGCCTCATTTAGGTCGACACAGCTGAATTCCAGTTTAAATGAGTAATGAGTCCGGTATTACAGAATCACAGAATCACAGAATCTTAGTGGTTGGAAGGGACCTTTGAGATCATCGAGTCCAACTACATAAAAAAAAAAAAAAAAAAACCACAACACAACAACAAAACAACAAAACAAAAACAAACCACAAAAACAACAAACAACAAAAAAAACCCCACACAAAAACAAACAAAAAAAAACAACAAAAAAAAAACCACCCACCAACTAAACCCCACGCTCACAACCCCACACACAACACCCCAGCACAAACCAATGATCTTGGCCACTAGAGCATGCCCTGAAGAGCCACGTCT
>JAOQGH010000012.1:32829163-32849163 GCA_025769975.1 Gallinago jamesoni
GCTCTTAAGTGCGCTCCCATCTGTGTAGCTCACCTTGGCTCTTAGCTTCACATCTGCAGTCCCACTGGTAGATGTCTTCTGGTGGCTGGGGAGGGGATGCAGTTTTGGTCTGTGTTAGGAGGAAAGGAATGTAAATACAATTTTCCAGCACTCAAGCAGCTACATATTATGATACTGAGATGTAGGTGGATCTCAGAATCACTTAGACAAGTGATGGAGACAAGAGATGTCAAACTCTAGACAACTTTGGAGAAAGACACTCCGAAGGTAGATTATTAGATGGTGGCATATATGGAAGATGTGACCATGGAAGAAGAAATAGAGAAAAAATCAGGTAATAAAGAATCAAAAAAAACCCATAGGTTTGCTTTGCTGGAAAAAAGGAAGGGTATGAACAGACAAATGACAAAAGGACAAGAAAGACATCCAACTCCAACAGAAGAGTAAAGTGATGCAGCAGTCACAGAAAGAACAATTGGGAAGACTGTTGTCCACGTCAGATTTAGACAAGAGAATGGGTACTGGCAGCTAGGAGCAAGGATGTGCTGTAGGGCTGGAAAAGATCCCAATGCGAAAGGAAGAAAATCCACCACCTGTCCTTCATGGCAGGTCAGATGACACTGCCATAGTCACATTGGAGGTGATCAGGAGTGTCAGGCTGCCAGGTGAAAACACAAAAATGAATAAAGTTACAGGTGCCCTTCAGTAGGCAAAGAGGAAAGGCAGGCCTCAAGGCTCATGGGCCTGAAAAAGGTTCTGGGATATGTCACCCCCCAAAAAGGGGTTCAAAGGGTGAGGACTCCATGTGAAAAACTCCTAGGATTGCAGTCACATGACTGATAAGAACTTTAAACTAGAATCAGAGGCGAGAGCGTTGGGAGACCTACTTAATCTCCATGCCTGATTTTAACACAAGGAAAAAAAGGAAAACCAGATAAATGAGATTATTGCAATGGGTAATAGGACACGGAAGGGGGGAGAAATAGGCAGCAAGAGAATAAGGAAATAATATTGAAGAGAGGAATAAATGTTTGTGTGATACATTTAATGAAATTTGCTATTTAAAACTGGATTAAAACAGAGAAAATAAAGAGAAATGCTGTGCATTAAAACCAGATACATATAGGAAGTAGAATCTCTGGTGCAGAACAAAAGAAAAAGATATCACAAGAACAATAGAAACAAGTTGGAATAGCAATCTTGCCTCAAACACAGGCATTGAAAAATACACATTATTTAAAAAAGAAGAAAAGGTAAAAGGCGGTGAGGTAGCAATTCTCATTAACTGATGAAGTAGACTGAAAAGAAATAAGAATTGATTGCTTCAGTAAAACCCAGAAACAGGCTAAGTCAAAAATCACTTTTAGAAAGCCTGAAAAAGAGCATCTACAGGAATTAAAATAGGGTCTGCCACTCACTCTGATGGCTGAATTTTGTTATGGTTGGAGATCACCATCTTATTACAAGAAATAAAAGGAACACATCATTATAAGAGTTTCCAATTCACCATGCAGTAAGCAATGCTTCCAAATACAGATGGACAAACTATCTTTTCAGGAAAGGGACAAATTTTTACAGCAAGTAGTCCCAGGCTCTAGAGCAACATTAGATACAGTTCTGGTAAGCATCAAAACTCTTCAGGGTAACATCTTGTAGCAGAGAACTTTGGTCTAAATGACCATGAGCTAATTCAATTCTAAATAAGAAGCAGCACAAAAACAAGCCTAGACACCTGCATGACCTGTGTGTGAGTTTGAGCTTGAAATGTCCAGCAAGACAGAAAGTAAAATATTATGATCTCTAGGATCTGAATGTAGAAGGGACTTGGCCTCAATGGTACAAAAATTCCTATGAATTTGCACCTCCATCCCACCCTCCCTACACACAGCAAAGGGGAAAAATAATTATGGAGTAGGAAAAACACCCCTCACAAAAGGGATCAGGAAAGAGCTGATGCAGAACAAAAGAAAGAGATGATAACAAAGAAAATCTTATTTACGGTCAAGAACAAGACTGAACTACAACTGAGTGAGGCTTGAGCTGTGGGAGATCCTGCCAAAGAAACACACATCAAGAGTGCATCAAAATAAATAAACATATGGACAAACAAACACAAATATTGCTGTTGGGGCATTTTTCACTGGCCCTCTCTTCCAGCTATCCCAGAGAAATTCAATTTTTAACCAGGATCTGCTCATCAAGAAGCAATATATCCATTCCCAAGACATACCGGAGATGGTTTATACTGGAAAAATCTGTGCACTCTATGAACCTACCCTGTCCCATATCATTGCAGATGAGTTAAGCAAATCTGTTTCACTTTCCATGGCACTGAATGTGAGGAAATCTGGCCACCTTAGTTCCATGTCACCAGATGTAACCAGATGTATAACCAGCAGCATAGATCTTCTCACCATACCAAACTGCTTTTGACTACAGGACCTGCATAAGGGGAGAGAGAACCACCTTTGAGCTTTTATTTATGTTTCATAGCAGGTGTTAGATGGTCATTTGGAGAGAGCAGAGTTAGCAGAAATGGGTGAGGAGGAAAACACAGCTGAGAAAAAGGGTGAAGGACTTTTTATATATTAATTAGACCAGTCTATAGGAGAACCCAACGCTTAGGAAAAGTAGGAGCTTGAAGGTGGCCTTTGCAGAACAGATACCATGCAAATAGGAAGAGATAGCACAATCTTCCCACAATACAATTCCAGAGCTGTGCTGTGAGTGCAGACAGGAGGAATCAGACACACTGGGAGTGAGCATTAACCCCTGCAGGATTTTGGGGGCAGAGATGGTGTTTATACTCTATTTGTACAGTGACTAATCCAAGGAGGTATTGAGCGTTGATTTAGGGTTCTGGATGCAATTGTAATAACTAGAAAAATAGAAAGGGCACAGTCTTTGGCCTCAACTGTTGTTTACACTGGGTAACAGCAGGTACCTGTGCCACTGTGGCAGGCATGATGCATTTAGGCTTTCTTGTTCAAGGTGGCTGAGACTTGGCACTTACTGTGAGGGCGGTGAGACACTGGAACAGATTGCCCAGAGAAGCTGTGGCTGCCCCATCCCTGGAGGTGTTCAAGGCCAGACTGGATGGGGCTTTGAGCATCCTGGTCTAGTGGGAGGTGTCCCTGCCCATGGCAGGGGGGTTGGAACTTGATGATCTTTAAGGTCCCTCCCAACCCAAACCATTCTATGATTTTATATCATGCCATACACCATGAACTTCAGCAGTTACAGGCAAAGCTTTCTGATCACAGTGACTGGACTAAGGCAAGGGCTGTCTTTACTCCATCAGGTGCTCCTGGGAACACCAAAGCCATGGCAAAATGCAAGAACCAAAATGGGATGCCTGGCTGTAGGCAGAGCAGTCCAATCTAACCACAGCTCCTGCCACTACAGGGTACCTGGCCTGTCCAGTAAACATCCCAGGTGACCTGTAAAGCCCAAGTCAATTTTCCATGATAATCCTACTAAGGGTCTGGGGTTGGTGAAGGCACTACAGAACACCAGACCCACCAAGCACAGTGGGCACGTATTACCCACCCAGCATCCCAGCACCTGGGATCAGAGTAGCCCTGTGACCACACTGGAAAGCAAATGATGTGGGCAGCAGTGACCTCCACCATTCATGCAAGGCATAGGGACCCTTTGACAGTTCCTTACCAGTCCTTTAATCTCTCCAGGGTTACCTCCCAGTGTCACCGGAGTTTTCCCAGCCAGTTGTTCCTCCTGCCACTGCTAACCATCCATTGAAAACGGCTGCCCGCTCTGTCACCTCAATGCCCTACAGCATGTGACAAAAATTCCCAATAACATCTCCCTGGAGCATCCAGAATTTATTTTTTAGGGTTACAGAAACTTTTAGAAACAGTGGAGCTCACACAGGGCATACACCTCCACCAGTGTGAAAATAATGCGTGTGGCTCTGCTCCTGCGGGCAACTTCTTCTTCGTGCATCAAGTAAATGATGAATTGCCCTGTCAGTCAGAGCTCTCCCTTTCAGGGAGATAAAAAACATGTCCCTGAATAGAAGTTACTTGGTTTTAGCTGCCACACAGCCTCATGGATGGAGGTGACAGGTTGCTTCTGTGGCACCCAGTCCTGGGAGCTGCCCCTTAGATTCAGCATGGGATTCTATGAAGTGCTGCAAAACAGTGGCCAGAGCTGAAATTTGGGCTTCTGGGGATCGTTTCACTACACAAAACACTGCAAAGGCTGCAGGGCAAGTATGCCATGGAGTTGCTTTTGCATCTACACCCGGTGGCTGGCATGCACAGTCCCCACTCCTGGCATAGCACTGGGCAGGACAGGGCTCTGCTTTTTGTGCGTGGGAGATCCACCTGGGCTGGGAGCTGAGTCAACAAAAAGCTACAGCCAAACCAGGGCAGTTCTCCCTGAAAATTATACAAATATCTATATATATATATATAGATATATATAGATATATAAGTGACATGAGGAAAGGACTAGGGCAAATGCATGGGCTGGGGAGACGTCTTCATGAAGCCCGTTTTACACTTCTCATAACCCAATACTTATGAAAGGAAGAAAATGTGATTCTTGATGGGCGGTCAGTCCCAGCTCTTCAGTGGATTTACCTCCATCCTCACGGCATGCCTTGCTATCCCCATAAATACTTTCTCCAAGAGTATACAGAGGCTCTAACCCAGTTAAATGCACTGTGGGGAGAGGATGGTTGCTGTTTATGGGGCTTTTCTGATGATGATCCCTCCATGATCCAGAAAGATTTTAACCTTCTCATCATTGTGATATGACAGCCGTGAGGGTAGTGAGCATTGTACAGTCAGGTTGGTCAACTGCCAAGCAGTCTGAAATTTACTTACAGCACGTGGGTACCTATACCAAATGGTTTGGAGCATAAAGAAAACCTGTACAAGTCCTGCTTTATTTTTTACTGTACTGCCTAATAGATGCTCTGTCAAGTTATACATTTCTTGCTGTGACAAATTATTATTCTTCTCCTGACAGGACCTCCAGCTGAGTCCGCTGTGCTCAATTAGGAGAAAATGCATATTTTAATCCGCCCCATGGTGTAGTAACATTTCACTCTGCGGCCTTGGCAAAGGAGCCATTTAACTATTTCTGCAGTGGTTTCACATGCAGCACATTATTCTAATGTCAGCAGCATTTCTGTCTGTTCTAGTTTCCCTGGCAGTCCTCCCTTAGGCATTGGGATGTGGACAATTAAAGCCCACTTTATCATTTTGGAACCTATGATTTCCTTCCCCTGATACATTTCATCACTACACACCAGCTGCTCTTACCATCGCAACCACTTCTCCACGCCACTGTGGTCTCCTGGTAAGCTGTTGGGACCACTCTCCGCTGGAGGACTGGTAAAAGGTGTTCCTGTAATCCTCCTAAAATGATGCATCAGGTCTCTGCCCTCTTCAGTAGTCACGACCAGCTCCAGGTGTCCTCCCATCTTCGGCAATGGACGGAGATCACCTCAAAACCACAGAACCTGTTACACAGAAAAAGGCCACCTCTTTCCAATAAATCATCAGGACTTCTGTGAAATGTCTTCTGATGCTGTAGTAGCACTTGAAAACAACCCGGGCGTGACTCAGCAGTCATGGAGAGCTGATGAGATGGGAACTCACATGACATTACTTTTATGGTGCAATATGGCTCTCTTTGCTGTTTGCAGGGAAAACAAACAATTAAGGTTTATTTGTGGGGGAAAAAAATTCCAGGGAGAGCAACAGACTGCACCAAAAAAAAAAAAAAAAGGAAAAGTGGAAGATTCTTTATAGGAAAACAGGATCTCTATGGAAATATTCAGTTGTGCTGGTACATTCAGGATGGCGTCTGCCCAGAGGGATGACTCTGCTCTTTTTGGCTGGGCTATTTTTGGCCCAGTGAGTCTCGGAAGTACTTCTAGAGAAATGTTTAATTTCAAGTCCCAATTTTTAACATTGCAGCTTTTTGCAGAGGATCTTTTCAGAGGTTTGATCACTCACAAACCTTGTTTGCCCAAAAACTCATGGTTCCTGATGTATTCAGTAGCCTGAAAACCCCATCAGTTATTTGAAACCATGGTTATCTGAATTAATTCAATGTCTTCTACTCAGCTTGGATAACAAAGGCTTGACTGCATTTTTTTTTCTTTTATGTGAAGTGTGCTCTCTGGTACTACTTACCCTATTAAAAATATATCTTGCCTTTTAATCAGCACAAGCAAAACAAAGATAAGCCTGCTGAAAAGGGCTTTGAAAAGCAGTTAAAGTTGCAGAGGAATTATGTGCAAGTCTGTAGAGTATATTTATGGTTATAAAAAATTATATAAAAATTTAATTGGTACCCATGAAAGGCATCAGCAGCTGGGCTGAGAGGGTTCTCCATGGAACAGTTCGGCAAGACAACAGCAGAACAAATGTTTGCCTTTTCAATGCACTCAAAGCCTGTCTTGGAGCACCACTGCTGAGTGGTCAAGCCCACTTGGGATTAACTTCTCTAACATGGCCAGGGAAAGGGATCAGTGACTAGTCTGATCAAATGTCTCAAGTTAAAAGTTTAAGGCTTTTTATTGTCAAAGGCAGTCAAAGCAAGCAAATCAAGCCTGCCTGAGATTAGGATTGCCATATTTAAGATAAGACTTTAAGAAATGGCACCTCTCACACTGCACTGCAGTACATTTGCAAGTCAACAGACTCATCCACTGTAGCTCGGGCAGCCGCAGGTGCATCTAGTAGGGCACCTAGTCTGTTCCAACAAGCTGGATGATCCCAGGAGTCCAGAGGAAAATCCAGTGGCAATTAGGGGGCTCTGGGACACGTCAGCTCCTTAGTTAGGAACAGGCCCAGTAGCTACCTTAGACATCAAAGCAGAGATATGTCCACAACAATGTGGGTTTTCTTTAACTGCTCCTCATTTTCAAGGTGAGCACCAAGCTCACACTTCACAGGGTTTGAGCTGTTCGTGCAACACCACTGGTGATTGACACCGTGCATCACTGCCATCCAATGTGCTGGGGGTGCTGTGCATGCAGACTCTGCTACTGGAGAGCTAGCTCAACCATTAACTCCTTTGGGCTAGTTGTTATTGCTTTTTATTGTAGATCTGTGCTGGATCTGAAACAGTGCCTTAGCAATGAAAAGCTCCCCAGGAGATATGGGAATATCTCATTAGCAAAATTACTTTTTTCCACGAGTGATTTTTGTGTAAACATAAAGCCCTTCATTTACAATGAGAGCATTTCAGCAGCTATCTCTTCTTCCTTTTCTAAAGTAATTTGTCAAGAACATGTATTCTTTTTCTGTATTCATATGAAAAGGAGTAAGATCCTTTAGGAGTTGGCTGATGAGTTGTATGTTTCAGGCAATAATGAGCACAAACACAAATGTAATCTGGTTATGGCTTTTTGTTGCGTTGTTTTCCTCTTGCTTAGCTTCTTTATTTTATTTGGCTAGATTAATCCTAACCCTACCATAGCAAGGTCTTACTGGATTGTGGTATCACATGTGGCTCACATGATGGAAAAGAGTAGAGGAGAGGTGTTTCACAGGACTTCTACGAAGCAAGTACAACGCTCCTTGCTGCCCATCCCAGTTGGCCTAGACCACGTTCAGTCAGAGGCACTGGTCACTCCTCCAGCAATGTCAGTCATTCCTTACCCTCAAATGGGTAATAAACAATATCTAATATAATTTTGTTGTCTCTTTTTTTGCAAGCAAGGAACCAGGAACAGAGATAGAAAGTGAGGAAGGGCTCCAGGAAATGCAGTTAGGAAAACAGTGGCATATTTCTGGCAAAACTTTCAGACTTATAACTTGTGGGTTAAAACTTAAATAACCTCTGCTTGCTTTCACAAGCACAAAATAAGTTTGGGAGATTGTCATCAGTCCTTGAAAGAAAAATGCAGCAAGGAGATTGGCAGGAGAAATGGGCTGTGCAGCATTTTATGCCTCCATGCTGTGGAAATAACATTGGGGAGTTTAACAGAGACTGTAGGTCCTGCGCAATTCATGGAAATGATGGCCATAGGACAAGGATCAGCTGGAACAACCCCAGCTGCACAACCTCAGTGCAACTGGTCTGGCCAGAGCATCAGTAGACCGATGGCCATCCAGGTGATTGGATGCTCTGGTAGACCAATGCGTCATGGGTATACCTCTTCTCTGTCAAAGGTGACCATACAGAAATCCCTGTAACTTTGCGTGAATTAGGACCTAAAGACTCACCTTTTTCCAGAAGACATTTTGGTGCCCTTCTTTCACCACGTTAAACTCATGTAAGTTGATATCAGCTTCCCATCCCAGTGACATAGCAAACACAAAAGTGAGACTTATTAATACTTTGCTGGTGACAGGTTTCCCAGTCTAGAAGAGAGAAGGATGTGCAAATACTCAGGCCAAAGCCTTGGTCTGGCAAAGGAAATGTTATTCAGCAGCAGCTAAATCAGCTGCCAGCCTGCATCCAATGAGCACTGAACAAGCAGCATGGCCATCTAGTCGTGGGAGAGATCTTCCTTATGAGCATCACTGTCTCAGGGACAGAAGCTTACCAAAATCCAGCTTTTAAGCCACATTTTCTGTCGTAACCTTGGAACACAAAGTGGGTCACATTATTAAAAACCTGCAAAAGAGGAAATGAGTTCTGCGGTCAAAAAGGACACAACTAATACTGTCCACCCAGTGCCAGAGCTGACTCCTAAGTCCTGGTCCAGCACCCTGTCAGAGCTTGTTTTCTCCAAGCTTTTTTACCTAACCCTGGAAGCGACGGCAGCGTATTTGCATGCCACTTCCATTCCAGTGAGATTCACCTTCAGGAAAAGGATACCAGCTAATTATGAGCAAGCTCTCTGATGATCACTTCATTTGCAATTCCTCGCAAGCAAGGTTTGGGTATTGTATAATACAAGGCGTAATGCCGGCCACTCCAATAAGACAAATCAAGAGAGATGTGCAAATGGAAAGATGAGCACTTGTCCTTGAGGGAGGATGTTCAGCATACCCAGAAACACAACCATTTTTAAAATTAATTAATCCCCTTAAGGAACTGTGAGTGATGGATTAGAGACCTTAGCTGGGGAAGCAGTCTGTGACATGGTGTGTGCTGGAGGAGGCACTGAAAAGGGACGTGAGTTTGCAGTCTCATGTGCCTAAGCAAAACCATCCACCTCAGAGTGGAATATATTTACTGACGGGAGAAGGAGAGGCTCAGGGGAAGCCTCGGAGCTGTGCACAAGAGGAGGAGGGTCTGTGGCACCTACTGCTGGCCAGCCGGCCAGCCAGCTCTGAGAGCAGCGTCGGGAGGAGAGGAGGGGGAAAACTTAATGCAGCATCACCAGGGAGGAATACAGCATGCAGTGACATTTTTAAAACATATTCTTGACTCTGAGAAACGTCTAGATAAGCAGGGTAGCAGAGGATATGTAGATTTCTTATTTTAATGGAAAAGAAGAGCAGGACATTGCTTCAGATGTGCTTCCTTACAAAATCTGCCTGTTAGTTTTTGAGTCAGAGTCATCTCTATCTTAGTATGCAATGTGTTCCACCAAGTAATGAGATTTCTTTGAGTTTCCACTGTATTAGATTTTTCTACACATCAAATATTTAATAAGAATTAGCATCCAGACATTCTCCTTCTTCCCCTCCACAATAATATTAACTTCTACTGAGACACCAACATTTGGCTATTCACAGTGCAGCTCTGAAGGGTAAGTGAAAAAGCCCAGTATATTTTTCCAAGGGATTTGCCATGGCCCTCTGCAAACACACAGTAATTAAGAGAAAGAATGACCAGGAGAAAAAGGCACAGTAAACTGAAGGTGTGAAAAGAGACCTCTCATTAGTCTTTGTGTCAATTACAATATCTGAGGAACAATATCATAGCAATAGCATATTTATTTGATGTGGCACAGATATCTGGGCTCGCTGTTACGGATGGCATTTGCTCTTAATGTTTAAAGTACCTCTTTAACAAAATGGCACTCCATAAAAATTTAGTGTGTTCCTACTGTAATTAAAAAGCCCTAGTCATTTTTGCATTTATGATATAAACTATAATAGCTGTAAAATCCTGCAATTAATTTGCGCCAACATTTCATACTTGAGAAATTCTCATTACAAATTTCATTACTTATTCACTTATCTGTAATTTGTCCTATATAACCTAAAGAATATTAACAAATTTAGAGTCACTTTTGCTCTATTAAAAGCTAAATAGAAAAGCCTTTCACCTAGCAAGCCAATCGTGATAACATTCCTGAGCCTACTCCAAAATGGTGGTGCACTTCATCCAAGCCGTACAAAAAGATATATTCTTTATGAAGGACAAGCCATAAACGACGTGCAAAGCCCTCTGGAAACTGCCTGGCGTATCCTGAGCTAATCCACTGCACCCTCATTAGTTTAAAAGCATTACAAGGCTTGAGTGTCTCCCAGCATGGCTGTGAATGTGACACACAGCTATCTTTGGGCAGGACTGGCAATAAAGCAACAAGGATATAGTTCTCTATCCAGCCAAGAGCGACCCTGCAAAGTCCAAAAGACAGGGATTTCTGTTCTCCCTTCCCTCTTCAGTTTTCCTCCCTGCTGCTCACAGTCACGATTTGCACACTGGGTGTCTGCGGGACTTACTTTGAGGGCTGTAAAATCTTGAGGAGCACTGACAAGAAGCCCCGCTTTTCCTCCAAATAAGTGACAGTGCCACCAGAACAAGGCAAAAGAAAGGACCAGCTGGAGAGGGCTACACACATGAGCCAACAGGAGAGGGAGAGAAACTTCTGCTGCTCTGTAGTTTCTCTCAGCTGTGAATTCGGACAGTGTGACAGTAAAACCACCCAAATGCTCTTGAAATTTTGACCATGTTGTCTTAATGGCTTTGTCTTCTCTGTCATCTCCTCCAGGGCCCGCGCTCCAACCCAACAGATGCCAGAACTTTGCTGAAAGCAGCTTAAGTAAAGAAAATCATCATCTCCAAGACCATTGACAACCCCTTGCTTCACCCAAGTCCAGTCCAGCTCTGCCCAACCTCAAAACAACATTTCCAAACATGCTCTTCATGAACTTTCACCTTCTTTGCTTATCCAACTTATTTTTTACTTAAAAGAGGATGTTTTACTCCTCTCCCAGCTCATGACTATGCATTTGCAGGACAGCACCACTCACCCCACTCACTGCATTAATGGGATGCTCCTGCCAGGTCTTGCATATGATGGTAAAATATAAGGGCAATGGAAGCCAGAAAGAAGAAGGCAGAAGAGGTTGAAACTCAGATTGCCCTGCTGGCAACAAAGGAAGAAAGACATTTTCTTCTTCACAGTGCAAAATCTAGAAGTACAACTCCACCTCCAAAAAACAGCCCAACAAACAATTTGCAATACAGTTACAGCCATGTCCTGAGTATGCTCAGAAGCATACTGATGTGATGAGAGTAAATACGTTATGACCTCCAAAAGCATGGGTAGGCTGAAATAAGAGAAAACAAACTGGGATACCATCGGCTTCTTTTAACTGAGAACTCTCAGAAGTGTGCAAGTAAAGAATAAGATTTTATTCCAATGGGAAAAATGAACTTTGGCTGACTTTACATCTTGACTTTGCAAACATTATGAAAGTCATTATAATACATTATGCAAATTAGAGGTATTATGCAAAACAAGACCTAAAAACAAGTAAATTCACCTCCTTGCAGCAGTACAAAGCCCAAACACACTGTGTCAGGACAGAGTCCTCATCCACAAAGTTTCCACAAAACTATATTCACAAAGAAAAAATACTCAAATATAAGTATATATGTAAGTACTATATAAAGACAAGTATATATTCTCTCCTTCTCACAATATATAACATTATATTGGCATTTTACTAGCTTTTATACCACATTCATATTATTTCAATCTGTAATTAAATTCTACAAAATTTAACTCTGAGATAGGAAATTACTATTCTAGGATACATAAACTTGCTTCTGAAAATGGCAGCTTTAACACAACCAACAACACAATTCATACGTGAAAGAAATTGGCATACTTATTCATTTTGTGTGTTCCATCTTTTATAGAATATTATGGTGTAAATTGAAACTTTATATGATTTAATAAACTTATATGATAGCCAAGTACCCACATAACTGTAACAAACTGTACTCCTGGCTTAATCAGGGCTCTTGGTACATGCAGGGCTCTCTTTCATTATTTAAGCCTTAGCTTTTGACAAACCAGACATACTAAAGTACCTTCAGAAAAGTACATTTACAGCACCACAATCCTTCAAATATATACCCCTTAATTCTGGAGGATAGTTGTTGTAAAGGGGAATATAGGATCTACCTTTCTTCCGCCATGAATCAACTGTGCAAACAAGTTATCCAGCAGAATTTCCATTGTGCTGCATAATAAAACGGTGGCAACAAACTAAAGTACACATCTACAGACATATGTGGGGTTTTGTATCAAGCTGACAGACACTAAAATGGAATAACAGAAAAATTCGGGAGAGAGAAAGGTTTATTTGGCCTCCAAATCTCTGGTTAGTTCTACAGAGATAATACCTAAGATTTAACGTTTCTTTGTCTTTGGTGCACTAGAGGCAATTATTTTTTCAAGAAGTTGCTGGCTCACCGATATAAACAGTCCTCTGTAGGAGGAGGAGTGATGCACAAGGCTTCTGCTTTGATCTATAAGCCTTCTCCTTAAAACATGTGTAACCTCATCACGTATACTGGACACACATATACCACCCTGCAGCTGCCTTAAGAGCAAAGACCATCAGTACTCTGCCACCACTCTTCTTTACATGCTGGGTGCCATCTCTTTGCTTGCCAGGATTATGACACCCTTAACATCTTCTCCTGTAGAATTAAAGGGTGTCTTGTAATTAGGGTCAGTGCTTACCCTGGTTATCTGCAAGGAAGTATCAATGAAGGAATGGTTCAGTCAGGCCGTCACGTTCCCTACAAGCCACTCTCAAGCATTTTGCAAACAAGTCAAGTGAGTGAAAGATGTTCAGTTCCCTTTGCTGCATGGAATTCCAGCAGAGCTATAAACAGGGGCTTTCAGAGGAAAAGTTTTCATCACTGATTTCTGACCTCTGCTTCTAAGTTTTAAACACGACCTTCCATCTGAGGCTTTTCATGTATTTTTGCTCTCTAGAGCACAGATCATTGCAATCAAATTCATGCCTGAAATACATTTTCAGTGTTTGCAATACTTTTAGGAATTATGTTTATAGAATATCCTTGGAAGAGAACGAACTCTTTATTCATAATACATAAGCTTTACATTTTTAATAACAGAATTAGACCTTCACTGATTTTATAACTATACTATTAGCCAACACACTCTGGCTTCAAATTAATTTGAAATAACTCACACAATGACTTTCTGCAGTCAGAATTGGAGAAGCATGGACTTTGAAGTAGGCAGAGTCTGTTAAATTAAGCGATAATTGCAGCTGCCGCTAATGAAAGCGCAGAACAGTTTCCCTATTCCTTTGCACATACATAGCCTGGATTCCTCCCGAGACATCAGAATGGATGAGCTGCTGATCACCTTTTGCTAAAACCTGATTTAGAAATGGCACAATGGTCTCTGAATAAACTGTATTTCTCAGTGTATTTCCCCTATTTTTTGCATCATGCAAATAGGTTTGTTTAAAAGCATAATGATAATTTATAGGTACACCAGCATGGAGTCTGTGCTACCTTCTCACTAAATACCTGTATTGGATTAGCTCTTCCCATCCTCAGTAGGATCACGGCAGGAGATGTGAGATGTGCAAACACACAGGACTAGAGACCTCTGCAGATGTCAGCGACTCACTGCTCCAAGTGAAGGGAAGCTTCCCCTTCAAACAGCATTTAAACAAGTTTGGGAGCTTTCTTGAGGGACAACTATAATGTTTGCCGATGCCTGAGACAGCTAGGACCTAACTGGAGCTTTCAGGTGCTGCTATAACATGATTATTTATTCCACAGGCCATATTAAGCCATAGGGTATACACATGCTGATCTTTAAGACTGGTAAGACACATGAGCATGAAACACAAAATATCTTTGGGGAACACAGTATTGTAATAAATGTCTTAGTCACTGCGCGGGATCCTAACAGCAGGTAGAGGGGTTAAATTCACAAGACATGGGGTCTGCAAATAAAATGTTGTATTATCTTGGAGTGGAATAAGCTCACCTGATACCTCCCTCCCAAGCTCTCTAATGACCTAAATTTTCACAGGGCCTTATAAACGCATCACCAAACTCAACAAAGCTATTTATGTAAGTGCTACTACTGCAAACTCAGTATCTGCAGTGATATACTCAAAATACAACAGGAACATCCCCGTGTATCGGCTGAGGAATAAATTGGAGCTGTTTGTTTTGTCCACAGACTTCAGAATCAGCTTCTTTCTTTACTGCAAATATTTCTGTGGCAGATTCAGGCAGACCAACACGTGCTGGGAAAGGTGACTGCTGCTGGGCAGTTTCTAACCATGGAGGAGAAAATGTTCTCTGCTTTTGAGGACTGACAGGTCCTCATATGATAAACCTGTCAGAAGTGTTACCTAACCTTGTTGTCTGCATCACAATCTGTTTCCCAGTAACACTGGGTCTGAGTAGCAGTAATAGAATTAATTATACTTCATTTTGCTGTCTTTAACAGTATTGACCAAATTTAAGAACAAATGAGAAGCGCTTATCAAGCTTGAAGAAAATAATCCATCAGTGGCACAATTTAAATTCTCTGCAGTTCTCTTATTAATCAAAGTAACACTTACTATCCTATCTCCACTTCCCATTAACAGTCATTAAGCACTGTTGCTGATTGAAGCAATTTCTTTAGGGATCTCAACCTCATTTTTAAGAGAACCTTCTACAGTGGAAAACAATATCATACAGGAACAGCGACTTCAAGAGAGGAAGAAGGTTCTTCAATCATGTTCTGACCTTGACATTTCTCTACTGCAGAAGTTCACCAAGTACACAACCAACATGCTCCAAACTTCTGCCGTCTTTCTTCCAGCAGCATCAGTGCCCCCCTATTAACCAGGGAGGAAAACACCACTCCAAAAGACAGTCATAGCCAGCAGGTTAAGTGTCTTTAACAATTGTATTGGACTGCATCAGTGATTATTATTTATAGAGCCTTCTCATACACAGGGAACCAATAAACCAAAAAAAAAAAACCAACTATGAAATTATGAGACAGCTCATACTGTCACCTTACTGTCAACTCTTGGAGAAATCCAAGCCGTGATAAATCTCAAAGGTTAGGTGGAACCGAAAAGATTTCTGATGTTGACTTTTTCTCCCCGTTATAAACAATGTCACAGATTGATAGCTTTTGTTGGAATAAATGCAGTCCTTCTCAAAGGAAGCCTAGCACGTGGATGTAACACAAAGGGACAGGGAAAAGCCCAGGCTGTACGTGCTGAGCAGCTCAGATCAATACGTGTTTAGGGCTGTGGGTGCAGTCTGAGCTCTGCGCTGTTGCTCCCAGACTTGTAGGTGGCACACGACCACGCAGGGTAACAAAAAACACTTTAAAATTCAGGGGGGTTCCCATGACTCTCTCAAGGAGCTTGTTCTGTGGCTGGGGTTCGACATGTTCCTTGCGAGGCCCTCGGGTGCACTGATTTTTCAAGTCTTCTTCTCATGCCATTGTCTCCTAACTCAGCATTTCCCAGAATATTTCACTTTTACTGCTTTAGACAGTTTTAGGGAAAATGCTTCTCTTCCTAAATCAGGAACAATACTGGAAGCCCTGGGGAAATCAAAGCTAACTTACATTTGAACAGCAGTAAAAATCCCCACCCTATAACATGCCATAACGATGTTTACATGCCAGGCAGACGTTCACCGCATCACAATTTGGCTTGGCAAAAGGCATATTTCAGAGCCTGACTGCATGTCAGCATTTCCACATCTCTCTCAGAGCAGGACTTGTATTGACTGACCATTTTTCTCAGGTGCCCATCTGCCTCTTGGCCTTTAAACACAAATTTTTCTGGCTTCTGTATGGTTGTCGCCATATCAAACCTAGCATCAAACTTATTTGACCCAACCCTCCAACACAGAAGAGTTCATAAGATCAGTCATAAATGTTCACACTGTGAACCATTTCCAAAGTTTTCCACCCATCATACTGAGTAACCGAGTTCACTTTATCCTTTCAGGGAAGAAAAATCCATCAGTTGTACTAAATATAGAGACGTCACTTCTGCTTAAGAAGTACTTGACCTGCAAATTAGTGGGTGCCGGGGACTATTTTAGGGAATTATCACTGGATATCTGCATAGATGTCATTCTGCCAGTATCTCAATTGTCAAAAAACAGGCTACTGGCCTCCACGGGCACTGTGTCTATCCTGGTGTGACTATTTCATACCCACTGCCACAGCCCTTCCACTTCAAGGAAAGAGGGGAAAAGATGCAAGTTTGGCTGTGTGCTGTGCCTACTTACTACCTCCACTTGTGTTTATACCAAATGAAAATACAGTATGACCTTGGAATTTGGTGGCCAAACTACGTGCTGATTTTATTCCAAATATAAATGGTAGGGTGAGTATCAGGTTGGCAAAATTCAGCTTAAAATAAGGGGAAGAACAAAGCACCACTCAACTTTTATGCAGCTAACTAGACAATTCCAGACTTCACGATATGAAATGTTAGGCTAGATTTTGGATCAATGTAATACCTACTCCCATTAAAGCACTTAAAAAGGAAAATGTCTTACAAAGTGTCCCATTAGGCTGACAAATTTACAACACTATGAATAGAAAACCCGAATACAGCATTGTGTTCAGGGAGCATGAATGGATTTCAGCTCTGTAGTGTTTCATCCGTATGAAGAAGGTTAGATAGCCTATCACATACTTTCTCACTATTTATCAGCTCCACTTGCTACAGACACATGTATTAAAGTAAATTAACAATCAATTGTGGAGTGAATTACGGCAACTGTAGTGGGACTGACTAGAGGCACATGGGAACATAGTACATTTGAGCTTCCATCTCCGCATGTGTCACTTACATTGATGCTAAAGATGATGAGGAGGAAAATCCTTTTCCAGGTACTCTCATACACAGGACATCACCCTGGCAAAGCCCACGATGTAGGGTGGGATTGTTCAGCTCCTTTCTTCAGTAGCTCCACACGGAGGCATAAAGCTCTGCTGGTAGAAAATCAGAGAGCTCTATTGATATACCTGTGATTGACACAGCAAAACAATTTTAAACAAAGAAAACATAGGGGAAAAAACCCACAGGAAGATAGGAAAGCTCATTCAGTGCATAAAATCTTACCTTCTCTTTCTCCTTCGTGAATTTAGCCTGGGTTGTAAGTCCCATAAGCCAGACAGAATACAAAGCCACTAATTGCAGCGCAGCTATTGAAGTAATTTATGCCATGGCATCCATAGCTTCCTGACATCTTTCTAGGGCACTTGGGCTGCAGTAACTATGTATTCTAATACATTAACTCATTGCATTATATAGCCTGTTAGTCAAACGAACTGTTGGGAACAATCTGTTCCCAGTCAAGCCAGAGAAGGCTGTTTGTTTAACTACAATGATATTTTGCAAAAAGTAAGCACATTTAATACCACCGTCACAGAGCTGCAGATATTTTTGTCTTATTCAAATGGACAGATATATGACAGGACAAGGGGAAAAAGGCAATTTTTATTCTTATGCTTTTAATTTTTAATGTGAACACCGTATTATGATAAGCGCTTCCAGCACATCTTACATAATAGAAAAATAAAATATCTGTGCACAGAGCCAAGAGGTATATGATGTTGAAGGTCACTTGCCTTACAACTTTACAAATAGTTCATGGATACGATGTGAGAGCAAGGCAAATAAACGTAATTAAAATACACTGAAAACAATAATAAAAACCACTGGCTTTTGTTTACACTGGAAGTGAGCAGGAACCATATTACCTCTGCAAACTATTTTCACTTAGCACAATTCAGGCGGAATTATTGCCGTGACCTTTTAAAAATGTAAAAGCGTGAATCGATAGCCTTTCAGAGGCACGACTGCGGGAGCAGAACTGGCCACGCTGCGGTGGTGTGTATTTCTGCATCAGAAGGCAGCTGAAACCTAATTATCGTCAATCACGCCGAGGTAAGTCAAGGCGGTGACAACCACTTTCCAGGTGAGCGTAGGTGGGCACGTGCCTGTGGGGACGCCTTTGTGTGCTCGAGCACGTACCCACAGCTCTTCCCACACCTGCCAGGTGAGATTTAAAGGTGAGTTTCAGGCAGCATTGCTCATCTACTGCAACTAACACCCGTCTGTCAGAAACAGCAACCTGCAAATGATGGGGGGGGGGGCTGGCAGGCTGCCACCCTCCCACAGACCTTGTGGCCACAAACCGTTGAGGTCATCACGACGCCTCCTTGGATTCCGGCCATCTGGCATTCAAAAATAAGAGTTGGTCAATCAGCAGCATTGCTCAAGGACAACGTAAGAAACCCCATTTTGATGTTTCTTCCTCCTCCTCTCCCAAAGTGCCAGTCCCTGCAGTTCATTCTCAGAGGTCATGAACCGGGGTGGGAGAGGTGTTCCACAAACCCTCCTGTGATGAAGGTGTTCGCTTGGGTGTCACTTCTGGAACTATCAAGAGAACTTTGAAACGTTCATCAGGAGCCAGAGAAAATGTTTTGTAAAATAAATCTCTCCACCTATCAGCAAAATATTAACACATACAAGTGCTTGGTTTCATTCCATGGCTTGAGGATGAAAGCCCAGCATTATTCAAACACACTTCAGTGAAAGATGCATAAGGTTGTCAAGCAGCATTGATATCAGGAAAGCGCTGGTGACTCAGTGCAGCTCTTCTGAATGCTCACAGCTCTGAGCCTGGCAAAGCAACAGGCTTTAAACCACCTTTCTGTGGAGGCTGAAACCCATCCCCAAATCAGTTCCTACTGGTACACACTAGGAGGTCCTTAATAACCAACATAACCAGAAAACCATCCGCAGTTTTATAAACATTAAAAAAAAATGGACTGATAACCCAGGATACCTGCTGTTTGTTGTATGAAGTCTACTGATAATGCTACCAAAGAGAAGAAAAGAAAAAAAAAAAAAAAAGAAAAAAAAAACACCAACCTTCTTCTGAATTGGTGACAGTTTTTTATTCACCTTTGAAACTTTGCATGCAGATCAAAAATTCAGTCTGGCTTTCCACGGTTCCAGCCAGTTTGGCCATCAGAGCACTGGAGCATCTGTGCCACCAGCGAGTCAGCACAGCCCCTCCAGCAGCCACCGCATCGGTCCCACACAGGTCCTGCCGGCACACGACGCCTCTCCTGCTGGCCAAGAATCCATCCCAAGAAACAGGAGATGCCCAAATACTACTAAAGTCACCCTGGGTTTGGAGGTCAGCCACCAGCCAAACCTCCCAGCAAGGGCTGAGCTGCTGCTTAAGTGCTGCTGGAGGGAGGGGTGGCAGGATTTAGGAACCCCAGGTACAAACGTGCATCCAAGCACTCAAAACCTGTGCGCCTTACAAGTGAGGTAGGAAAACCATCAAATTGCTTAACTTTCATACGGGTGCAGGTCAACACAAGTTACTTTATCTCTCCTAAACCATCTTTAGTTCCTTTACTAAATGGGAAGCTATTTGCCGTGTAAATGACCGCTGCATTTACATGAGGATAGGATCTACCACAGAATCACCACACAGAGCATCCCGGAGTACTCTGCTTCTCGGTACACTCTACTTCCCATCTCCCACAAGTGCTCTAAAGTGATTGTTGTTGACCATTGTCTTGTTTTAATGCCTACTAAATAATAATAAACTGTAACCGTTAAAAATAAAAAAAGAATTTTATTCTGCTCCAAGTAATATATTTCTGAAGGACTAATATATGATGGAAAAATAAATTTCCCTTCTGGCAACTTAATTTGTAGATAACTGTGGTTGGTTGAAGACAGGATTTTTACATTAAACTTGGAATCTGCACGACGGTTTAACATCATTAAGGGAATATTATATTGACTGCAAGTAACTGGTTT
>JAOQGH010000012.1:32851663-32852806 GCA_025769975.1 Gallinago jamesoni
ACGATTTGGAGATGATCAAGGAAAAAAAAAAAAAAAAAAGAAAGGAAAAAAATAGAAGGATTAAAAACACCCCCCCACACACGTTTATTGTCTGTGGTTTCTCTGCCACGTTTGCGGAGAACATTGCAGTCCATCACAACAAAGGCTTTTTGCTCGCCGTGGAGAGATGAAAAGGGGACAGACATGTCCCTCCACTTCGGAAAGCCGCGATGCGCACACGGCATCATTGTGAAATACAACCTCGCCTGTACCCTGCAGCAGGGTTTGCTCCAGCAATGGTGTACTTCGGAGACCAATTTGTTTAGCTGATCACTGTCTCTTTGACGTGGCTGCAAATGTTACCTTTCTTTTTCAATCAAAAACACAGCAGGGTGTGCCATCTGTTTGGCACAGCCTCCACTCTCTTCCCCGATGCCTTTTTGTGCAGATCATTTTACATGGCAATTTGCACGAATCTTTTATACCTTGATTTTGGTAAACATTTCTGCTTTCTTTTTTTTAAATAACATGTTGCTCTGCTGAGTATCTTCAGTGTTTAAAAAAAAAAAAAAATAGAGGATAAAAAAAGCAGTGTGAATACAGGCAGTAAAATAGAATTAAAAGTATTTTAAAAAAATATTTTCTGAGCAAATGGCTGCCTGTCATTACATTGATTATTTAAAATAGACATGTTTACCAAGACCGGCTAAGGCATTTTACACTGCTCTGTTCCACATCATTTTCTTCCTTATATTTTACCTGGCAGGCACAGCTAATCAGAAGATTAATTTAACCATTTGAAAGACCTTTTTAAAGCAGGTTAACAAAAAAATAGCCACCGTATTAAATTGTCATTATATAACAAAAGCTAGCAGTAAAGCAGTTAACTATTTTTTCCCCAGCTCAGATGCTGCTCGGAGCAATGAAACCCCCTAAAGTAGGAACAGATGATCAGCACCACAAGCCGAAGCCACGGGGATGCTCATGGAGTTGTGAATGCTTCTCAGCATACAAATGAATTATCCTCATTCTTCTCCTGCCGGAGCATATAGGCCAGACCTCATTAGGATTCAATATCGCTCTGCTTTTCTAATGTTAATGTTCCAGTTATATAAGAAATGTGAAAAGGGGTTACATACGGGGGGGGGGGGGGGGGGGGGGGGG
>JAOQGH010000012.1:32862242-32932242 GCA_025769975.1 Gallinago jamesoni
GGGGGGAGAGGGAGGGAGAAGTCCTACAGGAGAACTACAGACAAAAGGCACCGCATCCCTCCGGCTGCCACCACCCAGGGGAGGAGGCGCAGGGCACCGGGCAGCTGCGCATCGGTTGGGAAAGGTCTCCCTCTCCTGGAAAAAAGGCAGAAGCTGCAGGGGAAAGGGGGAAGGGGACGGGGGAGGGGGGGGAAAGCAGCCTTCTCCCGTCCTGTGAAAATCTGCTGCCACCTGCCGCCGCGGGCGCGCAGTGCAGCGCGGGGGCCGCGCAGGGGCCGCGCAGAGCAGCGCGCAGCCGCTCCCGGGCTCGGGTCCCCGCCGAAATGGAGTTTCCCGTGAAGGTAGTTTGCCTTCAACGGAAGGGATTGCTCCTAAAAAAAGTAGGTGGCGGCGGAATCGGGAATGCCACGATGAATAAAAAGGCCTTTCGGTGGGCAGATTTCTTACGCTGCCGCGTTAACAAGGGAGAGGGGGCTTTTCTGGCCGCGGTATTAACGCTTCGCATTCTGTACACAATCCACAGCCGCACTTGATAAATTAAAGTAGTAAGAGATCTGAAGACTACAATCTATCATTTTAATGCTTCGCTGATAACATAGAGAATCAATTTCAATGACCATCTCTTTTTTTAAAAAAAAAAAAAAAAAATTACAACAAAACCCTGTATCCAGTTTGACTCCTATTAGAACCCAGCGTACCGTCAAGTATCCCACGTTAGCTAACATAAAGCACAACATCTTCATTTACTGAAAAGGCTCTAATTCCCAGCTCAGACTGGCATTACCTTTTAACCCGCAGCGCTTCCAGGGCCCGCCTGAAGCGTAAACAGCACCAGAAACTACAGGGGGACCTGCACAGGCTCAGCAATTCGCAGACGGGCTTGACCTGCCTCTTTGGCAGATTAAGGGTCCCACAAATCAAGTGTGTGGGAGGATTGGAAAAAAAAAAAAAAAAAAAAAAAAAAGTTGATCTTGAGTGCTCATAGTAAGGCACATCTCCAAAACAAGAGGATTTAAAATATTAACTCTGCCCAATCCTTTGTCCACAAGGACGAGTATTTTGCTGTACTTTTTTTTAATGTTTGAACAGATGCTTTTAGCCACAAAGTTCTGGATTTGACACTAAGACTGCAAGTAGCCGTTATTAACCCCCGTAGAGCTGAAGACGTCTATTGCACAGCTTGCATCAGAAATTCCACATCCAACAAGGTATCCAGATTTGACAGTGTGATTCTGTGAAAGTATCTGTAAAGTAGAGATAAAATATTTCACGCTACCACAGACAAAAATCTTTCTTACCTGCTGGGTAGCTAGTTTTGACTTCACAAAAAAATAGTGGTTTTCAATATATTATCTTTTTAGAAATTTTCACGTAATTCACACCTCAAAGTCAGGATGGTATCAGGGCAGTATTACCACACAGGCAACTTCTTACATCAGCAAAACCAAAATATTAATTAACAATACCAATACTAAATAAGTGAGAAAAATAAATCATTGGCTAAAACATAATACAAAAACATTTGGAAGCAGAACACCCTGAAGACTTGCAATATCACACATAAATTTCCCTTGATTTTCCTAGAAAACTGCACAAAATGTACAGCGATCATTAAAAGGTTAATGCATGGGAACTGAGTAATAGTTTTCTACTTTCGAAGTTCAGCTTGATTTTTCTGAGGAACATCTGAGGAACAGGAAAATGTAGCCAAATTCCCTGAGAGAACACAAACCTACAGTTACACAGAGTGCTGCTTAAGTAAAAAGCAACAGGCACTGTTTGGCTGCTTGTGCCCCATATGTTAATTACCATCTATTTCATTTCCTAGCATTACAATTCCATAAAAAAAAAAAAAAAAAAAAGTGGCTAAGGAGAACATTTCCGCAAGATTATGATCAATTACAGTTTTTAATGTTTAATATAGACAAGGCAATGATTTGACTACATTCACTGAAACCACAAAACGTGTAGGGCAGAATCTTCCTCTTTCGGAGGCCGGGTCCGTAAACGGCAGCTGCACAACACTCTTGATTTCAAGCGCAGATTTCTCCTGATTAGGGAGAAGGAAGTTGAAAGTTCATCATTAACCAAAAAACCTCAAACATGCATATCAAACCCAGTGCATATATCTATCCCCTTCCACAGTCTTCTGCACAGACACAGACATATTACTGAAGTAACGAAATAGAAAGCACACCAATTTTATTTAAAAAAAAAATTCTGGAAAAGGAACGTAGCTATAAAATACATCATCTTTTGTACACTATGTTTTAATATTTCATGTAGAATACCAGAAAAAGTGCTTTAATTGAACCTTCAATATATTTTGCCATAATATTTATGTTAACAGGACTCCTACAGAGGTTCCAGGAAAGAAATACTTATGAAACAGAGAACAAGGGAACATATAAGCCATTACAGAAGATTGGATTAAAATGTACTTACCCAGGCCTCTCAAATATCATACATCTCCATTATGTAGGCTTTAGGCACCAAGCCAATGGTTCCCTTCATTTCTCCTACCCACCAGCCAAATCTATTGTACTCCTAATTGAAAACAATATTCAATATTAACCTTTAGTCTGATATAAATGCAATAGAGTTTTGTATGCAACTCCTTATGGTTGCTTTCTCTTATATACAGTTACAATCATTTCAAATGAAAATTAAAACATTATATCTTTTTGTTAGAGGCATTCACATACAGAGTTAGGCAAAGAGAGAAGTTAAATTTTGAAAAGGCCAGGCATGCTCCGGAAAATTTCTTAAGTATGGCCACGCTTTTCCATAACACCTACTAAAAATACATGACCTGTCCACCCTGTATTCATCACAAATAAAAAATCATACCTTTGTAACTAGAATCTAATAGCACAATGTTGAAATATAAGAATCAATGGGGATTCTTTCAGTATCACAAGGCTAAACTATTAAGAAACTTACAATCAACTTACTTTAAATACTACTTCACTCAAATGTGAAGGGAACACTACGTATCTAATACATAATCTCTTTCTACAGACAAGTCTACTATTGCTTTAGGCTTGCAGAAAATTCTTCGGCAGATCTCATATGTCTGACAGATGACTAATGTACTTTTGTTTGAAATTTGTTTAGGCTTAGTGAGATAAATATGAAACAAAATGAATTATAATAGTTTAAAGAAATAATCTCTTCCAAAAGCAATACCAAGTAAGAGTATTGCGGGATCCAAATTTAATTTTTTTCCTATGAGGTAAATATTTTAAGATCAATGCTAACACAGGTTCAATAAATTGTAACAGCTGAAATTGCACACACACATATATTGAGTTACAAATGAAGCATTATTAAAACAGAGAACCCATTCAAAATGGAATGATTAGTAAGAAATTACTTTGGAACAAACATGCAAAATACAAAATATACAGATATCTGGGATAAGCAACATCTGCTTCCTTCTACGCAGCTCTTATGGTGAGAAAAACAAAAGGCTGTAGGATTTTGAATTAATGGTCCTACTGAGATGAAGCTATTATTTTGACTGTAGATAAAGTTTTTCAGTTATAGTCAAGTGGAGCTTAAGGGTTAATGGAGTTTCATTAGAGCCCGAGCTATAATGATTTGCTGCTGGCATATTTGGCCTGGTCGAGAGTTCTCTAGGGTCCTATGAGGTGCTCAGCATACTCAGCTCTCCCTGTGCTTAACTACGATGAAGCCCTGTTGATGGCCCACTTTCATGTGGGCCCAGGCTTTTTCTTTTTCTTTTGGCTTTTTTTTTTTAAATGCGCTTGCATGCAGACGCACACACACTTTTCTATTTTCCTACTGTGGAAGCTGAACAGCAGTCTTAAACATTTCCTTCCTCCTCTTCGCAGTGAATTGGCGATTTGAAAGATTCTGTCCTACTATCCATAAAACACTGCAGTAAGTGTGATTTAAAGAAAATCCACATAAAAAGCGGCAGGAAAACCTTCATATATGACGTGAGCGCACAAACAAGAAAGCTGCAAAAGTAATTCCACCTTCCTCCCCCTTCCACAGCAGAAGAGACTGCTGGGGATGGGTCTGGTCTGAAAGCCTGGAGGTGTCTGAACCTGATCTTCAGCGCAAACTGCCCGCCACAGAAGTTAAGAACCGCTCGTAACCTTTCCCTTGGGTGTAGACATCACACCCCAAATCCTTACTGGCCAAATAATACCCTGACGGTGAGGTTTATAATGTTTCAGATCAGCCTGTTTAAAAATCTATGCTTTATCTCACAATACACTGGTTAAATATACAAACTGGATTTCTAGACTGAAGTGGGAAATTGCTGAAAGGAGCAGTACTCACGTACACTACTGGAATCTCAGCAATAAATCTCTCCAAGAGAAAGCAACAAAAGATTTTGAGCTGTTACGTGGAACTCATGAAGTGACTGACAAGAGTGATTAAGCAAGTTTTGCTAGACATCAGCCAAAAAAACAAACAATACATGAAATGAGGGAAGTGGCTTAGCTAAGCAGTCATTAAATTGCATATGACAAATGGCATAGAAAAAGCCTGTGGACTACATTATCCACTGAAAAAGTTCCACTTAGCAACACTACATGAACTTAGAAACAATTGTTTTTAAGGAAACAATTCAGATACCTCAAATTAAAATTAAAAGCACGCTGTTGTTTTGAAAACTTTCTGGGTTTTGCAACTTCCTAATACACCACTTACTGCTCTGGCATGAAGCTAAGCGAGAAGATGAAATGAATGTTGATGTAATAGACTAGTAAACTAATTTAAGGATTCACTGCAACCATTATACCATACAGACAATATTGCAACACAGAAGCTTTTACTTTACATTACTATTCTTTGCATGGGTCTCCAGAGCAACATGAATCCCAATTAAACTATCTGCAGTCTACAGAAGTCTGAACAAAAATATAATGCAGATACCTGGCTACCAAGAATACAAAACTTTAATCTCAGGTTTTAGAATAATTAGATAGCGGTCCCTTTTAAACTGATTAAAGTACAGACGTTTCTCTTTAAACTCCTAACCACTCCTTTCTGTCCTCAGTACCACAAAAGAGTGCTTCCTAGTCAGGCAGATAGTTAGTGCCCTCCAGTTCTTTCTTGAAGTCACACACAAAGTCCAAATTGATGTATTGTTTCTATCAGCGTTATCATATAAACTCTTCATTGTAATATCATTTAATTAATGCACTGCTGTTGTAAGATCCATGTCTATTGCTGCCGCTTACGATGTGTAGAATAGAAATCTAAAGCCCTCATTTGTGGGAAATAATGATTAATACGCAGAAGGATGTGAATACAGTCAAGAGTTTTGTATGAATTTTTAAGAGTTGGGAAGCACGGTGCTTTTGCAAGCATCAGCTCCAGATCTCAGGTACCACTGGGTTTACCATCTGGCCTCCCTCACTGCATTCAGCTCTTAACATCACTGCTAAAATAGGCAAGCGACTATACTTCAGAAGGACTGATAAAATAATGAAGAGTCCTTTAATCTACAGGAAACCATTGTAGTCAATTTATAAGAAATATTGCATCCCTTTGTAGGATGTGTAATTATTTTCTATTAATCATGTGCTATAAAGCTACATTATGTGGTTATTCTGTTATCACTAGAAAGAGGCCTGCAGTCAGCTCCTGACAATGTTAGGTAATTACTAACACAAAGCTTCTTTCTCCTTATGTAGAAACGCTATCAAGATCCAGAGGTGCTGTGATGCTCGCTGTATGAAAATAACTCTCCAAAGAAATTCAATAACTGCAAAATGAATTGCTCCAAGGCAAAGAGAGGGATGGGAGCGGGGGGGCAGGGCCAGCCCCAGCAATGAGGAGAATGCACAAGTGTGCGGCCGGGGCTCCGCGTGTGACTGGCAGCGCATTTGCCACACCAGTACACGCTGGGCAGGCACGGGGGGAGGAAGGGGCCACCGACACCCCCGGAAGATAAGCACCAGGGCAGGGGAATATATTACGCCAAATAATACAAAACAACCACCTTAACAAATGACCAAATGCTGTCTAAGCTGCTCCTGTGCTTTCACTGTCATAGCGTGGATTTTTTTTTATTAATTTTTTTTTCCCCCTCTCACTCCAGCAGAAATTTATTAACCAAAGTGAAGTAATTTCACAAGGCAACAAGGAACAGGTTATGACTTAACATTTAATGTGCTGGCAAAAGACTCTCCATACAGCATGCTATGATGGGGGGGGGGGGAATGCCATCAGGGTTTACCAGCTCCTTAAATACTCTCAACTGAACACACTGCAAGCAGATGCTTCTCCTTGTCCCCGTCCCACCAATGCACCAACGTGTACCCATGACTCCATAAGACAGTGATCCCAGAAGTTTTTGCACTTGGGGAAAACTTGGGTAGAAACACACTACCTGACTACCTATTTTTTACTGATAACTTTTAAATCCAAGATTTTTGTCCTATATAGAAGATAATTTCAATATGCAGGAAGAGAAAAAAAATTTACATGCAAGGGGATTTCCAAAACAGTCTCTACCTTTAGAACAGATCCAGATCCTCTGCATAAATGAGGATCTCCAGACGCTTTGCACCATATTAACTTCTACTGGCTTCAGCAAAAGTTGAGAACATCTGGCCTTTGGGCAATTAGTCCCTATTGTTCAATACATATGGTATGTTTTTTCTGTTTGTGGGGTGGGGTTTTTTAATTTGTTTTGTTTTTTAAAAAGAGTTGTTGAAAAGCATCACTGTGTTTCAATGCCTTGAAGAAAACAATGGAGCTGTATTTTAAAAAATACTGATAATAAAAACTGAAGTGTGTGAATTCAGAATTTTATTCCTGTCCTCTTCCAGTGGCACTACAAGTAGTATAAACTTAGAAGCTGAAGACCTGCAAACTTTAAAACTGAAAAGAATAACGTATCTATTGCCTTGTTTGGGGTTAAAATAAGTAGCCTCTCCTATCAAGCTAAAGATGTGTGGGAAGCACGGAAAAAAAATTTTTAAGAATATCCTGGGGGGCAATTTTGGAAAGATAATATTTTAAAACACCTCTAATTCATCCAGGAGATTCAGACTAGCTAAAAAATTTTAGAACTTTCTTTGGTGTAATTGCTGAATGATACACTATCAACCAGGGAGCATTTTTGGCACAGAAAAGCATTTTCTCTAAAAAGCAGAAAATGACAAATGGTTTAGATAACTGAACAAGACTTCTTCACAGGTAGTAGAGTTGTTTTAAGACAGCAATAAAATGGTCATCTTTAAGAATATAAGCCTCAGATTTATTGTATGGTTGCATTATTAGGTTTTATTTCCTGCAATGACATGAGACAAAATAGACACCAATTAAAGAGTTCCAATATAAATCAGGGGAAGCAGACTGAATTCTGAACCAAAACTGGCCCCTGAAAACACCCTGGAATGACAGAGGGGCCATTTTGTTTTCCATTAGATGACACAATGCCAGAATTTTTTTCTAATCAGGTAGATAAATGCTTACACATTATCAGTATGCAAACCACGAGTGCTAGAGTCACTTTGCATTAGTCTGTCTTAACTAATCTTCCAGTTAAAGGCCTTTACACTTACGTTCAGCCACGTACCTATTTTTTTTTCTATAAGGGATATACCTAAACAAGCCAGAAGAACAAAAAGTGCAACTTAGTACTGCTCTTTAGCTTCGATGAGAAGCATCCTGCTGAGCTGAATCTCCCAGAGCTCCCACTTTCCCCACCTTGGCTCACTTTGCAGAGTCATCAGTCTCAGAGCACATACGCCAAATTTCTTTCAGATAAAATTAAAATGGAAGATGCACTTGAATGTGCTCCCACCGCTAATGTGTTCTCATTCCACAAAACCAGGCTAGAACCTCTCCGGACATCGAAACCCTTTGGAACCGCACAGTGTGGATGTTGGGGCCTCAGCACCAAGTGCTTCCTCTGTAAATCTGCTCCCTCTTGGTAACCCCTATTTGCTAAGGCAGACATAGGCCGTGTGGTCATGGAAAGAGAAATTACTGTTAAATACGGATCTCAGCATGATCAGTCCAAAAATACAAAAAAAAAAAAATCCCCACTCAGGATTTTAGTATGCCTTTCATATCTTTTTGAAAAATTACTGAAAAAATACATTTTATGAAGATTATACAAATAATGTACAAAATGCTCACACTGATCATGAAACAGCTGCACTGTTAAATTGTACTTTATTCCACAAGCAGTAATCTGAGCTACGGGGATTTCTTTGCTTGTCTTTTCACTTTTCACTAAGCAAAAAATAGCATTTGAGATGTGAGCATTTTAACAGACATTTCTTATATTGAAAGAACAAAAATCTGCCACACCGGAAATGTACAACCACTGAATAAAGGGTAATCTAGATACCAAGTTAACACTCTCATGAAAAATTTGAGAGCAAAGGGTTAAGTCATCATGAGATTTCCATGAATCATAAATACCAGAGTAAGCAGCATTATATTGCATTGGCATGCACTAAAATAATAACAGGGAAGGAGAATTCCAGTTTGAGATAGAATTTCTGATTTTCAAGTATTATTTGTTGTTTTGATGCAAATATAAATGAGATGGGAATTAAATTAGGTTAAAAGTTAAGAAATGTCAATAATTCTACTAAGCTAACATCTGCTACTAAGCCTGCTAACATCTAAGTAAATTTCCATTACTACCTGCATTTGGCTGATGAAACCGTGGCATTTTCCAACACAAAACATGCACCTAAAGCAAACAAATACTACAAATGCCAGACTTGCATAAATTGTACATACCAAACTTAAAAAAAATATAGGGCTACCTCCACTCAAAGTTGTCTTTGTTTCCAGAAATTGATTTCTTGAGTAAGAGCTATGGAAGATTTATAAAAAGGATTGTTATCTCATGGTTTGTTTCCCCATTTATCATATGGGCTTGAAAGCAAAGGCAAGCCCATAAATGAGCAGGAGTTAAGAGCAATCATCCTTTTAGAAAACAGGATGCCCAAGTATTGCATTTCTAATAGTCAATATTAACTAAGAAGTCAATATTAACAAAGAAATCTTATTAATGAGTCCCTCTATCAGTAGAGCTATAAAATGTTTTCTATTGCATAGTGGAAGAGGGGTATATAGTTTTCTGAAAGTTGACATGATTCGTAGCACAAGTTATAAAAGCTACTTGAATATTCAGGAATATTATAAATTAAAATTATAATAGTATGAGTTTATCTGTACAAATAAATTCATTAATCTGAAAAGTTAACTATTTTTTTAAATAAAGAAAAGTTAACAGGTACTATTGCAACAGTTCTGTTAATTCTGCTGGGATTAAATCTCAACTTTTGAAGGAAACTCTCAAAAGGTAGAAAAAACTACAAAAAAGTTTGAGGATTTTTTTTTGAAAGAGCCCATAGGACTGATGCCACACAAAAGCTGCAACAGACATAAATATTTAGATAATAGCTAAAATAGTTTTCGACTGTACCTTTAAAACAAGGTAAACATGCTTTTCCACAGTAATTACAGTAGTTGGGCACAGGTATTTGTATTATCAAAGTGTAAGCATACAAATCATGCTCGTTGTACTAACACTGAATTTTGATGCTCAGTTTTAGGAAGTATTGCCAAACCGAAACCTTGCTCATTCTTCTGGAAGGCATTCACCTAGAAACTTACATGTAACATACTGCTCCTCTTGCTTTATTTAAATTATATCAATGCCCAAATTTGCTAAACTAGTTGATAATCACTTCTGTTGTACTAATGAACTCATTTCTTGGAAACAAAATAGTTACTTTTCCCTTTATTTCTATAAAAGTATGTGAAAAGCAGGTAAAAATATATTGCTTTGGCAAACTATTGCTGGGAAAGAAAAATATCTATCTTATCACATTCGCCGGAGGAAGCAATACTATTTATATTTCTTTGTAAAACAAAGAACTATTACATGTTGCACAAATATGCTCGATATTTTGTTAATGCTTCACCCTTCCTACTATAATACTCCTATAGCTGTACTCACTTCCTTATCAGCAAAATGTGATTTTCAAGAGTAATGTTCATACCTGGCTGACATATGATAGAAAGGCAATAAAGCCATAGCTAGGTTCAAGCTGAAGCTGAATTTATGACACCATTTTGGATGCATACACGTTGCCTCCCGTCAGTACCTGCATCTCTCATTTTCAACCACTAGATGGTGTGAAAAAATAAAAAAATTGCCATGGATTCCTGCCGACTGCCACAAAATCCAAGTATTAATGGAGTGGATTAGGAAATATTTTTTGAAGAAAAGTCTTGACCCACTTCAGGACGGTTAGATTCACTTTTCCTTTGGTTATATTTTCACTTAGTGGGCAAAGAGCTCGTAAATGATCAGACCTTGAAACTGAATCAAGTGGAGGGTTAAGATGGATAATTCTCTGGCACTTTCCCCTCCAAGGACCCTAAATTCAGAGTTGACAGTAGTGGCCAGCACTCATTTTTCTCAAAAAGCTGTAACAATCTTTAAGTGAAACAGGGCTGAATTTTCTAGGCTGTATTTTGGAGTAGAAATCATTCGCAAAGAGAGAGGCTCTATATATCTGGAGAAGCAGCCAGACCATTTCAAGGACCGATTATGGATTAATCACGGCATGACCACAAGACAGTTGATATAGAGAAGACAGCTTAAGCTACTGTTTTTCTAATCTGCTCCATTTTTTAAATTGAATTTCTCACCCTTTTGGGGAAGAAGTAGCGAATTATTTTCTCACCTACAAGCTGAAGATTAAGATTTTATAGTCCCCATACCATACCAGAACAGCACAACCCACAGAGGCCAAATTCATACACTGGAATCTGTTTGTCCATGGGCTTTTCAGAGGGAGGGAGAGGGGGAAGAGGTGGTTATTTTAAATTAGTACCATTTTTCAGTGCTCTATAACTGCTTGAAATTCTGCCCAATCCAAGAGAGCTACTTTGCCTTTAGTAATGCAATTCAGTTATTAGTTTAAGTGACAATGAAATACCTCAAAAGACATACATGGTTACATTACCATTAGTAATATATCTTCTATGTTTTTATATAGAACTATCCTTTCTATCCATAAATCTTAAATTTATTTAAACAGAAGCTGTTACATTTATTATCCAGAAACATTGCAGTTAAAGTTATCACAGAAGATTTAAAGCAATTGTGACAAAACTGGGGAGTTTGAAACTAAGATAAACAGATGCCTTTAGCTTTCACGCACCTACTTGTGTATTTTAATGACCTACAATATCTGTGGAATTAATTGTACCAAATGGCAATTACACCTGAGATATATAATCTACATATATTTTAAAAGGTGTTTTTTTTCAATGAGAACTTGAAAAGCTCAGCTTTTTTCTAATATTGGGGAAAAGAGAAATTTCCTTTGATGAATTGTTCAGAAGCAAACTACAATGGACCATGAGACATATTTTAGGAGAGGTTTTGGTTTTGTTGGGGGGAGCAGGGGATTAAGGAAAAATAATCAACATTAAAGTAAAAAAAAAAAATTCATGCTTCTACTGCTTATCATCAGTTTAGATGAGAGGAATTATATTTATCAGTTGCTTTGCAAATAGGAAAGCAGTAAATATAAAATCACCCAAATCTGTCAGAGCAAACAAATTTAGAATCTGAGCTGTCAGAACAATTACAATATAGATATAAAGATGAGAGCATAGTTCGAAAAAACAAACCATCTTCTGTAGTAAGATGCCCAAAAAGTCAGAATCGACGTAGTCAGGAATATAAAACAGGAAACAGAAACATAACATACAAGATAATTTAAAATTCTACAAGGTTAACTTTTACAAGCAGAAAGCACATTGTCTCCCACTAAATCAGTTAACAAATGGTAGCCAAGATTTAACAAGTAAATAAACATGCTTTTAAGTTAATTCTTGTTATACGGCTATGTTTTAAATGTGATTATAGTTCATTTGACAAAATAATTAATTGCAGTGAATATCTGATTGCAAACAAAGGATCTGAAAGGGAGTGCCAGTTTCCCCCCATAGAACTGTGGGAATGTGCCCTTCTGCCATGGCTCTCTTTTTACAACTGTGTAGCTCCAATAGCATCCCGTACCTTGCTGAGAATGTAGATAACGTCACCACGTTTAAATGTCAACTCATCCGGTACATCTCCTGTGCAGTCCCACAAACCCTGATAGAAATTGGCATAATCGGTATTTTTGCTATCTGGAAAAAGAAAAAAAAAAAAAAGAAAAAAGGTATCTAATTACAAAAAGATAGAGAGACTAAAGTTACTCCTTACATTTCTAGATGTTACAAGGCAATTTATTAGCTCACATTTCTTATTCCTCTTTGTAGAAACAGCTCCTTCATACCACAAAAGCAAGTGGAAAACAAGTTTAATGTGCAAGCCCTTCGCTGGCAAGTTGTATCACTTAAAGACATGTAGCTACAGGTTTTCAAAGCATTTTCCAGCTGCAACTTAAAGCAGCTAGTTTTCTTCTGCAAATATACTTCCAGCAACCCATATTTGTATCTCAACTTGAAACTGATAAAATTGCTACAACATAATTAATAATAATCTGTGAACGGAAGCCAAAGTAAGTATTTTGTGATACGCTCCCCCTCCCTCTGTTCCAACAAAACCAAATAACTTCTCTGAGAACCTTTGAGATAATCCTCAATTGTTCCTTCTGAAATATTGGAGAACTTGGAAACTGTTGCTGAAGCTGCATTTTAAAAATATTTGTGTCAGCTCCAGTTTAGGACATTAAGCTCTGGCTAAACATGCAACTGCACTACAGTCATAAACTCATCCCTCTAACAGCATAACCACAATGGATGTGCTGTGTTCAAGCTGCCATACAGACCATTAACTGATTGATTATTTAGCACTCTTTGCTCTGTAATACGGCAATAACATAGTAATAAATGCTTTGTCATACACTTACAATACAGAGTACATCTACTGAAACACAGCGCTTACACACGGTTAAATACACTGGGTGCTTCTGTTACACTGCAAACTATTTCCTGTTTTTAATTCCATGAGAATGGAGTGTGATGAGTTAATGCAAAAAGAATGTAAGCAATACCACTAAGATGACCAGTTACATTATGTATACACTAACCAGACAGAATGTATATGTACTAATAATTTACATCACTGGAAAGCTATCTTCTAATTCTGATAACATAAATATCACTGAACTGGCTGGATCAAGGCTGTCATCTTAGTTTTGTTATATGAACCTCGAACAGCAGGCTTGCTGGTTATTCCAACGTATACCAGTTACATTTGCATGTCATTAGCACTCTAAACCATTATTTATAGTTTACAGTTTAATCATGATTGGTTCACTTTATTACTGAAAAAATCCTGCTAAAATATCGAGTATCAAGCGAGAGAAAGTGTCACACTACAAAGAAATATAGCAGTATTCAACTTGTGGTTTTCCCTATTTTGACAATTACTTAGATTTTAATTTTAATACTCTCTGTATGAGCAAATAGAGATTGTTTTCTATTTACCCATTTCAGTCTGTGTTCTGTGATATCTTGTTTTGATGGCAATACTGTCATAAGGCTAAACATTCATAACCTTGAATTTAAAGCTGCTGTGCAGGTTAGCCACCATTTAATTTTCCACAAACTGGTGATTAGTGGCTACCACGTGCTTCACAGCACTAGGGGGCGTTCTGACTACCAGTGCACACATTCTGCTGCCAGCACACCAAAAGCAGCAACATATACATATATAAAAACTCCTGACCATTCAGAAATAAGAGATTTGGTTATTGTAAAATGCACAGCCAGAATAATTTCAAGAGGAAGGTGGAACCAGTTTGAAATGTTGCACCTGTAAACTTTGGCCCTTCCCGATTGTCATTATTCACCAATTTACCATTAGACAATTATAAACAATAACACAGCTTAGCACCAAATTAATTTGTGGTAAATATTAAATCAGAATACCTCCTCAGTCTTTTAATACTGCACTGATCATAGTTCCCCAGCTCTGTCTCGTAAAAGATAATGTAAACCCACATGAGAAAAAAAAAAAACTAAAAGAACTACTTCAGTATATCTCACATTTCAAATCTTTCAGCAGTTGTCTTACTGGTTTGGTTTAAAATACATTAATCAGGACTTTTATTTCTTCAGAATTGCACTGCAATGAATCATGACTTTTCACACTGACTTTTATCCCTTTGAGGTCCGTGCTTACCTTTATGTGCCTGAAGTAACTCCTGTTAACACCAACGGGGAGTTACACGGGGAACACCCGCAACAGAAACAATCCCAGAGCAGGTGAGACACACCTCTCCCTAGATGTTCATCATGAGCATTTAACTAAGGCTTAAAGTGGGAAAGCAACTCAACTAATGACACAGCAACACTGGAAAAGATACATTTTAAAATAATCTTATTGTAACAGTGAAGACATTGCCCAAAGACTAACCATGGCTCTGTGGCCTCATTTGTGAATTCAACATCAGAGTTGTCTAAATCAGAAATCCACATTTCTTGGAAGACCATACACTGGTACACCGGGAGCTTAGAAATGAGAAACAGGGCAATAAAATGCCAGTGTAAGTTTGTGAACAATTATGCTGGTCTTCCAATCTTCCAACAAGTTTTAATCTCAAACTCGAAGTGCCCTTTCATACCCACCAGCTCAAATTTCTCCAAATTCTTTAAGTGTAACTACACATGCATAAAAGCCAATCACAAATTTAACTTCAGAATCATGTAAAGGACAAAAAAGTTCATTAAATGATCCATAGTGCTTCACAAACACAGAGATACAATGAAAACAAAAAAGCTACAAAAACCTCTGCAAAACACAAGCCCATTCTTTCTTATTTCAGCCCCTCTTTCAGCTAGAGAGAACCCTGCCAAACTTCATTTGATTGCCACTGAAGAACTGAATAAAACAAAAAAACAGGAGACCTGGGTAGAAGACTTTGGTAGGTGTACAGTAATGAAATTATGTGGAGCTTCTTGAACACATGTAATACCTGAACACAGCTGGTGGATTTTAGCATCAGGAATTTATGTGTCCATTAGAGTTCAAATTCAAAAGGTATTGATTTCCTGGCATTACCCTGCCAGAATAACACTCTGTTCTTATACACTGTGAAATGTTTTGTGCCTTAAAAATACTATGATGACATAATTGCTAAACTAAAGTCTATCATATTTCAAAGGCATGGTCTCTTAGGCCAGAAATATGAATAGGAAATTATTTTTTTTTAAAAAAAAAGCATAGGAGAGGGTAGAAAGCAGTTTGCGTTTGCATATCCACTGCTTTTAGTATAACCAGTCACAAGAAATGGGTGAGCAGGAATTTGGGTAGGTTGTTTCTCCAGGAAATACTTCTTTCATTCCAGGACAGCTATCTGGATGAACAAGTATACAACAGTTTCCAAAACTCTCCCACAAAGAATTCTTCATTATTTTCTTCTGTCATCTTTGTTTTCCCAGTAACAGCAATAGGAAAAACAGGTATTTTTGCCCAATATCCTCAAGAAAACATTTCAGAGTTTATTTAACAGATCAAACAGCAATGGCTGCCACCTTCCTGACAGTAGTCTCAGATGCTTATTTCACTGAAAAATACTGGCACCTGACAATATGCTTGAAGAAAGAAAGGTGAATAGTTCAGGTGAAAAAAATCTGACAAGTGTATCACTTAAGCAAACACTTCAAAATATTGTAGACTGTTTAAAAGTTAAGAATGCCCATGGATTACTCAAGGGGAAAAATCATTATAAGAATATTCTAACAGCCTCAATAGACAGAAAAAAAAACCCAAAACCTAGAAAAACAGATTAAGAGTACATATTTCAGAGGGATTTAAGCATGCTGCCCCACAGCAGCCTAAAACCATCTAACTGCAGGTACTTGCCATTTCTGAGCACAAACCTGGCAGAAAACTAAACTGACCAAAACAAAAGTAGAAATTACAGCCCAAATATGGGAACACACTGCTTAAAACATTAGAATAAATGTGACTGTGTCCGATTTCCACCCATCTTCCATTTTAGATGCATAGACAGCATCTAAGTTAGAAAAGCCTACCATGGTAATGAGTTGGAGGTAGCAGTTCTATTACCTGTTTACGTGTTGCTTGTGGAATGAAGGAACATGCGTGCAGGTTTTCCTTTCACCACTGTGGTCTGCTGCCCAGCACAATAAAGTTTGCCATTCTGATTCATATTCCCTGCCTCTTGATCAGATTCTTCAAACGTTTATAGCATCAGATTTGAAGATTACTAGCTTAGGCTACTTAATATTTGAAAGATGTGAACTTCTGGAAAATTACTATATCTCCTTTTGGTGATGATGTGCTCAATATTTACCATACTGAAGGCTACTGAAGATGGAAAGACAAATGAAATTCAAAATTAATACTACCAAAATGACTCTGTCTTACACAAGTGACTTAGACTCTCAGTGTTGAGTCTTACTGCCTAGATGAGAGATACCTTGTTAAAGAACACAGTTATTTGTTTGTTCTGATGATGTCCTAAACTGTAGAGAATGCCTGTTACTTACTTGTCCTTTTTCCCACATGCCAGAAAAATTATGAAAGAAGCACAAAATAATTGTAGTGTATTTATTTGGACTCAACCTCTAATCTAGCCTAATCTGTCCAGTATAATCTTTCTCACTTCCCTTCTCCTATTGTCCTATAGTTCCTTAGTCTAAAATCAAGCACAGAACATGACACTTACTGAAACAGTGATTGTGGAAATGATAACGGGTAGATAATGGTAGCAAAAAAAAGACTCAGCAAGCCATATTATATAACTGAAACTCTTCAATGCTTTGGTATTTTTAAATAATTAGGTCACTAATAATTATTGTAAAGCTATCCAGCAGCAACAGTCAGCATCAAGGAATAAAAAGAACTCAAGTCTGAACACTAATTGAAGTAGAAGTAAGTTAGGGCAAGAAAAGAGTAGGAAAAAAGAAAGGTTTTTTGCACTTATCAGGCTGAGCTCATAGACAATTTGCAGAGTATTTTCTATGAAATTCAGGTTTAGTAAAGCTAGGCAATAAATTAAATATAAGAATGTATGAGCTGTTTGTGTGGAAAATCATGAAATACTGTTGAGTCAGCTTAGATATTTATGATGTGATGCCTATCAGAAATACTCGTGTCAATTCAGCCCTAAAAGTCAAACAAATTTCCAGTGTAAATAGTTAACTAAGTAAGATCAGATCAGAAAATTCTTGCTTGAAATGAATCTGATTTCTGGGGAGAATTGTTATGGTATTTTCAAGGACATTACACAAAAACTAGGTAAGACTGATAAGGCTGTTCTCATAGCAGTTCAAACCTTTTAGAAATGAAGTCACTAAGGTTTTGATTTCTTAAAAGTATGATCATTTAGAACTTTGAGAAAGTACATTAGTGAAAAAAAAAATGCTGTTGGCAACTTTATAATTGGATTGACCCCACACTCCATTATGACAACACACTCGTAATTACAGTAATGTCTAAATGAGTACTAAATATTAAGACTGTAATGAGTCATGTTGTTTTACACATGTTTTTAGCAGAGCACAATGCTAACAGCATCTGACGACTTGGCTCTTGTTTCCTTTCCAAGAAAAGCAACCCAAAACCCCTCACAGCAACCTGCTCCTGCTTTCCTGTATGGGTCAGGAAATCAGGCCTCTGTTTCCTCTCCACATGTTGCAACAGGAAGAGCACTGCAGAGCTACTTCCTAAAGGAACTCTTCTTGCCCACCCTTTCCTTGACAGCCCTGAAAGAATTATGTGCATTATGTACGATGGGGGAAGGAGAGCCAGATTGCATGTCCGTGCAGGTCACAGTTACAATGCAGCAGATCTCAAAAAGGTGTAAGGTCTGATAAGAAGCAAGTCTTCTTTACTTGCTGTGTCAAATCACCAATAGTTTATCTAAAGGTCTTCGCCCTTGAAGCACATATATATCTTGTTTTTTAAGCATAACTGGAAATACCTTTCTGTCAAGAAAAGTTGTCTGGCCATGTGACTTTACATGGTGTTTGCAGTTATTTTTCCAGTCCCAGAGATAATTAGCACAAGGGCAGTTTGCCAAGCTAAAGCTGAGAGAATATCCTTCACAGCCTTTCTGGGCATTTGTGTCCTTTTCCAATTTTTATGCTGCTGTCACCGGACTCTGGCATTTCTTACCCAATTCATTTGCTTTCTGTGGTAATCATATGCAATGAAGATATGCATGGCCAACATTTAAACAGGCTGCAGATCAATTAGTGGTCTTAAGTTTATCTGATTTTTATCAAAGAAGACAGAGCTTTGGGTCGATTGTCAGAGCCTGTGTCAAGTTGACCTTTTCAGAGGCGTCTACATTGCCAGTCCCTTGGGCAACTTGTTGTCCCCTGTTAGTCTCTGAATGGCAGAAGTCTGTTCTGCTCAAGCACAAAGTATACACAGATGTCTATATTACATTCTTATAGGTTTGACAGCAACTGCATGTTGTATCTATAAACTGTCCTTTAGCAGTGACACTTCCTCAATGATGATAAGCTAATTTATGCAACTAAACCTCCTTTGTGCAGAAATGAAAGCTAATTGAGTCATTACAAAGTAATTCAGGAAGGAATACCTTGTATAAATTGGCTTACTTTATAAATCCTTCTCAAGTGGTTTTCATGCATCCTAAGTGGTGCTAAGCAGTTTTGCTGCCATCAAATACCCAGGTGAAAAAGACAGCTTTACAGAGCTACAAAAACATTATTTTAAAACAGCAAAGGGAAGATACAAGAAAATGAAGGTAAAAAGAAAATGCATACACAAAATAAAGAGGAAAGACTTTAATTACCTGAAACAGTGGTAACTTTCTTCTGGCTCGGTTTTCTTGGCACTTCAGCCTTTGAAGGAACACGCTCTTCTGCAAAACACATAACTGCAAATGAAACTCTGAAGGGACACCTCAGCTGACGGGAATTACAGCCCACATCACTCTGAAAGCCACACTCTACATTTCCAGATCATAAGCCCTGTTTACTATTTTGCATTTGTACAGAAGTTGGATCATTGCTATTTCTGTGGTTTCCCCCACCCATCCAAACACTCCAAGAGTTTTCTTTCAAAATCTCAATTGTGAACATCTGTTTCCCTTTTCACTCTGCTCTGAAGGCAGTAATGTAGAGCTGCAGTTCTGCTGTTTTTCAGTCATTCTGAGACAATTGGAATGAGGGTCCTATTCTGCTACGGACGTTTCTTGCCAGGACAAAGAAAAGGAAACTGAGGATTGAAAAAGTATCCCCAGCCCATGCAAGAATTCAGAAGTTCTTAAGAGAAGTATGCAGAGAAGGCAGAGGACATCATGCCTTCAACACCATCAGAGACACACACTAGCTGGTGCATTCAGTGCTCCTGCCTGCTACGCCTGACCATGGTTTTAAGCAAGCCAGACCATATCAAATAACTTAGTGCAAATTTAGGAAAGAAGAAAAGAGAAAGCCTGGCAGTGATCAGCTCTGAAGCATGTTTTCTGGCTAGCAGGCTTGGATAGCTTTGAAATCCCCACAGGCAATTTTGAAAGATGTGCTCCATGCTCCTTGTCCGGGACCGACGGGGGGCTCTCTCACGCCCACACCCTCACTTAAGTAAATCCACACTCCACGCAGTACAGGGACATGAGATCTGCTCCTCACATTTCACAGTCAACAGTTCTGTTGATGAGGCAGAAAAGGGAACAAGCTATGAAGCTTTCTAGCTGTATTCTTTCTTTAGGTTTATAAGAAAGCAGAAACTGACTTATCTTGGCCTTTAGAGTTTATCAAAACTGACAAAGCTGCTGTGCTGAATGAGGAAACAGTATATTGATAAACCTACTTCTCAAACAAGAACTGGACTTTCAATACTTTTAAACCATTTGGCTTTGCTACTCATCACATCTTATATAGATATTCATGCTTCTTTTTAAGGCACACATTTCAGCAACTAATTTTGATATTTTATTGACAGGCAACAGATACAGAACTCACAGCTTTTAAAATGTTCCTTATCGTGCAACTTTTATGTAATTGCCTATCTACTTTGACAAAGTGAATTTTATATCAACAGTTCAAAGGATTTTTAGCCTTGTAAAAATTTAATCTATCCACAAGACTGTTCCTGCAAACATTAAAGCAGATGTTTAAAGCACAAGAGTAGACCTGTTGAAATGAGTATGCATAATTGCTGCTAACATATAAACGCAGTCATACAAATATTACAATTACATCATGAGATTCACTCTGCAAAGAGCTTTGAAATTCTGCCCTACTAAGCCAGCAAAAGTTTCTGTTCTCTGACTCTTTACTAGCTAAAAGTCTGGTTAAGATGAATATAAATTATTATTTAAGCCAAGAAAAACAAAAAAACAAAAAAACACCAAACAATAGAATGGGGAAAATCTGAAGCTGCGGTACAACACAAAACACGCTAACCCATTTACTGCATTCAAATGTGTTCCCCCACTTGGCATAACAGTTTTTGTACATTTCCAAGTACACTCATTTGTTTATTTTAAGCACTCACATTTGGAACATAAATGGCAAAAACACATCCCTATGTGCTGTCTGGAGCACTAGGAGGCACTGTCTTCCCTACCACTATTACACCACTCAAAGTCAGTATTATCCCATTGTCAGACACATTTTTTAGGATAACTCCCTTTTCCCAGCACAACCTAGTTTCATCCAACACACAGTATATTATATGCTGATTAAATATATGTTGATATTACATGTTACTGAATGCTTGGACCTACACCAATTGATGTGTTGAATGTACTGTGGATTTTAACTCTGTCATTGTCATCAGATGAGCTTAAAGTGAGGACTGACTTTTGTAGAGGGTATTTCAAATGAAGTAAAACAGCAGAGGAGGTTCAAAGACATTTTTTCATAAGGTAGAGATGAATACATGTAGATTGTATTTGGTTTCATGGAAGAATTTAGAATGTGTGTATTCCCCTTCCTGAAAAATGTATTTCCTAGACACAAGAGTTCATCAGATCCGCATATGAAGATGAGAAAATTTCTGAACCAAGGTTCTTCGAATATTGAAAAGGTCCCAAATTCAAACAACAGCTGCCAATATTAGCATACTGCTTTGGATCCCAACCATCCACACTTATCAGACTTTGCTTTACGCTACAGAGTTGTCACAGGCAGGACAAGCTTTCAGGTGCAATTAGACTTGGAAAAGGCTCTCCAGAAGCACACTGAACATGGTCCAGCTGCTAATGGGCATTCAGTCCAGGAACCAGACTAAAGTGACTCCTCAGGAAACCCCTTCTGAAACATGCACAGTGCAAACATCAGGTCCTCTGCACAAACTTGTGCTTTATGAATCTGTTGCAAATGGTCCACACTACTATTAAAGCAATCGTGCTCACAGTGGAGCAGATGCAATAGGCTTAGCTTAGGGTGGTGAAAAGAAAATGGTTCTTATTAGTGTTTTCTGGTATTTAGTCCTGAAGCAATAACTATGTGCAGGAGAAGCCCTTTAAACACAGTAGCCTCAATGACCCCAGAAATTACAGCTACAGATGCAATACACTAAAGTTTGTGTTGCAACATGGAATAAAGTCAAAAGATGAAAAATAAAAAAATACAGTAGAAGTCCTTCTGTATTATTGTGTGCAACAGGAGTCAAGTAGACCTTTAAAATAATTGGGCAAAATGTTTTCTCCGAATCTCTTCATACCATCAATACCACTGCAGTGAAAAAAAAAGAAATACTCTCTCCAACTTCTCACTATGTCAAAATGAGACTAATTAACACTAATGGAACAAGTGAACTCTACCAGAGCCGTATATACAAAGAACCCTTTAGATACAGGTTATGTTCCACACTCTGATGGTACTCAGAGACTTTAATGGCAAACAACCTACAAAATTCTTGTGGTGACAATGGAACAAGGAACTAAGCATTTTTTAGTTAGTCCATGACAGCTGTTGAAAATAATTTACTTATTTAATTGGCAGGCTGAAGAAAAAATTTTAAAAATAATCACTCAATCACAGATGATTCTACCATCCACACCATTTAAAAAGTAAACAATGAAATCTACACTAGCTGAGTTCTTCTACATTAATCCACTGGGTTTTTTCTTCCTATTTCTTTTCCTAAAAGGGGTAGGAGGGGGAAAAAATCAGACTACTTGAGTATAAAATGGATAAGAGTTTGGCTTGAACAGTGCATTCCTTTAATGGAATGTAGTATCTCCATAATAAATATACATAAACTTAGCAGTTTCCTCTACTAACACATTACTTTTACATTAGACCCTAATTTAATTGGTATTCTACTGTCTTCTAGTCTCACATAGACACATTGTAATTGCACAATACTAGTTTGTACCTTGGATAATCCCAGTTTGTGGTTAAGATATTCTATTCAACGCTTTAATAACAGTAAACAAAAACAGCTCAGCTATGCAGCAAAATCTACCAAACCACACAGATGGTTATACGGTTTTCATTGTGTGGTTTCCATAGCAATCATATTGCAAATCTGGAAGCTTCTCACAAATAAGCAGCTTGTATTTACATGCCTCTCGGCTACAGCATGGAACTCTACAACATGTGAAGTTGTTATTCCAATCACATATTTTCAGAAAAATCATTGGAAGATGTTTTGATCAGTTCAGATAAAAACTACTCCAGTGAACTAATTTTTCATCTATTCTATAATGATACAAGCAATCACACGCTTGTAACGCACATTGATATATCTTCATTTGAAATCTCACTGTGGTATCAGAAGGTTATAAGCATACAAACAGGTCTAGTAAGACAGATCCCCACAAAAATACTTGTATTATTAAAAATCAATTTTTAAAAAAAAATCACAGTGTCTTTACTATTGTACTCAGCAGGGATGATAGACACATGCAAACAAAAAGGTGTGTACATTAAGAACTCTGCTGACACTGAACATTATGGGTCTATACTGCTGTGCACCAGAAAAAGTAGAAGATACAATGGCATGGTAACACCAAGGGTATTACTCCTCCACAATGCTTTTTTGCTACCAAATAATGACTCTGCACAAATGTAAACAAGAACTTCCAAACTTGAACAAATGCTTAGTGTGGGAAAGAGTCAAGACCTTTTCTCTCCCAGATTTATAATTTTATGAATTGACCTAATGCCATAACAGATGTGTTATTACTTTAATAAGGAACATATATCAATTCAACTATGTAAATTTTTTAACAAATTAGTGAGACCTGGCTTTCCTGGCTTTTTTTTTGGCTTTTTTTTTGGCTTTTTTTTTTTTTTACAAACAAGATTCTTTGTTTAGAGAAACATTGAGAATTCCAAAGAAGGAGCAATAAATATGCAAAATATAAGAACAAAATCATTTTTGGCCAAACTGATACCCTCTGCTAGCATTAGTAACGAGGACTACAGACCACCTGAGGTCAAAGGAATAAGAATTAACACCCTGACTTATGCAGGGCCAGCAAGCTGCCTCACCTGAGGGCACAGTATTCCTCAGCCTTGGGGAGTGGGTTCTCTGCAGTATTCTTACTATATATACACCTAGACATGCCTATATGCTTCACCCAAACTCTTGTGGGGTTTTAGTTTAAGCAGCTTGATATCCCAGAAATCCTCCATGTGTTGCTCAACCCTAGACTTATTTGACATGGTGTGTGAACTCAGAGTGGCAGGGACTTTCCTTTCTGGCCTCTTCTTTTACACTCCAGATCCACCCATTCTGTAGGGAGAGATGTCCAAATCCAAGAAGCAAAACTCTAGTTTTGATAATCCTCCAGTATTCCCACAGATCTGCTCCTTTCCCCCAGTTCCTGCTGGACATGACAGATTACTGGAAGATTTACACACAACTAACAGTGGACAGTAACAAAAGTCTGTTATTACTACTGACAATGTACTGACCCCCCAATGGCCTCAAATAAATAGCATTGGCTGTACAAAGTGAAAAAGCTAGAACCATTAAATACCTTGGGACAGAAGGGACCTGTGAAAATTGCTTAGTCTAACACCCTGCTCTAACTCTGAAAGTTTGAGCAAGTTTCTAGGAAACAAAATTTGGCTGCTTTTGGTACTCCATACTAAGCTACACGGCAGCAGTTTATAAGGATCTCTGTATTTTAATAGTTCATGTACGAGGCAGCTGAAGCTAATGACTTTGTAGAACAGGATTAGCTCAAATAACTCAGTTTTGTCCAGATCTTGCCAAGTCTCCAGATGTGAGGTCTCCTGAGTTCCTTGAGAAATCCTGCATGTTTTTTCCCCACGTCAGTTCTACTTCTTGTATCTTGAAAAGGTGCTACTGTGCACCACCATTACTTCCTATTGTGTGATCAGCCAAACCAGCCATCTCAGCTAAAAGTGAAGCACTGCCTCCTATTGAGAAGACCTTGGAAAAGTTAATTCATTGTCCTCACAAAAAAAGATTAGTAGATTTTGTTATAAATTAACTCAAGATCAATGCTGTGGGAAAAGGCGGTGAGAAGGAAATGAAGTGATCCTGGAGTCCCGGAATGTCACTTAGCTGTTTTCTGGAGAAAAAAAAAAAAATCTCTTCTAAAACAACCTTCCTGTGACACCATACAGTGAATCTAAGAATACGCTATGGTTTGGCTTAATCAAAACCAAAAAGCAGATATAACATTCCCTCCCTAACAAAAACATTTTGGAGTTAAAGCATTTGCTCAACTGAAGAGTGAATTATAAAAAAAAATAAAAAAATAAAAAAAAATATCCCAGTCCCACTAGGGGCAAACATAAAACACACTTCAAGGCTGCAATTCTCTAGTCTTTACAGAAGAATGTTGTTTGGATCATATAACTATTGCTATGAAGAATAATAACAAAGTGAAGTAGTAGAGAGAAATGAGTAAATTTGGAGAAGTGTTTGAGAAAAAAAAATCTCTTTCTAAATACATCTGTGAAAAAGACACTGCTTCTCTCCTATATTATTGCACACAGACCCATCTACAGGGACCATACTAGGGCAATGGATTTAAAACCCATATTTTTAAAAGCAGGAAGATACTATATGACTTTTCACTAGTTTACTGGAAAAAACAAGGAACAACAGATTTTTCTAGCAGAAAGTACTTTTTATAATGTTTTAGGGCAGAATGTGCAAAGACTAAGTGATCACAGAACACATCTCTGTCCTTGGACGAAACACAGTTGCTCTCACACAAGACAGAAAATTGAACACTGCTGGCAAGATTGTCCACAGCTGTTGCAAAGTGGATCTTCTCCCTCTACTGTGCATAATTTTACCAAGTTTTCAGGAAATGTAGGAGCATTACTTACCTTCCCTCCTTGTTGAGAACTGAATATATGTTAGCACCTTTCCTCTTTCTTTCTTTTCCCCAGTACCAAGTGTCCTCACTTCCCTGCCCTTGTCCCCTTCTATAGTCACAACCAATTCATATAAAGACTGTATTATCTTCAGACCCCACAAATTTTGTTCATTTACCAAATACAGAGGTTGTTAGTATGAAAGTTGTTGTTCCCAGGGCTTCACAAGCCCCTCCAGGCTTTAAAAGCAAGTACCACAATGGGAGCAAAAACACGCTCAGCCACCTGAACAACAGAACACAATATAGTCATTAGGACAACTGAACAAGCCACAGAGGTACAGGCAATTCCTGGATTTAGTTATGAATACATTAATCAGCTTCCTCCTTTTAGCTCTCCTTTCAAATAAGCAACCTTCAGTAAAGTTTTGAGTGACAGATGAATCAACTTAGTTGTGCAGTTCCTAGTACTAGTCTTCCAAACAACAAATTGTTTAAAATCTCCAATAAATAATAAAAAAGGAACAACTTCACATGCTCTACATTGTCTTTTTTTTTTTCTTAGACAAACATAGATGCAAAAGAATTTACACTGTCAATTTAATGTTAAAGGAAGAAGAAATTAGCTAGTCTGACAGGATTAGGAAGAACAGAAGTATGTAAAATATTAGTTACACCAATAGAAAGACTCAGAGGAGAGGAAGTAGAAAAAAAAGCAGAAAAAGCAGTAGTACATACCAGAAAAGACCATTTAGAATGTCTAGTTCTGGAATACTAAAATTTCTTTCATAAAATGATCTAATTATTATTAATAAAATTCAATACAAATATGCCAAAGTGCAATGTGCACTGCATAGAAATAAGGGATGGGTTTTGCACTGACCTTTTTATTTCCTCATGAAGAAAGACCTGATGATAGTAATTCTTCTCAAGAGAAAAGATAAAGGTCATCACAAGCAAGTTCAATCGTGGATATGCACACAATAATTATAATGAAGAATAAAAGAAATTACAGAGAGATCCAGTTCCAGAAACTCATTCATTCTTTTCCCGTTTTTATTTTCACAGGCCCTTTGTATTGACAATTAAAGCCACTAATTCAGGGATTTGTATTCAAAAATTGAGTTTCTTAGAACTGTCTAATGGTATATGCTGAGTGAACTGGTCAAAATATATGAGACTCAGAACACAAAAAATTATTTGAGAGGCCATCAAACAAGGTGAAAATTTAATAAGTAACTTCAGAATCCAGGTCCTTACAAACTCCTTAAGTTTGATTAGGCACTTTTTAAAATCTTGCCTGTATTTTTTTTTGATCAAGAGATTAGATGACAACTTCCACACTGGATCAGAAGCATCTCCAGAGGTAAAGTTTCATGGTAGCTTCCAACAAAAAGCACACTTTTGGCTCCACTTATAATAATGTTCCTAAAGCCTCAAACTTGGCAATAGGCATCTTCGCTAAATCCATACTTAGACATGTAAAGAAGGAATAGAATATTTTAAGATACTGCTCTTAACAGGTCTCAAGAATGCAAAGGAAAGCTTCTGAGGTTTAATTTTTCTACAGGCTCATCTAATTATTTAGCTGGTTAACAAAAAATGCTCCTACCTCTGTCCCCCCTCACCCTCCCAAAAAAGTACTTGCAATTATTGGACAGAATGCAAATTAGTAGTTCAAAGGAACAAAACAAAAAACGATTTTTAAGCTGATTCCATGGTTGTATTGTGGGTTCACAGGAATTTGCACTAGAGATTGCTTGCCTAAATACGTGTGGCATGCACATAAGTACATTCTTCTATATAAACATAACAAAGATTTATGTGAATTCACTGTAACTAAAATAAATTTGTTTGTTCTCTCAACCCGTAATAGCTCTTAGTTATGTAAATAGTCTAAGTGTTCAACATGACATTTTATAAACCTTATTATTAAAATGTTTTGCTAAAATAAATGTGGTGGCTATTAAAATCTACATAGAAAATATAAATAGTTCTCTATGTAAATACATCTAGCAATCAAATATTCAATTAACTAATCTATACTGTGTAACTCTGTACTGCAGTGTTATTTGACAACCATGTGCTGGGTTGCATATTTCTCAGGCTTAAATTTATATGATACACAGAAAAGAAGTCTGTAAATGTCAAGTAAAGTTTCCCATACTCGTTGATCAGCAGCAAGATTTAAATTTAAAAGCCATTTCTGAAAACTACATATCCTTAATTGTGACAAATGTGGCTTGACATAATATTTACATACATAGAATTCATAAAGAAAGTATCTTGCTTAAACCACATAATATCCTTTAATAATCTGCAGGGTAAAAGTATTCAAATTTATAGTCTGATTCCAGAAATGAACTTACTCAAAAAAGGGACAGAAGACAAGGCATTTCACAGCATAGTTCACTTTAGTGAAAGGAAACACAATACAGTTGTTGGCATGTTTCCACGAGAAAAGTCTGGCTCCCAGATGCTTCTTTTTTAACTTCTTTAAATATGTTCTACCAAGACATTTTTGCATTCTCTGTGTTGATCATTAACTACACATTGACAAAAAAAAATACAGCAGCTTTCACCCTTTGGGTACTTTATTGAAAAGTAGCAAACCCACACCACTGCCTCTTTTCACTGTTTATGGCCCATGCCATCAAATTAAATTATGTCAGCTATGCTAAATCCTTTCTCCAGCTTAAATAATTAAATAAAGCAAATGTAAAATAGTCTTGTTATGATTCACTAGTAAACAAAAATCAGGTTAAATCTCAAATAAGCAGAAAATTATAGCTGCAATGCACACTGTTTTCACATACCATATTTTGGGTAGCTTTGCCACACTTATTTCTACAAATTTCTACAAATACTGTCCTATTCCACTGTTCTCCTATGTTAGGTCCACAGTGGGACTAGCAGCTCTGGATGTCTGATTTTACTAGCCCTGCATGCCACATACTGCGATGCAGCTCAGAGAGATGTGGTAAGAGAGCAGGGATGTGGAAATAGTTCATAAACTGGAGATGACAACTGCTTCCCAGGCAGCTCACCATGTCACTGTAGGATTGGCATGCAGCTGCAGCTCAGAAAACTCCAGAGTCCCAAACCACTTGAATTCCTTCACAGCCAGTACTTTGGATTACCTAGCTCTCATGCCAGGGACATATCGGGGTCCCAGTTGCACTCTAAGAACCACCAGTTGGTAGGCCTGATCTAGGCAGTTTAACAACAAACTGGGTCTCATGACCCTTATGGAAATTATGACAAAATTGTATCAATTTTGTTTATTGAATAATGCGAAATCGCCGTTCAACATTGTAGTAAAGGACACACCTCATTTCTTAAGGAAATAAATTTGAGACAGGTATGGAAGCAAGTATAGATTCAGTTAGTATATTTCGGAGTAGTGGAAGGATGACATTCGCATTAGAATCTAGAGGCTTTGTTTTGAAAATGAGATTCTTTCCTTTAATTGCCAGTTTTACTCACAGTTGCTTTCAAGATTCAAGGACAGAATAATTGTTGCAGGCTGCTAAAACAAAACCCTTCCACAAACCAAAGACAGAAGTGCTGGAGCCTCTTCCATAAGGATATTGAAAGGTCCCAAGATTTTAAACTAGCTTTCATTAGAACACAAACTCAGAGTTTTTAGGCGGAGGAAATCAAAATCTGCTAGGAAGAAAGTAGACTTAAAAAAAAAAAAAACAAAGACCAAAACAAAATATCTCCTGTGCCAACCATCCCCTTTCTGGGTAAGAAATTTTTCCTCTTACCTTGCTGTCTAATCCAAATTTCACTGACTTGACAAAAAAGTTCCTCAGTCCTTTCTGGTTTCTTAAGAAAACATTCTTCCCTTTGCTGCTGAAGCTTATTTGTTTACCTGTGTACTTCCCTGGAGCATCCCCCTCGCTACTCTAAGGCTGCATCTGGCCATCTCTGCCTGGCCCACTGTGTGGTCTGGGAGCTGTACCCTCCTGACCATTTACCTTTCCTCGGAGCTGCTCCTTTCAAAGACTCCTACCCAGCCCAGGGAGCAGCAGCCTAGACAGGGGAACAGGCAGCCTCGTCCTATGTTGCCTTCCTTGTATACGTGCAAATTAAATATAACATCTATTGCAAACACAGTACACTGGAACACACAAGCAAATCATGTATGCATGCATACAGCCAGCAAAATTCATGAAGTTCTGGTTAATTAGTAGTATTTTGCTTGGCTAATTTCTCCATTTCGAGGAGAGTGGGAAGGAAAGTGAGTGGCAGATAAAAAGCAGACGGAGAGGAACAGACATATACAGGATTTATGCCGATACCTTTCTCAAGGCTGAAAAATTCAAGTAAGAGATTTGTACCTAGAGTAACAGAGTGATTAATTCAGCCTTTAAAGCCCACCTTGCCGGGTCTTATTTGAGAATCCAGTTGTATAAATTATGGTTCTTTAATAGCTACCTCGTGGAAACCAGAAAAGTTGAGAAGCGATAGCCCGAGGCACCATATAACCTCTGGTTGCTCTTGTTTCTCAAAAAACTCTGCCTAATGGTTTTAATAGCCTGATATGCAGTCATTCGTCACAAATTCAAAAAGTAAAGGTTCCTTGATCTATCTATACAGTATTCATCACAGTTATACCCAAGCAGTAGAGCAAGCCCAACATTTCTATTTTCATAAATATACATAATACAATTGACATTTTGCTTTGAACTTGCTAAACTACAGCAATTCCTCAAATTTATGGTTAATAAACTATCTCGCATACCAAGACATTTCTTCTGAATGCTTTGAATTAGAATTATTGCACTGCTGCTTAATTAGATAAAAACAGTGCTAACAAAGAAAACTACTTTGCTTTCAAAAGAAGGAACTTTGTATCCATAACCCAGTGAAGACATGCATGCATAAACAAAGCTTTGTTCACATTTAACATGAAGCCAGCTGTCAGAGTCAACACTGAAAAAACTAGGATACAAGTAAAATTACTTTGTGTGGGTTTTTGCTTGCCAGGATGACAAGCTTTTCTGAGACAGGATTCTATCTCTTAGTAACGAATAACTTCTGTCACATACTGTTCACATCAGATTGGTTTTACAAATCAATAGTGTCAAATGTTGTTTAGTTCTGGTGCACAAAAAATTATATAAAAAATGATTGATCAGTACTTGCAAAAAAATACGTTATTTCAATAAGTAAATTCCTTTCAATGAGTCTTGTGTTAATTAGTTTTTAAAAGATACATTTAAATATAAAAGTGCATGATTAAAAATACCTCCTTTTTAGATTTTATTAAGTTATGCCTTCTAATTTTAAGTAAACAAGCTTCAAAATGCCAACAGACAATGCAGATTTAACAATCTATTACTGGTTTATTGGGAGGTGGGTTTTGTCTGATTGGGCTTTAGGGTATTTTTCTTTTTTTTTAAACTCTGAAATACTGAAATAACACAGGACTTTGATAAACACAGCTTTCCAACCTGAACTCACTTAATTTATTATTAGTTGACCACAACTTCAGAAAGGCCGCTTCTATTTTCTCTATTTGCAAACTCTGAAACTTATAAACTTTAATGTCTGAAAACTATGAAGTCTTCCACGCAGTTCAAAGAGAGAAGACATGCATAAACTTAACAGAACAGAGTTTCCATTTACTGTAGATATGGTAATTAACTATTTTGAATTTCATAGCTGAACAGTTTTTCTGCAGCAGAAGTATATTACTAAATAAAGAATACTCTTATAAACAGTATTTCTCAGTAGACAACACCACCCCCAGTTCAACCACTGAATATGCCCCTCATGCAAATCAGACTAAATAAGAATACTTAGTTATTATTGCATTTTTATTGGCTGCCTCGCTTGCATGTTTGTGGACATGTGCGTGAAGGGGGGTAGGGGTTGAATTGCAGCACTGACAGCAGGCTTCCTGACACCTATGGGCCACCTCTTGCTCACAGACCACCACCTCATATTCACTTAAAAAACACAGAAGAGCCTATGAAACTTATTTTTCCGCCCAAAGACTTGCCACTTCCCACTCAATGGACATCTCATTCTTTTCAGCTACACCAGGTTGTCTTACCTCTTCTTCCATCACTGACACCTAACATCAATAGAAGGGAAAGGTTTCCTCTTTAGATGTAGGATCACATTAATTGAAGATAAAGACCAAGTTCGGGTATCAAGTTCCTAAGCACCTTCTGGACACAATGTATTTAAATACAAAAAATTGTCTGGATTCATAACTCCACGTCTCATGAGCATTTAGCACTAACTGAAGGACACTCCATGGTCTATATAAATCCCATAAGACTGCTGCCTCAAAACCCAGAGTGACAAAGAATTCAGACAGAGCTCCATTTCATAGCATTCAGGATTCAGCAATATACACTTGAAAGGAGTTGGTTTTCAGTGATCTCCCTGTCTGGCATATAATCAAAGACAATTAGTAGACCCCAAATTGCAATGATCAAGACAACAAAACCACACATCTTGGACAGGAGAAAAAAAGTCTTTACTATTCCTTTACATCAAAAGGCAGTTTATATCTGCTTTTCACTACAGATAGTTTAATTACTTTTGATTTACAGCAAATTGAGCAAGCCCCACAGTACCCTCTTCTCCTTTTTCTGGTACTTCATCTATAAGCAAGGTATTATGGGCAAAAATACTCCATATATATAAAAATAAAGCAATGGCTAAACAAGTGAAAAGTATTAATTTCTTAACAACACCGAGAATCCAATCTTGGAAAAAAATGTTTTGAGGAATGACTTATCCTCACTACTTCAAAACGATAAAAATCCTGTGCTTTGTTCTTGAATCTGAAAGATGTTTTAATAGAAATTATTCAAAACACTTTCAGTAATTACTTTGGAAACTCATCTTTAGTACTGTTCACAAAAATGCTAATCAGGTCTTTTCAGCTTCAAATATTCCAAATCATACTTATACTTTATACTTTGAAATCACTTCATTTACTAATTAAAGCACTTGGAATTCTTTCTGTGGAAAAAATAAAAATAACAAATTGATAGCACATCAGCATTATAAACAACTTGTGTGGACAAATTGTAAATAACTCCCTAACTATTCGAGGCAAACAACAAATCCTGGGAAGAATTTGGGAAACATACCAGGATATGTAACATACTGACTTCACAGCAATGATCACAACTAATGTCTCTGATTCCATGATCATGTGTGTCTCTGCTGACTTAAACCTACTGCTCTGGTTTACAATGACTAATAGTTTCTTCGTTTTAGCTTACTGGTTTTAGGAACTGGTTATACAGATGTAATCCATAACTGGGACTGTTCTCTGTGTTACAGATAGGATGAGAAGTGATGGCACAAAGCAAACAATGCCAGTCTTGTGTCACATCACGTTGCTTCGGGACTTCCAACCTCAGCTGTTCTGTAAAGGCAGCTTTTTATCAAAATGCACCAACTAAGCACCACCAAAGTTAGAATCAAACCTTTTTTTTTAGAATCACGTTAATGGAAACTAAACTGTATGCCATGGAAACTACTGCTATCATGCACATTTGTGAGCAGAAAGAGAACAGAAGAAAAAAGAGAACATGACAGAAAATTAAGATAAGCATGTTAGCTTAGATGAACGCCTCTTCTCTCCCAGCGAGCAAGAGTGCGGTAGACAGGACACAAACTGAGTTGAGGTAGTAAAAAGGATCAAGGTGGCAGGCTCTAATTAGGATTGCAGTTTGGGGTATGTCCTCCATACAGATGTGAAACCACAAAAGACAATACTGAAGGCCCTTGAAAATTATGTCAACGAAATCTCAAGTTAATAAAAAAATTTAGTCTTCAAGGGCTGTAACAGATCATGTGTTTAAAGCCAGCAAGTGTTCCTAGTGTTCTTTTTTCTGAAAAGAACTACTCCATTGTTTAAAATACCACTAAGCAAGAAACTCCATGCATCTAGGCAGATCTACACACACAGTTATTTAACACTACAGTTTTAGAAGTTATTTTATAATACAGGTTATAATATCCAGCAGTGAACTGCAAAATTATATAGAGTGTACTAAAGTAGAAAATAAATAGGTATTTAAGCAAAAATGGGCTTTTATTGACTCCACCAAGTTTTCTTCCATGTTTTTATTAAAAAACAAAATGATGAAAGCTTTTTTTGTTCAAGACAGTATAAAGCTTTCTCTTCCTGAAGAATCTTCAAAGAAGACTTCTACACATTGGGAAATCTTTAACAGTTCTGATGTTTTTGCCTCTCCCTCAATACCCACAGTAAAATCCTGACTAATACTGAGAACCAGGAAAAAGATGCTTCTATGGTAAATATGAATTTTATGTTCTATTAAAGAACAAGACTTACCAGATCAAAAGATTAATTTTCCCACTTCTCTTTGTACCCCTCCAATTATCAACCCTCTCCTCCTGCCAGCAGACAGTACAAATTGAATTCCACTGAAATCTTTGCTTTTAATAGGCTAATAGACTATTACCATCCTGGATACTGGTTTGAAGCTATTCAGCTCCCACCTGGAAAATTCATCTATACTGTCTCCTGACACAAATGGGAGAAAAAAATAGCTAAGCAATGTGATAGCTAGAGAATACAGCATCATTCAGTTCTGATTACTGCAACAGTTCTCAAAAATTCCCAATTTTCAAAATTCAAAAAATTTCCATATCCTCTTTTTAATCCAAACAGTCTTTATTCAAATACCAAACCAAATATTACAAAATGTATTGCATCATGAACTGGCTTAATTTGTTTCTGAAACACTGAAATAAAAAAAACTGGAGAACCATAGAAATGCAAAATTTTACTTACTTGACAAATTGCAAATTATAGTCAATTAAATAATAACAAAGTACAATGAGCTGTGTACCTGAATTTCAATATTTATAAAGCCAGAGGACTTGTGGAAATAGAGGATCAGAAGCCTCTAACATCAAGGTGCTTTGAGGATAAAAACAAAGTGAAGATTAACTTCTTCTCCCTCTGCACAGGGATCTAACGTATTTGTCTTCTGCATTCCAGAGCTCAGCATAGCTTTTGGGCTGTACAAATAATTCTTTTTTTCTGTCCTCTTAACAGGAGTTCAGAATTCCTTATTGGCTCTGTACTATTAAGTCAGCTAACAACAGAGATAATGATGCTCCACCCTTTGACCGTGGAAGGAAGAAAGAGTAATCACTTACTTGGGAAAACAGAAAGGACAGCCAGCTGGAACTAAATGCAACCAATCAGGCCTAATTAAGGCAGGTGAGACCAAAGTGGAGTATGCTCTTTTACCATCAAGTTTGGATGAACAGCTAGACAAGAACCAAATAAGGCTTACTCCTGTGAGATCCATCAACTAGCACTTCACCCAATACTCTTCAATGTGCTATGGATAAAGATGAGTTGCTCTAAGGCAGAGCCATAAATTTTTAAATCTGTTTAAGAAAATGACTACTAAAGCAGATATATGGAAAAGAAAAAGATGCTTTAATCACCTAAAATCTATGGCAATTTTGTGCTTTATTTTTACTTAGTTATGCCAACACATCACAGCCAAAATTAAGAGCTACACAGGCTAAAATGGTCCTTCCTGAAAAGTTTACAAGTCAAATAAATGAGATGGAGAAAGCATGAGATAAAGAGAGATAATCCCTACTTGATAACATCAAAATGAAGCACAACTCCAAGATTATGGGACAAGAAAGCCATTTAACTAAAAACTGAAATTATTTCACAATTCAGAAATTGTGTTATTTCTTGAATAACACAAGAGCTATCCTTTCTTTGTGACCGCTGTTCTGCTACATTTCAGATTAATTAGCCACATTCAGAGACAACAGTTCCAGAAAACTAACATAAAAATGGGATATAAGTGAAAGCACTCTAAATTCTAGCAGAATCATACCAAGGCAGCAATCACCTGAAGACAGAACTCAAAGCTCAATATATTAACTATTGGCTCTACCAGTATGTGTTACTGCTCCAGGCCTACTTACTTCTTGAGACTCAAATAAACAGGTAAGATCAGTGAAGCTCAGAAAAAAGAATTTTATCCCCAGATACATCTAGAGCTTCTTTAACAAAAGCACAGGAAAGCATACTCAGGCTTGAGCATCCAAAAAGCACTGCAGTAAGGTTTGGCTGTATCCTCTAGCTATAACGTTAAGCCCTGTAATGTAATTTTTATATTCACTGCAGATGAGTTTTCCAGCTTGCGTGACACACTGCACCCCATTTCAGTAGAACATGTATGCTGAACATGTATGCTGTGCTGAAGTAGTCTAAGTACAATTCAAAGAAATGGAACCCAAAGGCATACTATGAAATGTTCTTTTTTCCAACGGTCAGAATATTCAACCTAATAGATACATAAAGTTAGTCAGGATCACATCACGACTAATTTTTCCTCTGAAGTTATTGCTGACAATTGCACTGCCCCAAACAGCAACGGGGTGCAGAACATCATTTCATACAGAGTAATTATTACATGCTCTAGGCAATCCTGCTTCATCAGGGGAGTTGGACTAGATGATCTCTATGGTCCCTTCCAACTCTAAAAACAATTCAGTGAAATTCAGTGAGATTCAGTGAAATTATTGATTGTCATATCACTTTAAAATATCATTTGTTAACTAATGGTAACTGAAAATCTGATTCTTTCATATATTTTTATAATATAATCAAGAGCAACTACCTTTCTCCTAACCCTTGAAGGTCTATAATCAATTCCAAGAGCTTTTGCTAAGCTCTTTTTCTTTTGTTTTGCCACCTGATAGATACACTTGGACATCTAGAGGCCTATCATTTGACCACATCAGAAAGTCCACAGTAAAAGTATAATCACAATCATGCTGGAAGATACCAAACAAAACAATGTCAATACTCCTGTTGCCTTTATTTACAGTTCATGCCAGAGTCCTTTCAAACCTGCTTTCCTGAAGGATTATATCATCATGTAATAGGCAGCAGCTGATAAACATACAGACTGATAGAGAACTTTTGCTTAATACAAATGCCAAAATGAATAAAGAAAAAAATGACGGGCATGTTGGTGGAAAAAGCTGTAAGGCAAGTCAATTTTTTAATTAAAAAAAATTGCATACCAGACAATGTTAATGAGCCAAAAGTCTCCTGAGACACCTTTTACACATTCTGCACTATTCTGATGCTCCCACTAAGGAAAACTGAACTGCTCTCACACTGACCTAGTTGAAGACACATTCTTTTTTCAACATCATAGCAAAACATGAAATCTGAAAATATTTTATTTATCAAGTTACTTTACTCACTCACTTTTAGCCACTCAGAGTTATCAAACTAGAAGCAGAGAAGAAATGATGATCACAAGGCACAAAGTAAAAAAAAAAAAAATCTCAACAATACCTTTAACTTCTTCATAAATGCTATCATCTATTGGTTCACTGCTCACTTGCCCAACATCATCATATTCCTCTTCCTCCTCCTCAGGAATGGTATTAGATTCCATATCTACATAACAGCAGTTTTAAAAGTTAACATTTACTTGAAAAGAATGCCTAAGCAGAAATTTATGTAAAATGAAAATACAATTCATCTTCTATGAGCTGGTGCTTACAACATATTCCGCTTATTTTCTTACAGTGTTCGTAATTAAGAGCTTTCAAGCTAAATAACACTCTCGGAGAAAAGAAAAAATCTTGCAAAAGGAGAAAAGTCATGTAAAAGCTACAATACAATGGAGAAGTAGGACTTGCTATTCAAAACTTGGACAAGTGAGGATACCAGATATACAAATGTGACAGGTATGTTAATGGACAGAGCTAAGCAGTACTGGCAATAAAGTCTACTGCTCTGATTGACTGGCTTACCTTGAATTACAAACTTGACTTGCTGTACCCATTCCTCTGCTTCTTTGGGAGTGGCAGCTGCAAACTATTAAACACTTATTAATAACCACTGGCAGTAATGACAAAAACACAACTACAATTTCATTAGCAATAAAAAAGAGGGACTGTAGCATTCTCGTCACTTCCTCAAAAAACCATTAGTAATTCTTTTCATGTCTTCTGGTACTTTTCTTGCAAGGATGCTTCTTATAATGTACAGCTAATTTTGACAAATTTACGTAATTGAAGGAGAGGATGATGGATTTGAAACTCTGATCAGCAGCTGGCAGCTGTGCAGAAAAAAAGCTGCTTCTCTTCATCAATGTCAAAGCCAGAACTGATGAACAAAATTTGCCCTTGACAATTAGAAGACACCCATGAATTTCTTTAGACTGCTGGGTACAGTTTTCTCAAAAATGTTCTTGTCAGACTCCAACACACTACCTGACAGCTTAATTAACTGGCTTTCAACTGCAATCTCAGATATTTAAAACTTATTAAACTTACATTCCATATTGATGTCTAGCTGATAGCTCTCTGAATTGCACAGCTGATATGTGCCTTTACGTAGATTTTCCTTGCAAAGCCATGACCAATACAGTATGTATTTAACACTGATATATATTTTAACTTTCTTGCTATTTAATTCATACAAGAAATCATGCAGACATACTATACAATAGATAATAAAATGCTAACACCGAAATGACCAATAGATAAAGATGATAGATTTCCTTGCTCTTGTCCAAAAAGATAATATTTGAACACATACATACATACTTAAATCAGATTTTTTTCCTAATATATGAATATACAATATAAGCAAGGGTTTCTTTTTTTTTCATTAAGATGTCAGTGAAAGTTGTTTTACTGAAATGTTAATTCAGTAACTGGAATTGTAACAGCTTTATCAATTTAATTTCAAGTCAACATAAAAAAAGTCCAACCTGATAAATGCGCTTATCGGGAGCAGAGATTTCAAAACAGCAATCTTTCTTTGCATCCTTCCGAAGGCTATTATTCATTCTTATGGTGTAGCCCTCTAAGGCAAATTCACCTTTCTGTTGTTTGTCTGTTGGAGATAAAAAATAAAGTTAGAGCTTCATTTACAACAGTGAACGTAAATGGCTCAGCAGGTTATCGTTTATTCAGATTTTGTTTTCTATTTCATGAATTTTACAAAGAACGGGGAGGTTTTTAGCAAAATGATTAGGTGATGCTTCTAGAGATAAAGCTTTATTGTAAAGGAAGACGTACACAAAAGTACATTTTTCTGTAGGATGCCTAAGGAATTCCACAGGGGGCTTGTTTACAGATGGTGGTCTTGTTTAGTAAGAAGTGCGTGTTATGACACTTGTATCTAGGGAAAGCAAAGAACTGGAACTTGCAAGACACGCTTCCTATAAATCAGTGTCTCTTTCAGGTTCAGTAAACCAATGGGAAAACCTGTCTAGCTCAGAACTTGCTGAGCTCCCTCCTAAACTAACCACTTCACTCAAAAAATAAACTTCAAACTCCATTTTAAGCAATTGGAAAAGCTTCTCTTCACATTCTCCCACCCACTCCCAGATGTGCCTCCTTTCCACATGGCACAAATACAGAGTGAATTTTATTATAAATTCAGGTGTGTGTTCCAAAAGCCTTTCTCTCAACACAGCAAATGTTTAATTAGCTAATAAAACTACTGAGCCCTACCACAGTTTATTATGTAGAGCCATGTGGTTGTTTTAAAGACAATTCTACTTTTTAAAGGTTCTGGTTTATAAAAGTATCACTTAGAACAGGCCTGAGTTTAAGTACACTGTGTGTTGGGCAAGCAGCACCTGGGCACTCCCTCTGAGCTCTTCAGACCAAACCCTGCAATCTGATTTTATGTGCTCTGGCACGTTTTGGTGGATATTAAAAACAAACAAAAAAAAAGGTAAAACTAAATCAGTTTTGCAATTTCTGTAGATCCCAGTGCAGCATTCAAGTGAAGATAGGCATCATCGGTCGTATTTTGCTCAGGCAAACAAAGTGCAGCGGCAAATGAAAGAAAATGCCAGTAAGTGTGGGTTTTTTCCCACAATAGAGAAAAGCATTAATTAACAGCAAGCATCAGAGACAACAGCAAAACTACTTTAAGTACTGCTGAACAGAAAGGTGCAAATCGAGCATCCATTTCTTATGTTTGCTAACAAAAGGAGAAAACTTTTGCAGTAGATAAATCAGGAAAGACTCCAATTTTCAGCATAATTTTGTCATCTTCCTGGAAATTGAACAGGAAAGCAAATCTTTTTTCCACCCCTGAGAGGGCAAAAATTGGCTAACACAGCAACAATAACATCAATGACTAGGGCAGTCACCAGACAAATACTCTTGCTAGTAATCGGACATGCACTTAGACAAATTCTTTGTCTTCCACCTTTTCATGAACTCTCACCCAGGCCAAGTAAATACCAAATAACAAAATTATATGAGAAAATCCAGGGCACTGGATTCTATTTTCTCCTCTAGTCCCTTCCCCCACAGTAAGTTTTTTATTAAGCCTTAATTAAATATCAATGATACACTACTAATATTTTATGTTTGCTCAAGTCTCCACCCCTATATCAAACAGTATACAGATGCAAAATACATGGAATTGCACCAAGGCAGATATTAGAAATAATAACTTGCGAAAGGTTAACTAGGTCCCCTTTTAATGAAATTCATTTCCGCCTAGAAATTTTATTGTTCCCTCACTTGTGACCTCAGGGAGAAGATGAAGTGAAACACATTAATTTCTCACTCTCCTATGCTGGAGGTTTATCAAAACCCAAGAAGATAGGAGCACGCAGCCAGAATAAGCAAATACCAGGTTCAAAAGGTAAAAACATTTTGTCAAGATAAAAATGAGGCAAGTATTCAAATTTAATCGGATTATTTCTGAGACTGCTTCTCTGTGACATGGATGATCCCTTTTATGGTAATACAGTTTTACAGAGCTAATCTCAGATGATCTCTGTACTGGTACTCGTTATTTCAAAGAGCATTACAATTAAAACAGAAAGATGCTGTACTTTGCACTGTACGGGAACGCAGTGCCCGGTATCCATATTGCATTTGATTGGTTTATTGTTTATGCTGTCTTTATCTTATCTCTCTGAACACACCGTTCCAGTGCTAATGAAAATTACCTGCATGCATCACCAAAAATATATATATCCTTTGCTATTAAATTATTTCACTGACCTTTATAGCAAGGGACTAGTCATAGCATTGCTACTTTTGCTTCTAATTGTCTGTGTAGTAAAGTACCTCTGATTGAACTCCAACGTAGCATTACACATATGTTTAAAAAGTTGACCATGAGGAAATGTTAAGACAACGAGACACTTCACAGCCCTGACCCAGAACCTATTAATGTTGAGAGAAAGACTCTTGGTCTGCATCCACACTCCCTGTGGCAGCAAGCCAGAGATAAGACCAGGTATGTCCTGAGAAATGGCTCCATAAATACAGAATGGCAGGACACAGGTCAGCTTGAACTCAGATGCATGCTCTGATAGTGACAAGCAACGGAGGTCTACAAATCCTACAAATGGTCTTGCAGAATACACCTTTTAACATAGGACTGGCAACCAACCCCATCACCTGATCACCATGGAGCAAGCCATGATCCATGGTAGCTGTTTGGCCAGGCACAGTAGTTAGGTTTGACGGCAATCTTGAAGATCAATCTTGAGGATCATCTCAACTTCATTTATCAGCAAAGGCTTGCTGCTAAATAGACGTGGGCTTTCAGTTTAAAGCAGCCACGTTAGTGCCACAGTGATTTCTGTGAACATTCACACTCAGAGTTATATTGTTGATATCAGAAATATTTTCTGGAGACTGTGCTCTAGGGAGAGTTAAACAGTTTTTGGTGTTTAAAAACTTTGAAGACACAAAGATTTTACTTGGAGACTTAAAATAAGATATAGTTGGGGTTTTGTATGGAGGGCGCCTTAAAAGCAGCTTCAGGAAGCGCATGTATATTACAGAGATTTCACTTGCATTTTGAACCCCCAAATCAGAACTGGAGTTTTGCCTAAGCAGGAAAACAACAGCATGTTTAAGAGGAACTACAAAGAGACATACAGATGGAACACACTTCTCTGAAGGAGGATAACATACTTGCTGCCTCTCGTTTTCTCAAGATAGAGCTTTGCAATTCAACAAAGTTGTTGAATTAAGTTGTCCCAGAACAACATAAAACAGAAGTGTAAAAGTATACTACTATCAGTCTTGTAAAAACAGGATCACGAACATCATCAAACATAAATTAAGCAGAATTAAGTTAAATCTCATTTCAGAATAAGCTGTTCTTTGCTCGTCTCCTCCTCTTCCCTTCTCCCCATATCAGACACATAACAGAAAAATAAATGTGGGACTGTGTAGATCATTTTGCATCAGCAATTTAGAATTGTAAAAAGCTTATATATCAAAGTGGAGGGTCAGACACTAAATCCCGGAAAAAAAAGTCAAAACTAGTACATAGATATTTGAGAGAAATAAATCTGTGGGGCTATATTTGAAATAGAGAAAATACACGTCTGAATGAAATTTGAGAGCCACTTTAAACATTTTTCTTACATATAAACTTCATCCATCCTAAAAATAGTGAAACGTAGCTAACAGCGGAAACAGGGCCAATATTATATTGGGAAAAAAGAGTCTCAGGGGAAGCAGAGAAAAAGGGTTTTGAAGTAACCTTGCATAACTGACTCCATGGGAACTTTTAAAACAAAGAAGGGCAAACCTTCAACGGGGTCTTGAAATGATTGGGTTGTAAATTTGAGGCCTAAGGCGATGTGCCCATATTATTAGCACATGTAAAAAGAATTAGTGCATTCTGAAGAACAGAGAGGACTCGGATAGTAGAAAGGAAAGAAGTTACAGAGAAAGGCATAAGGAACAAAGGCAAACAGAAAGATTTCAGAGAGTGATAAAGTATTTATAGATACTATTAGAATCTATAATTTAACTCTCTTCATCTTGAAATTAGAAGCCTGTAAGATCTTACGGTTTACATGGCTTCATGCTAAATGTAGTTTCACATACTTTTCCATGTGCAGGATGTCTGCTCTCTAAAAATAGTAAGTGTCAGTATCACCAAAATGGTAATTCCTTTTCCAGCTTTTGGAACAGTCCTTTCCAAACACATGCATAGGAGCTCTTCTCTTTTAGATAGCAGATCTGAAATGCAACTGACTTTTTTTTTTTTTCTCTCCTTTCCTTTAATCTAGTCCTCTGAGAAATCTGAATTTGAAAAATGAAGAAATGGAGGCAATGATTGAAACACACTATTTAGGGCATCAGTTTGTTTATATTCAGTTTGCTTATACTCAATAGGTATTTTTTAAATAACACACTATTTATAGCAAGTGTGCCTCTAGAGGTCTGAATTTAACATTCTTATAGCAGAAGATTCAGTACTCATTAGATAGATGCTTTTGATTGCCATTACCCTGCTACAAACAAAGTCCTACTGAACATTCACAATTCCTGCAGAATTCAATTATGGATTCTGTCAAAAGTAAAGTCTAAACTAAACAAGGATTTTTATCTTTCTTATGTGGTTGTTCAGAGAGGGAGGACTAAGAGAAGGAGGTCTATGGATAAAGCAAAATGATACTTCACCAGCATGTGGCAGAAATTCCAGCAGCCTCGTTAGGTGAGTCATCAGGACAGGTCTGCAAATGCAACTCTAACTAGCCTTTCTTCGCACTTAATATTGTTCAGACACTAAGTTCTTCAAACAAAAAAAAAAAAAAAAACCCAAACCTCAGAATAAAACAAACCCCCTCTTTTGCACAAATAGAAGTAGTCCATCCACCACCATGGCCATCACTATTTTACTATTCAGAAAAATCCATCATTTTCATGTGCATGTTAAAAAATAAAAAATTAAAAAAATAAACTCAGACTTTTCTAAAAGCCACTGAATTATCCCCCTCTTCAATATCATATTACTGGGCAGGCAGATACCATTTTCAAGTTATAAAAATGAAAATAAATTTTTAGTGCCCATTGACAGGGGAAAAAATTGCCATGATGTTATCAATTACTGTCTTGCTAAACATTTAGCTGATCTCTCCAGTTTGCCGAGACAGAAGGGCATATAATATTGGCCTAGTGAGGAAGAAGTAATGAAGCCATTAATTCATTCATTTATATAGCAACAAATTAATTTTCCTTCTTCACATGCACTTGGAGGCCTGAAAGGTCAGCCACACCACCAGACCACCTAGGTGCCTGAGTACACAGGAACTGTCAGAGATCATATAGAAAAATGATATGCAAACAGGGTACCCAACTCAGGAGGCAACTGCATGGAAGCAAAGAAAAGGGAAGGACTGTAAAATGTTTATGGAAGGAAAGAATATGGAAAAGGTGCCTTAATCCAAAGACCATATGCTAGAAAGCTTAAATAATCCTTAGAACGAACACAAGAAAAAAAAAACATGCTTTTTTTTTTTGCAAAAACTAGAAGATAAAAAGACAAAGCTTTAAAAACCCAGAACAACCTTTAAGAACTAGAAATATATTCTGACAAAAAGAATGCCATTAAGTACTAGATAATGTATAACTATACATAAACAAACAGCACAAGATAATTTTCCAGAGAAAGAAATAAATCGTTTCTGACAAATCAATGTTATGCCACACCTCCTCAAAATTTTTGAAGACAGATTGTTTATGTTTTTGAAGCTTGATAAATCTGTAAATCCAAAGAAAAGACTAAAGAAGAAAAGGGAACATTTAGCAGATATATTCCAGAAACAGAGAATATGATGGGAAACTGTTGCAAGATGAAAACTGGACTTAGAATTAGACCCTTACATTATTTCTTTTGGTTTTTAAAAAGAGGATGACTTTGAATGAGTCAGCATATTGAGGAATTAAACAAACTGGACCAAATTAAATTAGTCTTTGAAAAAACAACACTAAATGACTACGTGCACTAATGTCAAGTAGAGTCACACAAACATAAGCAGAAGAAAAAAACTTAATAGAAAGTTGGAAAATTTACCCAGGAATAAGCATTGGGGGGGGGCAGGGAAGACAAAGACATAACTGCACTTTTAAAATTTACTCAGCTATATTTCTGTATCATTTGTTTCACCATTAAACGCCACATACACTTGGCATACAATTTAAATGATATTTTATCTGACTGTCAATTTTAAAAATTCAAAGTGATACCCGTACATTTATGCCAGATTCTTTCTAAACTGGCCATTTAAAGTTAAAAGTCACCTTAAGGACCTAGCTTTAGTCTCCATGACTTGCTTTTAGTTAAATATATTACTTCATTTCCAGCTTTTTCAGAACATAAGCTATTTAGAAAGAAACATGGAACTCCATTATGCAGTTTTTAGACTAACATTTTCCTGGATAGAACCATATTTTAAAAACTCTGGAAGGTGTAAGTCCTTGAGGGTGTTTAAAAATAAAAATCGTATTTGGACAGAAAGAACATTTTCTATCCAGGAAATTAATTGAGTACCAGCATACTGTCAAACCTAATAGCTAGCTCTTAGTGGCACACAAAGTAGCTTTGCAAGTACCTTAATCTTTTTTCCTCAGTTTCCCTGCTTTACAAACTGAGCACATCACTTATAGATATGAAAAATATTTACACATTTTTAAAATTCACAGCACTGTTTAAGAACCACCTATTCTTTTAAAAGTTTTGTTGGCTTTCTTAAAATGACCTTAGATTTGCTGTTTCCAACTCCACTACAGACTTTCATATTCTTCCATGCATTAAAAGATCATTTTTATAGTTTATCATAGTTCTTATAATTACCTTTGTCACTTCCATAATAATAGAAGACCGTCTTACTGATAGCACACCAACGCTTCTGCCATTCAAAGCCGAGAAAACTGTGGTCTGCAAATAATATAATTTGTGTCATAAGACTTTACATCATTATTGAACACAAATACCTTACTTCTTTTCAAAGGTGAGGTAAGAGGGAGAAGGAAACCGGGAAGGTGCTAAGGTAAGGAAACAAAATCTGGATATGAAGAAGAGAAATGTATGGCACTGAGAAGGAAATTAGAAATAAAAATTGGTGGTAAGAAAGCAAATGGGAATTTGAAATCATATAAAGAGATAAGTCATGTGTAACATTAAATATAAGGAAATAATGAACAACTTCCTAAATATTTCCTAGAGTTATTGCAGCATTAAGTGGGTATTAAAGTGACAATATAAGATTTATTGAATCAAGGTAAATATTGACTGAACCAAAGCTGAGATCAATATATGCCCTCTTGAAGGAAAATAAATCTTGATGCTCACTGAAACATGAGTCAACATATGGTACTTTTACATACGTTCGTAATGCTTTCTTCAAAAATATCAGAAAGTCTCTGAATTATGGCTGACAGCAGACTTTCACAGCATGATTTTTTTAGTCAATAAAGAAATCGGATTTTCTTTTAATACTACAGGAGCAATTATGTGCTGTGCTTCTTTTGCATAATAATGCTTCAATGTTTTAGCTTCTATTCCGTTTTATTTATCACTCCTATATAAAGTTATTGGTGTGTATAAAATCAAATACTGACACACAGACTTCACATATAATATATGCACTAGTTCTCATAAAGTTAGATTTACCTTTTCTGCGTTTTTCCAGGTATCCAGCCTTCAGAACAAACTGAAGATCTTGAGCAGCAATAGGAGGAAACTGATTCCCTGAAAGAAAAATAAGTTTTGTAAAGCACTACTTTTCAAGAAAAATACTATAGTAGCATTAATAAACTTATTTTACACTTTCAATAGGCAGGAGACACTAGGGAAAAAAATAATTCCAGTAACTACTGTAACCAGATTATTTGAAATACAAGAACACTCTAACCATAAGTATCAGAGCTGTTGCTGCTGTCCTCACCACTTTAATAAGGAAAAATATAGCTGTGTAGCGGGCCCTGAAGTCTCAGAAGGAAAAATACGTAACTAAGCAAGGTACAACAACTTTGAAAACATTAATTTGTGTTTTGAACATGGTCTGTAAAGCAAGTTGAATAGCGAAAGCAGTAAGTTTTCACGTGTGCAAACAAAACCAAGTATCCAACACAACTGAATCAGGAACATGGTATTGAATATCAGCTTCATACAAAAGCATCTTGAAACAACATACAAGGTGAGGACTCTCTATTACACGGTCTACGAAAAAAGAAACCATATGAAGAGATGATAGAAGGTGGTGTCTGCTGTTGAGAGGCATCTCCTGATTTGCAATATGACACAAGACTATACAGGCTATAGGATCTATAAGGCAATACTGGATAGACCAAAGATATTGCACAAAAATTACTGATTACGAAATTTAGATTTTGCAAACATGGCTGCATCTGAAAAATGGTGAATGTCTCACTGTATGTTTTCCCCTTTTTCTCAACTGCTAATTCATAGCTAGAAGCATGAGACTAATGAGTCAACCCTGCCTCAACAAAATCTAGATGTTAAAAACTGCATCTTCCATCCTGCATCCTTCCCCTCCTAAAACTACAGAATTATGATTTAAATGGAACTCCTAGTATTAAGAACAGAAATATGTTAGATACACCCAATAATTATCACGTATATAAATGTCACGCTACTTACTGCAAGTAAAAAAGCAGAACAAAAGCTATTCTCGTACTGCTGGGTTTTTAAGTGCATGAAAGCATCACAGTGAAGTTCCTTCTACTTATTATCATCAAATATTCATGAGAGTCACTGTAGGCAGGTGGCAAGTTTACACGGCAGCAATTGTTCCTCAAAAGATATGTAATCTCATTAAATTCTACCAATGAAAATATCTGAAAAAGGACTGATATCAGTAGATAACCCCTGGGCTAAAAAACACTTTAAACTACGCAGGGTCGGTTAAAGATCAATTGTCTGACCTTGAACCAAGAACACTGTCTCTGGACAGCAATGCCTACTGCCTGGATTTTTAGTTTGTCCCTCAAAATAGAACTTTTTTTGAGTCAGTGTCCACAAATGAGTTAGTTTATGGTGGTCTTAATTAAATACATTTGTGGAGGAAAAATACAAGAAAAAGAAGGAGGAACTTGCAGAGAATGTTGGGTGTGTTTTTTAAATATGAAAAGACTTAAAATGATAATGCATTCCTTAAATGATACCATAATGTAGTAGATAAACTACATTGACATTTCCACTGAATTTTTTAATTACTATTATATTTAAATATTAGGAGTACAGTAGCTATTATTTCAGCTTCTATCAAATTCTTGCTACTGTATTAAAAAGAGTTATTGGCTCCATGTATATGAATTTTAAAATGCTGCAGCTGTGCCTCCTCACTTGATAACATGCAATCACTTCGTAACATTACATGAGAATTTAACACAAAGACACTTGCTGGCTAGTATACGGTAAGTTTAATAGTTACTTTAAAAGATGATCTAATGACAATATTATGAATATTTTACAAATATACATAGTGTGCTGCTTTATATTGGTCATTGGGAGGCATCAGTGTGCAACACTTACAGCTTCACCTCATCCAGTAGGGCTCATTTTAGAACAGTGTATCCCCACAGATGTGGAATACACAAAACATAATCAAACAAACAAAACCATTTCACTTTTTTTTTTATTTTATTTTAAGAATTTCAACCACTATTTGGATGTAACTTTATACATTATTGTTTGTATCACTTTGGGTTTCGATGAGGAAACTTGGCAAATGATGACTTAGTGAACAGTCAAACCAAATGGGGGACACAGTCCCAGAAAAGCAAATACTTCAGAGACTCCTCAATGTCATTCCACCTGTAGGTAGAAGCTCATCTGAACTGACTACTTCAATGAGTCAAAATTCCACTCTCAGTTTGGCTACTTCTGCTGACAAAAGTCAGGATAAATTTGACGATGGCATTCTCTGAAATTGCATTTATTTTGCTCATGAGGAAAAGAACATGCATGGAAAGAAGGCAGTCTTCCACTGTTCTGGTGGCACTGCAGAAAGAAGTCATCCCCCAACCTGTAAAGAAGCTGGTTTCTTTTTCTGTTCCTCAAAGCAACTGAGGCAGTAACTCCACAAAACAAGCAGCAGCTGGTCAGCCCCACAGCTACACACAATCCATAAGTAGCTGAAGCAGAAACAGATCACGTGCATATTATCATCCTTCTGTCAGAAAAGCCTGGGAACCACAAAATATGATGAAACTTTAGTGGAAGGGCAGGAGAAATGGACCCAATCGTAATATCCCAAGACACATACAGCTGTACATGAAAGAAAAAGCATAAATCTTGCTAAATTCCTTCTTTCATTGCCCTGTACCTCCAGAAGGAAGAGGAGGGAGAATAAGTAGTATGAAAAGTATAAAAGAAAGAGAAAGATCCACCTCCACTCAGATTCTCGTTAACCACAGGTGTTGTGCATATGTGGCAGGAAGGAGGCACAAACACAGATATACTCTTACTCCCATACTGGAACGAAAACAAGTACGGGAAGAAAGAAGAGAGAATAACATCTTCCTTCCAGCCAGCATGGAAGACTCTTATACTGTGTCACCTTTCGACCTTTCTTCCACTTTTTCATTGCTTTCCTCTCTTGTCTGCATCTCAAGCAGGATTTAGAGTGAACTGCAATCCCTAGACGTGGGACCTCCCAACTGAAAGCTTGGGTTTTGTATAACAGGTTGGGTTTTGCAGTTGCTTTCAATCAAAATGTTGCTTTCCTATTCATTTGTAATGGCACAAATCTCATATTAAGAAAAAAAAAAGTATCACTAAACCAGCACTTTGTTATACTAAGGCAGCATTTGTTTACATTACACTAGCAGCTGAGATCAGAGACGACTTAGTCAACTACCACATAGGACTTGCAATAAGACAGCTCCTTCTACAAAGAACCTATTTAACACAGAGAAAGACTGCCAAGGAAGATGGCATTACTATCTTTTTAGTGGATAAATACCTTTTTTTTTTTTTTTTTAAATAAAGCACTGTGAAGCAAATTAAACAACTTGCTTCAAATCACATACTCCTTTAGAGTTTAGAGCTTCAAATCACCAAATATTATACTCCCAATGCATGCCCCAGGATGTCATCAGGACAAGGAAAATTTTTCCCTTCCCTCATGGATGCAGATGAAATGGCCTGAATCTCAGTTTCCCCTAATTTCACTAGACATTGTCCACTATAAGAAATGAAATGTAGAGATGCAAGAAGATTACATCCTAGGGATGCAAGATAGCACCTACTGGAATTAACTTTCTTAGGTGTTTCAGTGATTGTTCCTCAGCTACTTATGGTCAAGTTGACTACCAGATCAGAGCAAAAATTCTCTCCCAAAATCAGACCAGCAGACACCACCATGTCTTCCTACCTACCTCCTACCCCTGTTTGGCCTGTTTCCAGATTATTTCTAAATCCTTGAAACGTAAGATGTCAAAAAGGCCCGTAGACTTCCCCCATTTCTCTTTTGGTACACTGTAGTTTCTGAAGTCAATTTTAAAAACCAAAGAGTCAAGTGGCACTGTAAGTCAAGAAGTGCTCTGTGGCTTACAGCTGTGCAAGTTTACAGGTGGCAAAAGGTTGAATGATTGCTCCTGTGTACCCTTCTGGACCTAATTTCTGTTGTATCGTTGCCCTGACAGTGGTGGGCAAGCACAGAGTTAAGGATACAAAAGGAGTCTCCTTTCCATTCCTGAGTTTCCACCTCACAAATAATGTCTTGAACCTTATTCTTTTGATGTGAAAATCAGATCAATACTATCCAATATTTGGGGAGATTATTATCTTGCATCCCCAATATACAGCATAAAATGAGGGAGGTCCATCTGCTTAACGTTAAAGGTTTTCCTCCTCTCTTGACCACCCACTCACAGGTGAATCATAGAATCATAGAATCTCCCAGAATAATTTCTCTTCTTATCCTGGTGGGAATCACTTCAATGTACTACAAACTAAAATCTGCAAGCTATGGTCCACGTGCATATTCCCAGACTGATGTGTACAAAGGCCATGAAAGACCAGATCAAAATATTTATGAGGCCTAAACCTTCAAGTTTTACAGAAAAGTAAATTACACATATCATGCACCAGGCTCTTCCTCTTGGTTCTAGGCATTCTTGTGCCAAGTGAGCAGCTGGCAGTTATTATAATGCTATTGCTGCCAGGCTAAAAATTCCTCCAGTGAAAAGAAAGTGAAATGCTTTCACTCAAGCATAAAGCCAGCTTTTCTACCAGTCATGCTTTGACTTCAGAAAAACATGAATGTTATTAATGTAGGTTTATTAATGTACAGGTTCCACTGCACAAGTCCCACAAATCCAATGTATCTTGTGACTTCAGAAAGATTTCAGACTGCAGTTTATGGCATGGCTACGATCTTTGCAACTTGGTAATCAGAGAGTCAAAAGCCTGAATGGTGCAGTTTTGCACCCTACTGCAATACTGTATTTGGCCCATTGCTTAAAAGCAGTTTAATTAGTGTCACTTCACATGATAAAGCATGAAATTCAATCATTATGCATGGCATTTTGATTTTTGGAGGACCCAAAGGTGTTACAACTTCATTCAGTATACAAAATAAATAAAACTAAACCAGGTTGTATTACTCTCCACTGTATACCAATAGGAATATTTTTTATATCTTCAATGTGGGCTAAGGGATACATAAAGCCAGAAATAATTAGAGGTCAATGTATTCTAAAGAGGTGCTTAGCATGCTTATGGGGAGTTAAACAGGCGAAGTGGAGAAAAGTAATTCAGTAACAGCTAAGTGGCTGATTACAGCTTGCTTTCCTAGTAGAGGACCATAGGTTTAACTATCACGATGGTAAAGACTTCTTGCTCAAATAAGAATAATTCATTGTTTTTCAGTGCTTGTAAAAGATAACTGCCAGAACAAAATATATTAATTTAATTATATGGACAAAACAGTGACTTATTTCTTTATCTTCCTTTAACTCAAAAAAAATTGTCATCACTAATTTTGAAAATTATTTTTCCAGCTTCCTTTTTACTGCACTGAAGACCCATTTATACAAAAGGGGAAACTGAAATCCACTCCTGTTTGAGTTGCTGTTAGTAAAAACTTAAGACATCAGCTAGAAAACAGAGCAAAAATGCTGGCAATATTAAAGCGTATCTTGTAATCTAGGTTCAAACTAGATGTTTCTCTAAAAACAAAGAGTTGCTACTCTAAGGATTGAAAAAATACCCTTTAAAATGCAGAAAACAGGGGAGATTGTCCTCAAGCTCAGGGCTTTTATGATATCTCTCAGGCTGCAATTCTAAATTGGCAAAGATTTTATGGAAATATTTGTGTTAAAGTTGAGTGAAGGAGAAATAATGTTTCCAGGGACACAAAAAGTATTTTCATCTTCTTTTCTTCCCTCCCACCCCCCTTTCTCACACAGTTCTTCCAAATTTCTTCATATCTCCCCATTTCATTTTGATCTGGAAATACAGCATTTACCCATTTTTAATAGCTACTACAGAGGGATTCAATTATCTTTGAATCTGTACATTGCAATACACGGGGGGCACATCTGTTGCACAAGCACTATGAATCTAGGCTAAAGAGGAGGTGGTTCATTTTCATATGCATACCTTCTCCCTACTTTTTTTTATTAAAGGGAAGATTAATGTATACTGAATTAAAAAAAAAAAAAAAAATCTCATTTCCTAGAGTTGACTGATTAAGGAAAAGTTATCAGTAGGAAGATCACATAAAATCTCATTAGCTTCATTAGCAGTCTTGAACGCTTTCACAAAGACTACTTCAGTAGTTTTCGAATGTAGTAGCCTAATAGTTCTGAATTAGTTTAACGTGCAAGAATCAAAAGATAAATGTTAAAGAAAACACCATTCAGGGGAATAAATATAATGAAAGTGTTTAGCTTTTGAAACATTAAGAAAAGTTAGCATTTTGGTCTTCAAACTGTTTGTTCTGAAGACTGCTGAGTCTATGAAGTTTTGCTCTGGAGCCATCCCCAGCACTCACCGTTGTGTTCTCTAACAGTTTACAATAATTTTCACAGAATAACTTGCCTTGATATATTCCTCTAAGAAGAGCCAGCAGTGTATTTTATTAAAGAATACTGAAAGCAGTGTCATCTGTTTCTAGTTTTAATTCTTTCTAATTCAGGATATGAAGTTTGGGTTACGAACACTAATACCACACTCTCTGAGTGTTTCTTCTACATTTCTTACTACGCTGAGTATTTCTTCTTGGCTCCTCCCTTGGAAGGAGAGCGGTATGAGCATGTCTCCTCCCTTCCCTCCTGGAAGCTCAGGAGAAGGCAGTGGGCCAGGCAGCCTAAAAACCACCACGACATATTCTTTACAGAAATATTTAGTTCTTTCAAGCAGTTAACAGGCTTGAAATCCATCTCTTTTTGTCGTTTTCATTTAGCCCCTAATTAAATAATTATGTATTTAGATATTTTAAATTTAAAAAAATCTTACATCTATTTTCTCATAGCCTCATCTGTTTTCTGAGCAAAGTTTCTTTAGTAGTTGTAACATATTTCATTTGACAAAGACTTTTTTTTTTTTTTAAATAAATTACACGAGTCAGCCAGTCAGACTCCATTCACCAGGATCCACAGCATAATGGAATTACCCTGGATCACATAGTCCACATCCAAACTCAACTTTGAATGTATAAACTAATATTGTCCTGGACCTAGGCATCCTTTGTTGGCTTTCAAATTGGTTCTAAAACACCCACTGTTATATTTTCCATAGCACCTTAATGTACAGAGGAATTCATGGCTTTCACCCCGTGATCCAGATTTTACTTTCACACAGGTAATTATTAAAATTTCACAAAAGATGCCCACGGCACATGGCCAAAAAAAAAAAAGAAAAAGCAATGTTTTCTGCTGTGAGCAGGCATTATCCCCCAGGGTTATAAAAGGGGCCACTGCACGCCTCCCGTTTCTGCTGTTTCTCAAAGATTTTGAGGCAAGACGACAGAAAGAAGACACAGCAGTAAAGAACAGGTCTCTTGCACAAGGTCTGCCGCTCACGACACTGTAATACAAGCCATAGAAATGTAAAAGTTTTGTTTAAATCCCTCCAAGGATCATTAAAGTTTAATCAATCATTCCAGCGCCAAGACAGAAAGGTTTCAATCACCCAGAGGCCCACGCAACAGCCGACAGAAAAGTGTATCCTTGTAGAGATTGACAATACAAATTTTGGCTATGCAACAAGAAGCTCAGCTTCCTGCTTCCTGACGAGAAATAAAATATCCAGGAAAACACAGAGATAAAAACAACGCCTCTGCACTGCAGATAGAAGCAAGTCAAAATAGACCATCATGGATCAATTAGAGGTACTGGAAATTCTCATGAAATGATGTAGGCAAGCTGAGATTTCCCAGCATCATCTCACAGACAAGCACACACATCCAATTTTGATTAGGAAACCCTAAGAAAAGATTCAGAATATCTACACACTATCTGAACCACAGAAGGTGCTGTTAGCTAATCTGAGAAAATTAAAAGGCCAGGAATAAAGAATCTACAGCTGGAGTATGACCAGCATCATGTCAAATTGCACATGGATAGCATCTTTAAGCACATGATGATACCTGTATTCCCAGATGACCGATAGGAAGACAGTCCTATAAGTTCATCAAACAGCAAGTTAAAAGCTAGCATTTAATATGTCCAGGTGAAAAAAATAATCTTCAGCTTAACATCTGGAAAAGGTAATACTACAATACAATTGTACACTGCAGTTTACTACTATTTTTAAATAGCCACCTGGTAAGCATAAGAATCCCTTGGAAACAAACACATATCACAACACCTTAAGAAAAACTTATGGCAATCAGAACTAGAAGTTTCCTATTACTTTTCTGATTTTGTCATAATGTTTTTACTTTTGAGGGGTCTACAATTTCATCTTTGTGCAACTAGCACATTTTGTTCAGCAAATAAGCCTAAACTGAAACTAAGCAATGACAACTATTAAAACCAAACATAAAAATGATTTAATATGTTCTAGCAGAAAAACTGCCAGATGTCATTTCTTGCAAAGCTAAACAATAAACTTTCAAATTATATCTAAAAATTAGTAGTATGCTTTCTTTTAGTTTCAGCATCCTAGTGATCCAAGTGTTTATTATTCAATAACATAATTATGAGAGCTTAAGTCACCTTAACTCTGTCACTCCTACCCTAATTTTGGTAATACCACGCAAGCTAGATTCTTCACAAATCATACATCCATTTAACAAAAAGCATGTAAATTTTCTTCCTGTTAATCATATCATTTCCCACATTTTTGGCCCTGTATCCTCTCTCCTAAGTAAGCTCTATTGTGTATACCTTCTTTCCTAAATTGTTCTGCTTCTAGTTCCAGAAGCTAGTTTAAGCTGCCTCAAAAAAAAAAAAAAAGAAAAAGAATAAACCAAAACAATACGGTCTGAGAAGTGCCAAATTTAGCTGAGCAGTAAAATCTTCCAATGTGACTTTCAATCTGCAATAGGGATATTTGAGTCGGGAAACATTTTAACTACTGCTCTCATTAGGAGAGTAACACACTGGAAACACAATGAGCAGTGCCAAAGAAATGCAGGGAAACAAGGAAATTCTCAGACTACCACAAAACACCAACGAAAAACCCCAACATAAATTGTATAATGTTTTATATATGGAAGTCACTTTTGCCAAGTGGCAGCCCTCTCAGCTTAGCTGTGTAGTCTGCAAAGTTCCAACTGTTCTGACTCCTGGCCAAAGGCTTGGCCTGCTAAGCTTCTGAAAGGAAACATACGTACACAGTTTCAAGCATTTTAAATGCTGCAAAAGCTCACGTCCTTGATCAAAAAAAGTTTTAACGTTACTAGTTGGAGCTGAAAAATCTTTCATCTGTATAAAGGAAGAGATTAGAATTCCTACAGTCAGCTAAAAACAGACTCACATCTTTAAAAGTGGCACTTGCAGATTTCAATGAAAAGGGCCATGAAAGCTGCAGTTTTCGTTTTCCACATTTCACGTATTCCTGCAAACACAAAATGGCTTGAATGTTCTGCCTCATTGCCTCATTTTTGATACATTTCTGCTACTACTGATAATTTAAGTAAAAAGCTATGCTCAGTGATCAGTGAACTATCACACTCAAAGCTCCTCTGCATTCAAAAACTAATTTGGATTAAGATGGAGGTATGACTTTAGACTGCAGGCTGCACGTAAAGACAAGACTTTTTAAAATAAAAACAAAAGGAAAAAAATATCACATGAGCTTTTCAAGTTTTCCCACGGCAGCATACAAAATGCATATCAAATATCATTCAGCATGTAGAAGTAGGAAGTTCTGGTAGAATTACAGTCTCCTGCAACTATGATATTGCACTTACCAAAAAAAAATTAAAAAAAAATTAATCTACAAAGCAAGATCAGAAAAAACTTAAAGGTAAAAAACTCTAAAGTGACTAACACAGTATCTTTATTTCTAAGTACTCTGAAAGTAGCAATAAAGAGGTACTAAAAATCCAAATGTTTTCTTGTAGGAAAAACACATCGCTATTTTCAAACCTCCTCTCACAAGGAGGAATCTACTACAAAGATAAAAAATTCTCCTCTTTTGCTGTAATTGCATGAGACCAAACTTAAAAGGCCAAGGGAAACACTGAAAGAAGCCAGCAGAGCACATTGCAAAAAGCCAGGAGAACACTCTTATGTCTCCTAAAAGCTTTCCAGATGTAAATTTGAGTACTCATTCACCTTGGAGTACTGAGAATGACAGGAGAAACTACCTTTCAATATCAACTTCAAGCTTTCTGAATGACCACACTACTATTTTCCACTCCATTTGAAGTCTCCAGAAGAAATCATACCCTTGAAGACGCAAGTAACAGGAGCCCTGGCAGAAGCTGTTTTTCTCTGAACAAGAGAGAAGAGATCAGAGCAACTGCTCCAGTTCTCACATAAATCCCATTTTGTTCCATCTAGTCACTTGAAATTTCCACTTTAATTTTTCAGTGATCAACTTTTTCAGTGATAACAAGCTACAGAATGTATTTCCTTTTTCACACATGACTATTATCATTCCCAGATGACTCTATGCAGTTTTAACTGGTTTTAGTATCAAGTAGGAATATTTGAAACAATATTTATTTGCAGTTAGCAACAATTATTTTTTTTGGACACTATCTATGGGACTGAAATCCAAAAGTGAAAGAGGATCACTTAGATTGACTTGCTAAATGCCAGCTTGTCTTTTCCTAAGGTAAACACATACAGGTTTCTGTGTCTTCAGCATCTACCACGGGAAATCCCACAGTGTTAAGGGATTGGAAAACCAGAGTTATCATATTTTTTCCAAACTCAAACTTTCATCTTGTGTCCCTGGATTCTCACACCACGCCTGTATTTTCCTTAAACCTACCACTGCACATAAATCTAAGTTCAGGATTAGAAAAACAAACCATCCAGTGAATGTACCACTGCTGAAACTTAAACTAGTTGTGACATTAAAGGTGTATGAATTAACTGAACCTGCTAACACAGTAGTGTTGCTTGGTCTGTGGACATAAGCAGGACAGGATTTGTAAGAAACGTAATAATCTTGATCAGATTACTAGGAGCTCTGGAAAAAAAGCCCGACAAGCCTTTAGACAGGCAAGACAGCTCATTTATACAAAATTTCCTGAGTTATTTTCACTTTATAGCAACTGGTTAACAGACATTTACTTTACAAATGTGGCTTAATGAAATTACTAAACATACACGGTATCACTCAAAAGCTGCACTGAAAACCAAGAATTCAACCCTGCAAATTCAACATGTTTTAAAAAATCATATACAGTATTTTCTTCTAATTTCAAGTGTGTTGATTCCATTCTCCTTAAAACTACACAAAAATAATAATTGTGTCAAAGCTATACACCGGTATTGCCAAATTTCAACGGAGCAAATTTTCAAGTTGATCTATGAACACCAAAAAAAGAAAATGGGACTTTTAATGGAAATGCTGACACAACCTTAACTATGACAATGCTAACGGCACTGCTGTAATAAATCTGTCAGTTTCTGTAATGCCTATGACAATCCCATTAATATGAATGATGTACACTTCACATAGCATACTACATAGCAACTGCACAAGTTATATCATCTTCATTCCAAGTAACAAATCAGTAATCAATATTTGTAAAAGCAGACTAATCCTTTGTAAAATCACTGGTTTAGTGATTGAAGAGTTTGCTCAATTTACACAGTTAATCCCTCTTCATCTGCTTGAGCCCTCTATTTATTCCAACCACTTACATGGTAGCTATAGCAGATTAATACATCCCTCCATGCTAAACATGTCTTGACAATTGACCCAGCATATTGCTGTCAGGATAATCTTTACAAACACTGGGCTTTTCTTACCAAGCCTGAAGGCAACATTTAGAAATCAAAAGTTTACAAATAGTCTCAGAAAGATCCCCTCACACATATTATTGCTTTTCCATTTAATTGTTTCTTGGAGGCAGCACCTACAGTCATATTTTATGGCCCCAAAAGGTACCTTCCTGACTGCTTTTTGAATAATAAGGTTAAAAATTATTATAATGATGAAGTCACACAAAGATATTTTTTTTAGCAAGAAATTTCTATAGAAACAGGAAAACCAGAAAAGAATGTGTTGTAGCATACTGTTAAGTGAAAAAAATGAGATGGCCCTCTGTCTAAATACAAGTAAATTAGCATCCTTTATTCAAAGAAATTATCTGAAGCAGTAGCATTACTGTGTTAAGATTACACAAAAAGAAAAAAGGTCACCATGAAGTTTATACTGAGAAAGGAAAAAACAATAATGTTTAATTACAACAGAGACAAAAATATTTAGTTACATCTACATACACCACTTTAGCTCTGTATTGAATTTTACAATAAAGACTGGTGTGGGTCTTCAAGAATTTTCTCCATTTTGAGACTTCTACCCCTACAAGAGGCAAATATTAATCAAAGTAAAATTTCCTAAACAACTGAGAAGAATTAATGTAGATAGTAATCTTAGTTACACACTAAAGACATACTAATCTTTCAGATCTATGAAGATTAAAGGAGTAAATCTGAAAATATTCTGAAAGGCAGAAATCTAAGAACTCATGTTTAAGGGCAAATAAAGCAGAAACCTTAAAAAAGTTAATCTGCATGATTAACCATGTCACAGTTCTTATGGTTCTTTGGTAACTTACATCAAAGCAGCATGATACTGTATTATCTGCACAGGGTGTAACATCCATATAGAATTAAATCTCAAAGTTAGATTAGCATAGCTGCTTCATCCTGAAGTTTTCATAACAGCAATTCTTGATCTAAGCAGACCAAGGTGGGGTGTGTGCATGTGTTCATTTGTTTAAAAAAAAGAAAATAATCATTAAGAGAGAAATTAGAGAAACCGATGTTCCGAACAGAAAGTGAAACACACTGGTTTGGCCAATACGTTAACTACTAGACTACTGCCATGATTTCTGCTGAGATGGAGGTAACTTTCTTGCTAGCAGGTGGTGTGGGTCTAGGTTTTGGATTTGGGGTGAGAGTGGTATTGATAGCACACCGACGGGTTTTGATTGTTGCTAAGCAATCAAAGGCCTTCCTGTTCCTCACCCCTCCCAGCCACCAAGTAGGCTGGGAGCACACAAGAAACTGGGAGAAGACATGGCTGGGACAGCTGACCCCACCTGACCCAGGGGATATTCCATGCCATATGACATGCTGCTCAGTATATAAAGTTGGGGGAAGAATAAAGGAGGGGACACGTGGAGCTACGGCGCTTGTCTTCCCAAGTAACCATTAAGTGTGATGGAGCCCTGCTGTCCTGGAGATGGCTGAACACCCACCTGCCGACGGGAAGCAGTGAATGAATTTCTGCTTTGCTTGGTTGTGCAGCTTCTGCTTTACTTATTAAACTGTCTTTATCTCAATCCATGAGTTTTCTCACTTTTACTCTTCTGATTCTCTTCTCCCTACCCTTTTCAGGGAAGAAAAGGAGAGTGAGCAAGTGGCTGCACGGTCCTAGTTGCTGGCTGGGGTTAAACCATGACAGCTACAGAGCCTAAATTAAACAGCTGGCTCTAGAGATGCAACCTAGATCCAGGAATACACTTTAAAACAGCTGTCAGCACAGAACACTGACTTAGTCATCAGGTATAGTCACAGCATACATCACAAACTTGATGTGTTTTACTTATAATTTGAAATAGATCCAGAGAGAAAAAAAAAACTACAATAGGAGCACATTGAAGGGACAGTGATGAACTTCAACATCAAACGCCATTAAAGCAAAGACCAACAGGGGGATTTAGATTAACAAAACAGAATCCTGTTAAGCAGATAGACAACCCAAAAATCCACACGGATTTGCTCCATTTGTTTCACTGTTGAGATCTTGTCAGTCTTAGAAACCAAAAAAACAAAACTGAAGACATGTATTCCATTACGGAACAACCTAAAGTTTATAATTTGATTATTAAACACAGAAAGGTGTCACTGTTGAACAATACCGTTTGAACAGTGAAAGTGGTGAGCTGCAGCACAAAACAAGTCAGAAAATTTCAAGGAAAAAAAAGAAAGAAAGAAAAAAAAAGACACACCAGTCTTCTGACTTGCCCTCTTCCACCTTAAGAAGCAGTTAGCTTTCTAAAAATCAGGGAGTTGACTAACCACCTGAAGCTAACTGTGGCGACACAGACTCAGGGGCAAATATCTTCAGATCTTCAAAGACCTTCATATCTGAATCATTTGTAGTGTCCTTTCCAGGTTGAGTAGAAGAAGAGATGTCAGACACAGTTATCCTACAACACAATACAGTGCGTACAACATTCTCTTTGCAAGTTCTGGAAGAGTTTTAGTCAATCAGAAACTCAAATTCAGAGTACAAACAGTTTTCTGGAACTAAAATTCTAGATCTTCCCTTAAGGCAAGTCATTAAAAAAGGATGAAACCTGAGACTTACTGGTTTAAAAAGATTACTAGAATTTAAGCCTATTAGGAAAATAAGGCATTCTATATGTACATGAAGGTTTAGAGATTGCATAGTGGCTCAGATTTATTAATTTCTTCTGTTATTCAGATGTTCATAAATCGAAGATCAGCGAGCTCGAAGCTGTTGCATAAAGTATTTTTTTAAAAAGATTTCCATAATACAGAATTCATTCTGCCTTAGGATTTTAAATCTCTGGCAAAACTCTCACAGAGGACATCAGCAAAACAATGTTACAGCTCATATATAGCCTCAATATTTATTTGAATTATGGAAAAAGTGTCTAATCAGCTCTAATTTGCAATACTCCAAGCAATCAATGAAAAGAGCAAGAGTGACAAAGACTCCTATTGCAACTGATGTGAACATGATGACTATCCTAGACATTGTCTATACGGTCAAATAAGAGGGTTTCACTGTACCCTACTGACAATTTTACTAGCTGTTTGAAAAAGCCCAACTGTACTTAGTCGTGAGTGATTAGTGGATGGAGGTTAAAATCACCACTCAGAGGGTTTTCCTGAAAGCTTCCAGCAACATGGCTAAAACCCACAGAGTTTATTTAGCCGCCCATTATGACTTTTTAAAAAGATGTTACATGGTATTTCAGAGTGCTTAGTCTTTCCAGACTTAATCTGATACCCTTCCCTACTCTTACGCATACTTCTATGAACCATTCAGTTTTAGCAACTAGCAGCAGAGGCTGCTAATTTGGTCTCTAAATGACACGAGTGCCAAAAAGAACAAAAGAGTAAACAAATGGCACCAAGAAAGTCTGCAGCTGCAGCAAAATCTTAAAATATATTAGACGTCCATGAACTCCATCCCACTGTCATTCAGTGAAATTCAGTCAGGCAAACTTCCAGTAAGCAAGACAGTTGGCACCACCAGTGAAAGAGAAAGCAAGACCAGACTTCTGATCTGCAGCACCCTAAGATGCCAAGAAGATAGCACATTGCTTTTGTCCCCAAACCCATGGTAAGAGGCTGAATGATTATCAGGCTAGCCAACAAGTTGCAAGTCTCCAGAGGGCTCAGCCAAGCAGCCACTGCTCGTGCCTAAGTCCAGGCTGCAAAATGGGAGAAGAAGGAAACCACCTGGCGCGATCAGACTGCAGGTGGTGGAGCAATGGCAAGACTGACAGGCCAGAATGCTGAAATCCTGAGGCAATTTCTGTGAAGGCAGCAACAGTCACAGAATACTGCCTAAGGTGCCTGTTAACCCTTTAACACACATTGATCCTGTGGACTGCTCCAGTACTCTGTAGCTGCTGTGTTGGCCATTGCAGAATAAAGACTAAGACATTATAGGGTTATAATTGGTTTAACAAGACCTTTTCAGCCACTGACAGGCAATTAAATCTTCAGTTTAGTTCTAAAATATTTACTCTGACTCTCTAACTGCATATAAAGACATATCTCTGAATACATCACGATTCCAGTAACAACTAGTAACGCCCCCTTTAGGACTTTTAAGCAACTTTCATACAGGTAATGTAGAAGATGCATGGATTATTTTAGGTTTTTTATAGGACTAAAGACATCAAAAATGTTTCAAGCAATATGCATTTTCCCCACATATGCTGTAGCACAGTGTACTTTTGCCCACATTTTGAAGTACAGCTTTATAAATTTTATATATTTTAACTAGTCAACACAATCCAATTCCCCTTGCACAGTATGTCATATCATCAGCATAAAAGATGCAGAAACTACTTTGCTTTTAGATATCCCAGCAGAAATAACCATGCATATATGATGACTAATCCATTACATGTTCTCTACACAGGTTCCCATCATGCAGAAACAGGAATGAAAAGACATACTTCAAGGAAAATTTTGTGTTGAGAATGATCAGTTGATTAGGTACAGGGCAAAAAAATACACATAGTGGTTGTCAACACTACTGTCATGTACAGAAAGGAAAATTAAGAGTCATTTGTTATTCTCAGTTGGAGAGGTCACTAATGTTATCTTGCACATGATGATTTGATGCACTACGTATGATTAATGCTTGTTTAAAGGACACTGCCAAGGTCTCTAGGTCAAACTATGACCTTCCTTTTTTTTTTTCCCCAGATATCCACAAGCAGAATATTAATAATTCTGCAAGTGCTTTCCATCCTTTTGAAAATATTCTAATATTATCTGCTACTATTTAAACAAGAAGTCCAACAGTAGAAGGTAGCAAAACAGCAAGACAAAAATTCCAGCAAGAAAGCAAATGCTTCAGAATCATATTTGTGTTGTATTATTTTAAATGGTTGGTCCAGTTGTGACCATCACATTCTAACTGCACAGGTTTTCACAGTTTCATGTATATACATGCCTTAATGCTTTGGCATAAAATTGCATACACTTGGACTCAAAATTCTTCCTCAAAGTCACTTTAAGATGCTTCAAAATTTTAATGACAAATGAAAAGTGAATGTGTTTGCTTTTTTCTAAAGAAATTACAAAAATCCTTTTTAGTTAATTTTTTGTATATTTTTAAATAACTTTAAGATCTCAGATGAGGAATTAGAACATACACAGTAAAAGTGTCATAAAAAAAAAAAAAGGCGAAACACCTGTGAATGCCTAGCTACTCACAAGTCTTTGGGAACAGAACTGTAGTCTGGATCATACTCGTAAATCTCAAGTTTATATCAATATAGAGGCATACTATTTACTGTCCATGGATATGGGAATGGCTATTTATTACCTGACCCAAGATCACCAGCAAATGAGAGATAAGCACTACCAAATTCCTTTTATTTATTTTTTTAAAATCACAAAATATTCTTAGTAATATTAGATTTCTTTTTCAAAATCTTGAAGGCTACAAAATTTCTTCTGAAAAAAATTTTTCCCCCATAACTTTCCAGCAGCTCTAAGAGGAAGAGACTTTTATACATCATCATTACATGCCACTTGATTCAGATTTTAAAATGGTTACATTTTTCCCTTTACGGCTGCACTTCCAAATGTTTAATAACAGGCTGATTTCTATATTGCCCATGTATTCTTCTGCTTTTCCACAGGGTAGCAGTGTGCTTCAGAACAAGGCCACCACTGTGGGAATATGAATGAGTACACAAAATCCCTGCAGAAAGCAGCTGTTCCCTCTTGTACATATGCAAATGTAAGAATGCTAAATAATGAGGGCAGTTTTATTTCACAAAGGCAGAGAACAACAGAGCCAAAGTGGACTACAACAAAGTTTTTGTAAGAAGCAGTGAACTGGAGTCTACAAAAAAGGATATGAATTCTTCTTAATATTCTCAGTAGTGAGAATCATGCTTCTGAGGAAAATACTGGTTATTTTTTGCAAAATTAATCCTCAAAATAATTTTTAAAACCCTAAAGACAAAGACATAGATGCATCTTTTCTAAGACACTGAGTTTATTCAAAAAAATTATCATGTAGTTATGACAGAAGTCTGGATATTTTTTTCCCTCCAACACTATCAGTCTTACGTATGACCTTGGACAAGTCATTGAATCTAACTCAGTTTTCTTGTCCATAAAATGGAGATAATACCTCTGCCCAGGGCTACTGGGAAGCTAAATTCATCGTCCATAAACGTGATTTGAAATAGCAAGGTGAAAAGGCTTTATCAGTGTTACGTACTGCTGCATTTTTCATTGCTTTTAATAAGCTTAATGAAACCATGTAAATTTTGAATGACAACATTAAGCAGATTTTCAGGCCAGCTCTTGCTAGAAGTAAAAGGCATTACAGATTTCTTGAGATGACCCCGATTTGAGCTCTGACAACTAATGGCTGAGTCAGAACATTGCTATGTGAAGTACTGTGAAGAGTCTTCCAGATGTCAGTTGTTCTAACAGGGGACCGTTTATTCAATTCTGCAGAGAGCAGTTGCATCAGTTATATAGAGTAGGAGGAAGAAATGCTCGAAAAGAAGAAATGGTTTGCATTTACTTGTTGGTTAAGCAACAAGCAACACTAAAATCTTAAAAGCTTGTGACTGGCATTCACTAGTGAAGTTTAGTTTAGAAGCACAAACTGTGCTTCTCACACCAGCAAGTGCACAGACAGCAAGAACTAATTCATCAAAGCAAAAATATACAAGCCACAGACTGAAGTGTGCGGTTCTCCATACTGATCAGCTACAATCCCTTACCATAAAAAGCTGCCACCATAAACCCAGGGGGGATTTCGTACATAATACACATGCCTTGAATTCACAATCCAGAAAGAAGTCCTTTGACAATTTGCCTTTTGCAACAACATGGAGTCTCACCTAACCCATACACGCTTAGGGCCACCACAGCTGCTGCACTTCTAAACAAACATAAACTGTTCTCAGCTTTTAACCTGGATAATTCGGCAGCATAAAGTTACACATAAGATACCGTTTCAGTTTGCGTGCTCTCTTCCTGACATGCTCTACAAATAAATTGTTAGATATATTTTTGAGAAATCCAGACCAAAATAATTCACCTACTATCCTCAAGTGTCATCTACGGAGAATATCCTTGTCACTGAACAAGTCTGTGAGCAAAACAAGACTAAACTTTGATTCAGAGTCTTCTGCATTTTTTTTTTTAGAGGATTATTTGCCAAAAATAAGTTTGAAGAAAAAACTAGTTATATTTTTAGTGGCATTGAGCTTCCTGTTTATACTGATCTTTAGTAGCGCTGACAGGTCTGCTACTCTGGGCAGTGGACTACAATTTTTGTCATCATTTACCATCTTACTGCTTTTGGTGGTAAGCTATGAGACTGCTGTACACGCATCAGGCTAAGCTTCCAGACACCCTAAGCCCCCAGTCTAATAGCTACTACATCTGCATAAAATCAGTTGTGCACCACACATACAAAAAAAGGACATTTTCGATGCTGTGTCACACTTGCTGCACGTGCCATAGTGTAATTGGGTACAAGACCTGTCTGCTTGAAGGCCTGTTTTCATGAGCAAGTATCTCAACAGACACAGGAACGCCAGACTGCTGAAGCATTAAGAACTACAACATAAAAAGCAAACTTTCTTCCCCAAAAGAATGTCTTAAGAACAGCAGAAAATAACAAAAGCATGTGAAAACAAGCACATTGCCAGCCATTTCTGCAGTGGGTTCTCCTAAATATTGCACATATTTTTTCACAGGTTTCTGTGGCTAACTTTTTAACACAGTTAATTCAAGGTTTTCACCTCTTCTGGGAATGAAATGTGAAAGCATTATAACAAGATGCCATGGAGTTGATTTTTTTCCTCTCCCTCTTGAGATATGAGAGAATTTCCAATCCCAGAGCAGCAGTAAGAACAGCCAGGAATTTGTGGGACTTTCCTTAGTTCGCCTGATTTCCAGCACCCACTTCTCATTTCCTAATCTTGTTCTAACCTTCAAGGTGGGAAAAAGCTGCAACAGGTTGTGGGAACAGCTACAGGGCACAGGAAACGGGCCCCAGGTCAAAGTTAGGAGCTGGACCTGGCAGCGCTATAAACCACTGTACATTGACTTCAGACAGTATCATCAAGCCTAGCCAGAGATCTATCTAGTTCTCTCATATATCAGAGGTGAAGGAATCCACATGAACCAAATTATGAAATTGAGGAAGCCAGTTTCTACGATAATATTTATGGTATAAATACAATTTCACATAGGAACTGTATTTTCCAATCTTAAATCCAAATGGTTAGTGTGTAGCCTTCCAGCCAGAAGACATTTCCTTTTTAAATAACAGCTTCAAAGCCACTAAGCCTGGGACACCCTTGTTTGAGCCTGACTTGACCATTTCATCGTCCACAATCGCACTTGAATTTCAATCAACCACATCAACATTACATTGTTCAGACCCATCTTCTCTCTCACTATTAGCAAGAATCTGAAGGATATTTTTGACAGGTATTTCCCCTCATGCAATGGGAGAGGAAATGGAGGACACATCTTCTGGACACAGCCACAGAAGAGTTAATTCTCTCTTTACTCAGCTTTAGAGAGACACTGCCAGTTTACTCCCATAATTATCTAGATTTGCCAAACAGAGATGTCTACAGAAAATGCTGTAAACTTTTTGCACAGAAGCTGGAAGAAAAATGCGCTTGCAGGAAACCACCTCTCCCACCCCACTTTCTATTCCAGCCATTCCCCTTTGTGACACCAGTGCCTATGTCTGGGAAAGACCTTTTCTTCTGTGCCAAGTCTTACAGTCTTACTCCCCCAGAATCTTTCCTATGTCCATCAGCATCATTCTCCAGGCCGCTTCCCACTTTCAAACTCCTATGGTTTCCCCTTCTTCATCTGCTCTTTCTCTGTAGTTTCAGTCCCAGCTACCTGAGACCCTGCTCTACTTAATGGCCTCCTCCATTTAGGAAGGACTGACCTCCTTGCATCACCCAGATCACGTTGTGCACCCACTTTACTCACTGGCACCTCTCCACATCAGGGAGAATCTTAGCCAAGTGAGCTCTTTATTCCCACATATCCCTACTCTCCTGCCACAGTCCTCATAACCGGGCGAGTGTGCCACCTCCGCTGGGCACGGGTCCTGTTGCCAGCTAGACTCCCAGAAATAGAATCCCCAAGCCATCTGCCCAGGAGGACTAAGGCAAAGGGGTTGCGCAGGTGTCGGGGACTGAGCTGTAAGACAGGTCAGCTGTTTTGGGGAGAGCCACATCCAGCCCGTCAATCAGGAGTCACCTCTCCCCTAGGTTATGACATTCCAGGGAATGAGGCAAACGTGAAGACATTTGTCATTTTTACCCTCTCCTTTCAGTGCTCCCTCTGATCAGCTTCAATCATCTCATTAGAAGTGTAACAGCAAGTATCCTATTACTTTACTATTTTTAATATCCCTTTCTCCATTGTGGCCCCAGTCTTCAATATTATGCTTTACCACAGGTACAGTCTTTAGCACTAAAAATTTAAGAAACGCTTTGGGCAGTTTAAAAGAACCAGTCCTTCTATCCCAGAAGGAGCCAGCATGAGAGGCACCGCATGCCAACCAACTGGGGGGAAAAAAAAAATAGAAAAATTATATTAAAAAAAAAAACAAAAACAGGAAACCAGGCCTGAGAGAGACCTCAGAGAAGTCTTTTACGTCACATACCTTCTCTTATTCCCAAATCAGGGCTGGATTTACCTAAAGTAAACATCTGCCACAGGTTTGATAACTGCTTCACAGACAGAACAGCCTCTTATGCAGAAGTAATAAATACAGAGTGTGGTGTGGTAACCTTATCAGCCACCCTCCTGCAATTCTGAATCAGAACTCGGATACACTCACACTAGCCCCCAGTGCCAGACAGACACTGTCCTCAAAAGCTGTAACTCCAAGGCTATGAGGCTACCATGCCCACACTCACTGACCCCACTTCTCAGAACAGCCATGTATCCCAGGGGCCCTGCTGCCATGATAACCCTCTGCTATTTCTCAACACCGTGCTGGTTTGCACGCCCCTGCCTTCTTTATTTGCAGAGTACCTACCAACAGGACCCTATTTTTGTTTGCAACCTTTGAGCACTTGAAGAATGACAATGGTAAAAATAAGAAGCAGTGTACGTGACAGAGCTTGTATCAACAGATTTGGAAAGCTCCATACAGAAGAGACTTCTCCACTTTGAACACATATTCCTATCCCACAGTTATCCTCAAAACCCTTGAGACCAACACTAATACATATTTCATAACTAAGAGGCCTTCAGACAGCTATAACCAACTTTCACATTTATTTATTCTAATATTACCCGCAGCATTCACAAGATATATTTTATCAGTGCGCCTCTACGAAACAGTCCACCGCACAAAAGCATGGCTGAAACACAGAGCAAAAGCCATTGCAATAAATGTAATTAGTACTGTAGCAATAGCATATGTACTAACTGTACTTCACTATGAAAGCTTACACTGATCGCTGCAACATAAAAATGTCCATTAAAATAATGTTAATTGTATTTATTAGTACTGTATTGCATAAGATGTTAACCACAGCTGTTGCCTCTGCTCTGTTCACACAAAACCAGGACATATTCAATTTTACAGAAATTCTCACCATTCAGCACTGTCCAAATCAAAGGAGGAACTTTAAATATAAAATTTCAGTCCATTAAAGATGCATGGACTCATAGTAGCCTACATATCCCCCAAATGCAAGAGCAGATAAAAGACTGATGCACAAAAATTGTTACAATCTTTTTGTCTACTTTGTCCCAAGATGAGTGATTTTTAATTGCAAAAGTAATTTTTTTAAAAAAAAAATCATTTTTCTTACTGAATACTTGATGCTAAATTCAGATCAATACAGACTAAAACATACACTTCAAATGAAAAATACAGTGCAAACTTCCACAGTTGCAGCTCCCAAATACACAGACCTACCTTACTCTGAACTGTTTATTAGCAAGATGGCAGATAATGACACAACTATTTGCCTAGCAAATTGAGGGACACACTGCAAGTATCTTCTAGAGAAACTAAATTCATTTAAGTCTTGAAATATTTGTTCTGTTTTAAAGTATATTTGGATTAAACATGAGGCCTGTGTATACTTTTCCATGGGTTTTGGGACCATAAGTGTAAAGCTTCATCCAGCAGTCTGTTTTAGATTACATGTATACTGTTCTTTCATTCCAGGAACCTGCAGAAGACTGCAAAACCTGAAAAACTTTGTTATTGCTTTTAAAAGGTGAATAATCACACTAAGCATGACAAGATGATTACAGTGCTAACCATGGAATCTGATTTATCTTTAAAAAGATCAGTTTAAATCATCAGAAGCTGCATTTGGTTTTATTGGAGATTCATCATATTGAAAGCTTTTTGAAGAAAACAACAAAAATAGTTTTGTTTTAATGTTAAGAAGGGTCAGACTAATAGACATAAATTATTTCAGTGCACCAAACACCTGTGTGCAGCTTTCAAGAACTGGCTGAATTATAGATAGTTTTAGTTTTGAAAAGGCAAAGCCGTTTAATATAAAGATGTAGATGACTTGTCAAAGATGTGCTTAGCACAATGAAACTTGTGCTTGTGGAAACAGAGGTTAACGCTGTCATTAGCCAAAAGGTAGATCCAAACTGCGGATTCCTGAACATCACCTCAGCAGTTCCCAACACCTTCCCAATAAACTGACAGAGACAACATCTCATGCAACCGCACCATACGGTTTTGACAATTAACTCAATTTCTAGCCTAATGTCTTAGTCACATAATTTATGCTGTGATTCTACAACACTGTTCAAAGAGGACTTAAGATAATACATACTTATTTGTGGAATGAACCAGCATACAGAACAAACAGAGAAAAAAGCCAAATAATTACAAATTTAAAAACAAGTAATTACAGATTTAGGTATTAAGCTTCAATTAATACTTCAGTACCATTTCAATAGCAAGTGAACAACTTCCATTAGCATCAGCAGAAGTTAAAACTAGGCTTAAGGAAAATGTTCTTCCTTGCCCATATCATTCTCTGACTCAGGTGGGTTTTATGCTTCCCCCCCCCTCCCTTATCCAAAGGGCAACACAGGGCAACAAGATGTTGCTTTACAATCTCAGTCATACGTTGGAATTGCCCTATTTCTTAATTGTTTTTCCTGTATGTGACACTTTTGATGTTTGTTTCTCAGCCTTAATGGACATGTGAGGATCTCACTTCTGGAACCTCTACCAGTTCCCACTTGTTAGCCACTGGCTGACTCCATAGCCAAAATTACATATACTGAACTGTAATAATCGAACATGAAACGGAACTCTACCAGGGAAGCAGAGTTTAACTACCAATTCTCTGAAAACTGCAAGGGTCCTTGTTTCAGTAACCTCAGTCAAATCAGTCAATTCAACAATCAGCTTATCTGACTGCAAGAAGCAGAATGCGTAGAAACTTTGCTGTTATTCATAAATATGAGACACATCGTTATTTCTGCACAGAAAAAAATGCCTAGCCTTAATTAGTTCCTTCCTTTAATTTTCATATAGATTTCTGTGTTGCTCTTTA
>JAOQGH010000012.1:32937242-33050117 GCA_025769975.1 Gallinago jamesoni
CAAATGAACCCCTAAGGGAAAACTCAGTTTTAGTGTCTATATCAGCAGTATAACGCACTGCCACAACTCCTGGGGAAAGCTGGAGGTGGGTATTGGGGTTCTATACCTTGTAATATCTAAACGATTTTTTTTATATTGAAAAATCAGAGCAGAATATGCTATTTTTAAATAAAGAAAAAACAACATTCACATATTAAAATAATATTATTACAATTAAGACATTATACAAAACTACAAACACCTCTTGTACTTCAGAAGGCAGCATCACTTTAAACCCAAACAAAGAAAGTCTTTTTAGCATTTACAATAACACTCAAAGCCCTGGAAGTTGTGTACACGTTAGGATGACATCTGCTAATAAATGATGTGGTTCTGAGGACAAAAAAAAAAAAAAAAGAAAGAAAAAAAAAAGGTTTACCCTATGTCCCTTTAGTATCTACTTCAAATTGTAAAAAACTTCAGAAAGCTGAACAGTGCGAGGCGTAACGGAGAAATCTTACCACGTAAGCAAGAGCTAGAAAACAAACTAGTCCTGTCTCTTAACCAGATTACTTTTGCAGTCTTGGACAAGTCAAAGCTACTTTGCCTCCACTGCTCCTCTTCATAACAGAGAAGCAGTATTCACATCTTTCTAGAAATGCTGTGAAATGTTGTTGGCTTCATTATGGCTTTTTTTTTTTTTTTTTTAATATTTACAGGGAAACCATTTCATTTTCTGGCCTGCTGTGCCACTTTACTGTTTCTTCCTCATCTCGCCTTCACACACACACACTTTTTCAAAGTAATGTAAGCAGTTGGGGGGAGCGAGTTGGAGCAAGAAGGGGCAGAGGGAAGGTTACACCGTGTATAAGACTGGGATGTCACATATGTATTGATTCATGCATTTCACAGAAAACTGCATACTGTCTTCTGTGACTGCTATAGCCCACATCAAGAGTGACAGAGAAAATCTGAGGAAAATACTGTGAAAGAGGATCCTTATGGTGAACAGCAAGATGACCCTGATTATCTAAATGAAACTATTTTCCAAGAAAAACAATTTTTGATGCTAATAATGTTGCCTTCTCTTCCCCTCCTTTTTAAATATAAAATCAGAACAGGTACAAATACTATTATTTAACACAAATGAATAGTTCATTGAAAACGTTGGTACTCTTAAACATACACCAATACCAAAGCCAAAACTTTACCTGTTTGAACATGCACTTTTTCAAGTCTCACTGTCACCCAAAAAGCAAAACTGTAAAAAGTTAAGTGGTTTTAGTTTAAGAACTTAACCAAGCTCTTGTCACTCTGTCTCTTTCCCTACATCAAGAACACGGATATCCTGCAGTGGTGAACAAGTACCACAACAAAAGAATGCTGACTATTCATGTCTGAATATAGTAATATGGAAATAATAAGTAGTAATGCACAGAATAATACTGCTGCATGCCTAACCACCTGCTCTTTTTCTTAGTTGACAGTTAAGTTTCTAGTAAAGGAAGAAGAGATTTCTATAGACTTCAACTGATATAGCTTTCATTCCAATCTCTGCTACACACCTCCTCTACAAACCAGGTCCTCCACTAGTACATTTGCATACCTGTTTCCAGATACCTTTACTCCCACTTTTTATTTTTATCCCAATTAGGTTCTCTGAAGCACAAACTCATTCACATTAAGGATGCAAACATACAGTGGACGATTCAAAAGGTGCCTTGGTCCAATGAAAATGAGGTGAATGCAAAATATATTACATGCATTTATTGGCACTTAGCCAATTTTCCTAACTTTTCCATTTTTTTACCCCAAAGCTAAATCACAACTTCAGTTTGTACATAAACCGAACTTCCATAAGCAGCCAATGAATCTATGACTAGCAACAAAACTGTGTCAAAGTAAAAATCTAATCATTATAAAGGCTCCTTTTTATATTGGTTCCCACAAAAGTATTTGCATCTACAACAGTTATGCTAATGCACTGCCAGATTTCCTCATGTAATTTTGCTATCCTCTAAAAAAACATACTTTGACAACAAATTTTGAAAAACACTTGACAGAGTTGTGCTAGAGAACACCACACAGAAACCAGTCAGTGACATGCAAGTACTACAGGACAAGACTCCAGGATCAACTTCATGCATTACCTACACCAGTCTGTGTCTTTACCAAAGCCCATTTCTGTGCAAGATTAGAGGTATAATGAATGAATACGACGACTAATCACTCTTCTATTTGTTCTTATTTCATGAATATTATTTTATTCAATAGTACATGTATTAGGCAATAAAACATACTGGCAAAAGAAGTTATTCTGGGTATGGAAGAGAAATAAAATACACAAAGATAACTTTGTTCAAGATATTTACAAATTACTGATATATTACTTAGAACATTACAGATGAGAAAGCCATCAGAGCTAGACAACTGACTCTCAGTCCCAAAGGATGAATGAAGAACTACATGGGGATCATCAGTGTAAATATCAAACCAAAGGACAAATTATGGCCTCATCTGTACTGCAGTGGGAACCAGAATAACTACTTATGTTGTAACCACACTCTTCTTTATTATAATGCCACCTTAGAATAGCATTGTTCTGTTTTCATCGTCAAAAGGCAGGGGGAACGCAAACAACCTAAATCACTCCAGTTCCGAGCTACAGAATTTATTTCTGTTTTAAGGTAATTATCATTGCTTTAGCTTGTTCACTTTCACAAATATTTTGGGCTTTTTAAACATTTTGACTCAGTAGATTTGCTTTTTGTACAATATTTTCACCTTCTTGGTTTATATTTGTGATGTTCTTCATTGAAGGCTATTTTTAATTTAAGAACTAAATCATTGCTAAATGCAGATACAGTGAAGAAATTCTCTACCTGACATTCCCAAGAAGACACTAATCATAGAACCTAGAAAAGGAGAAGTCAGTTGAAAAAAAGACTGGCCTAAAAATTTAATTAAGGTTCAGACACTCAGGCCCTTTCCAAAACATAGCAAGTAGCTATTTGGTATGGTATAAATCACTGTACTTCATTATTCTTTCCTAAAAAGGAAAAACAAAACCCAACAAAAACTCCCTCAAAATGTCTGTTTCTGAAGGACAAAGGCAATTAACAGGAGGAGGAAAAACAAAATCCAATGACAGAGAAGCAAGGAAATGTAAAGATACCATACGCATTAAGTTATGCCCTAATTTAGGAAATATAAAGACAACAAGAGCTGTAGATTCTTCAGACCTGTTCAAAGCTAAATTTGCCCCAGGTTGAAAAAATCCTGGGAGCACAACAAAGCTTGATTAATTTCCCTTCTCGACCTACACATTTGAAAAGGTAGAAATCCTTGTAGATTCTCTCTTGGAAAAAGAAAATAAAATGTCACCAACACAAACATGCTAGTGGCTTCGTTGTGGCACACAGTCTACCCAAAAATAGGCATAGCCTTACTGCCTTCCATCATCTTCATACAGTGTTCTGCAGACCTTAAAATATTTTTTCATTTCTACCTATCTTGAGCTGTACAACCAAAAATTATTCATAATAACTTAATACAGACTTCTTAACATAACCCCAAAGATGCTTCTAAAGAATAAAAACAAAAATAAATAAAATATTCTGTGTATTATGGTTATGTTCATACACAAGTCAGTCACTCAATATCTCAATGGCTGTTAATGAAACTGAAAGCCTAATTAGGAAGATGAGGGGAATAACCCCAGCATTCTGGCCCACCTCCAATATGAATAATTGCATCTACCTATGCAAAATCCCCCTTGTCATTTCAATTAGGTGAGATATTCCTCATATCCTGCTCTTAAATTGCTGGGTATTGTTGATAGTGCCATTGTACAAGCTACTGCATTCTACCCCGGATATAGCTGCATTTTGATAGTAGTGATATGGCAATTCCTACATATTTTAGTTACTTTGTTCAAAAAGCCTAGTGCTTCCAAAAGGCTGCTACCAAAAAAAAAAAAAAAACCCAGAAAAACCCCAACACACTAATTCTTTGTGCATACATTACTGAAAGAAGTATAAAGTTTATGTAGAACACAGGTGACAACAAATATTGAGGTATAAAATTAAGTCAAGCAGGCATAAGCATCTCTTTGGCATTTCTGCAACATAATAAGCAGCCACCTTATCACACTATCACTACTCTGAATGTCTCGGAAATTAAGCCAAAGCTAACACCTCTCCCTACTGACTGTGACATCCAACCAGTACATTAAAACACCCTTCTAAAAGTCTGTATATACACACAGAGAAAGAGAAAGGAAGGAAAAGAAGTCAGTCACCAATCAGCCCTTCCAGGGCCTCCAAAACAACATTTGCACCCATTTTACCTTGCTTCCTGATTCACAGTACGGACACCCCAAATACCTGTTCCCCAGAACAGCCACTGATTCCCATTTGTTCCTTTCACTTTGCTTCACCATCCCCAAAATTCTCTAAAAAGCTTAAATTTTTGATAATAATTTATTTTAATTCACTCATCTGATTTTAAAAAAAATAAATTCCTACATAAAAAGTATTTTAAAACTTTGGTAGGTTTAATGTTGAATAAAGAGGGACATCTGGGGCTTATTATTGCCTCACCATACCAGAGAGCTTTCTTCCTTTCCTCTTCTGGCTCTGAACTGCCACTGAAATGGTTATTAGTAAGTAAACTCCTGGATGCTTAGGTTACCCATTCTAATATGGCCCACAATCCCTTTATTGTGCACTCCTGCTCTAACTCTCTACCCCTTAAAAGACACAGTTTTAACAGGCTGTAAAATCCATTTGGAAAAGTATTGAGTGTTTTTAGTTACGAAAGCAAAAAGATATCTTTTATTTAGGAAAATACACAAGCAGATATCTGCATCAAAAATCCAGATTAACATTAACTGTACTTGCTATTTCATACAACATTTCAGTAACAACATCAGCAATTTATTGCTCCACTATGGCAATACGGAAGCTTCCACAATAAAATACAGGCCAGGAGTGAAAAGAGCTGTAAAACCATAAAAAAAAAAAAGTTTGCTTTTTTCTTGCCCTGGCCTTCTAGGACTGTAAATCTCGGGCTTTCTTTTCCTTAAATTGTCTTTTTTCAAGGATTACCAGTGTTATAAATACCTTTGCCTTCTACTGACTAGACACATTTTCTTCTGTAGACTCACTTCCTGTGGGAAATGTTACATTGAAAATCACACACACACACGTTATCAGAGTTGCCATCATTGATGCACTTCTGTTAATATATTTTACAAAAGCATTTAGAATAGAACAGCTTTCACTTTATCATTATCTTCTATAACAGGAATATCACTCCTGCATGGGAGATAGTAATCTAGATATTAAAATTTATTTCAAAATACAGTAGAAAATAATTTCCATCAAGAAGACCTGCTGGGGAAAAAGCTGCACACACCAATGATTAAGCGTAAGTCTGCATCTGTCCTTTAAATACGCATAGCAGTAATAGCTTAAATGTAGGAGTTCAAATCATGGCCACTCTTGCTGCATATACAAATTTGCATTGGGCAATGCTAAATTAAGAAGCACCTCCGATAAGTTTACAAAAGACAAAGAAAAAAAAATTGGTTGTAAACTCTTCTGCATTGCAAAGATCTCTTTTGTCTGTCAATCAACAGAAAAGTATTATTCCACCATCACAAAAGGCAAACCTTTGGAGGCAGTATAGGTCTGTGTGTTGTGCAAATGTGCAGTTGCTAAGAAGCAAATATGCTTCTCTTCTAATCAAATAGCCCAGCTCAGCAATGCTGCTGGCTTGGGGCAAGAAGCAAATTCCACCAGCCACAAACTTAGAAACAGTCTTGAATTATTTGTTGCTGACCGCTGGCTGAACCCTGTCCTGATGAGCACCATCACCATTAGCCACTTCTCAGTGTATTCCATCAACCAATGGCAATAGCAGCATGCTACAGCTCAGGCTGCAAGGAATTGATCAAACAGGGTAATGAGACTATTTCTTCATGGAGGTTATTTTAAATGAATATAAATATTTTCTTTCTACATAATTTGCCACGAAAGGTCACTGAACTCCCTGCGATTCTAAAGAAAAATGCTGTGGTATCCCCTTTATATATTTGAGTTAGGATATAGCCAACAAACAACTCTGGGCATTTTTGATGATCGTGTAAATCTTAATGAGGTGGCATCCCAGGCAATTGATTAGCGGCAACATTTTATCTTCACATTTAGTTACGAACAAAAAGAAGATTTGATGCTATTTTAGAAAATCATGATACACCTACGCCCTTAAAATCTTTTTTAGGTTCACAGAATATATTCTCTCAGAGACTTATACTTTTACTATTAACAATAGATCATACATATTTAGCTATGCTCGCCATACTTTGATATTATAGCCTGTCTATAGCTTCTTTCAACTGAAGTCCTATGTTAAAAAATAACCACTTCGTATCAGAGTCAGGTTACTGATAAGGAGACCCATACTCAGACACCCCATGTGTCGTCATCGTCTTCTTTAAAAGACTACTATAAAGAGACACTAAGAGATCCTTGAAATTTAATTCAAACCAACTGCTGCAAAAACCTTACCAAGGACCTCCTTGTCCCACATAAGATTTTCAGTCCTAGCGTTTCCAGTACTGGACAATTTCTCCAGTGCTGGGAAAGCACGATAATATTGATTTAAATACCAGTTTAATAGCCTTTTATTAACAAAGGCATTACTAGGATAGTACTAAGGCTATGATAAATAAATAATGCTTATTATTTTCTATTTCTAGGATCATAGTATAAAAATATTCCAATAGGCTAACTAAATACAATTGTTTATGTTTGAGAGTTCACAAGGTTACCTTGCAAAACTTCAAGAAAATACTTTCAAGACTAAAAAAAACAAAAATATCTGGATGAGTATAATTTGTTCATCTGAGACACAGCACTTGAAAATGTTGATTAAAATAAAAATTAAAAAATTATATATAGAGGACTTAAATTAGTTGGCCTTGTCCTGATTAATAGGAGTTCACTTACATAATAGAAAGGGCTTTGGATATTTTTTTTTTCATTCACCCAGAATATTCAAAGCAATTATTTTTAATTATTTTTAAAGCAGAATAAAAATGCATTATCTGAAACTCTGTGCTTCATATTTTGCTGGGATCTTTGGCTCCCAAGGCCTCAAGGCCTTTTTTTTTTTTCCCCTCTGAATGAATGTTTCTGAGGAAATAAATATAAATTTTAAAAAATAAATTAATAAGGACAATAATAATTTCAAGAAGAGTTTAAATCAAAAGGATTCCCTTCCTGCCTACCATCCCCCTTAAAATATTATTTACAAAGCATGCTTTTCTAACTCTTTATCAATGCCATCATTATATCTTGTATGGCAGTGAAATGTATCTAAGGCTTGACTAGAATAAAGCGACTCAGATGTGGTTGTTCTACTGAGCCGTCGTTTCTAGAATTTTTTTCCTTTTTTTTTTTTTGGAAGAAAAGTTGACAGCAAAAATGAAACTGTAGTTGTGTGATAAAAGCTGGCTTGCTTGGTTATTATGAAACATAAAGCTTGTTATATCTGTTACATAGACCCTAGACCTACAAATTCTTATTTTTAATCTGTGATTTCTTTAAAAAGTGAAAGTACCCCAAAATAAAAAGGATAAAATTCTACATTAATGTTGAAGATCTATAAAAATCTGTGAGATGACATGATACTAGTACTATTCAAAAAGGACAAAAATCCTGGGAAACTGCATTTTCAGCATGGGCGGAAGAAGCCAATTGATACATAAATCCTAATTTTTCCTTAAAGGGATCCCTTAAGTCCTAAATTCCATAAAATAAAAAAAATAACTGCACAAAACCCCCAACAACTAAAACCACACAATACAAGTGGTCTCTTACCACTTACTACCAATAAAAAACAATATATGCCTCTGTGTGTGTGTGTGTGTGTGTGTGTGAAAATCAGTACCCACTAGCAAAATACATCTCATCAACAGACTAACATTTGACAAAAATCAGTGGAAACAGCAAGGAAGCCAATACAACTTCCAGTGCCAAGGAGCCAGATGGCACTGCTGGAAAAATTATATCTACAGACTGGCAGCTTGATCCCATGATTATTGCCCAAGGGAGGAGGAAGAGGAAAACAAGAGGTATTTCAGTGTGATGGACTAAATCAATTATCACCAGCTCACTATGGTATTTTCACATTATTTTTATTCCACATTCTAAATATCGTTCAAATGAATGAGAGCACAGGAAGATTCCAGTGATCAGAGACAGACAAAAAAAAAAAAAGCTATGCCATAGAGCAATACGTACTTAAATGCACCTGTTTCAACTGCATCACATAGTCCATATTTCCAAATAAGATTTGGAGATGTGTTGTGGTTAATAAGTAAACCAAAGGTTTTATTTTCCAGGTTTTATTTTTCACGTAAAATTCCAAACTGTATCTGTACCAATTACAGAAAAATAAAAATCTTCACACTTCTCAATGTTATGACTACATTCTTTGGTGTATTTTCAACTCTATAACTTGCAGTTAGCTTACACACACAATTACAGAATAACCATTTTGCTAAAGTATTCCAAAAAGCTTTGATCAAAAAATTTTGGGGTAGTCATACAAATTATTTTTCTGTTAAAATACAGAATTAAAGCTAGCTTCTGAAGAAGCTGTTAAAGGGAGAAAAATTACTCCACTCCTACTTTCACACAAGGAAAGTTATTCTAGAAATCAAAAACACAATCTTTTCCCCCAACCACCATCATATGCATACATATTCAAGTTACTAAACACAATATACACATAATTTTAATAATATGTTAGATTCTCCACCTGAAAAGAGGCAAGGTTAATTATTTTTCTTTGACTGGAAGTCAATGACACCACTTCCATTAACTTCTTTTCCAGGCAACAACAGCAGTTAGGCCCATTTCCTGTATCCATGCTTGGGAAAGAGTAATTGAGGCTCCCTACCAAAAAGATTTGGACCACCTTCACCCCACTTGTCTCCATCCCATTTTCGTCTTACTGCACAGCCATGTACACAGTCTAAACATCCTTCTGTCCATAATCACATGCTTTTGACACTAATCTTTTTCCCCTACCTCTTCAATGCAAAGTCGTGATGCACAAGTGCAGATACGTGAAACACCTAATAAGCCAACTGTGTCTTTCAATATGCATCACCTATGTCCATACACAGAAACACTAAATTTGACTGTTGAGGAACAGGCAAAAAGATGTTCTATATGAGGACTATGTTATCTCTGGAGAGTTACTATCAGGCTGTGATGTACTTTCCGTTAAGGAATATGTGTTCAGGTAGACAGAGCAAATATTCAGAAGGTAGCCAGGAAAACCTTGGTTAGACCAGAAAGAGGTTTTCCTCCATTTTTTAGTATAGGATCATCCATAATTCCTCACCCAATATGGGGCCAAAACTACTTCTGACTACCAGCAGTAGAGAAGACAGGGCTAAGGTCCTCATGGGATATTATCGGTCATTATTGTGACAGTGGTGAACATGCTCTGACTAATATTAGTTAAGAAACTGTAGGAATAGATTTAGTTTGGAGAAAAGATGGCATGCAGTATTTTTAGTCTGCTACTCTAAAGTCCTACTCTTTTAAGTAAGCCAAGTAAACACCTATGAAGAAATACTGAGGAAACTATAAATCAAACTAGTACTGTCTAGTGACAGATGTCCAAAGGAAGTACGGTTCCTGCTGCAAATTTTTAAGCAGCGAACAATACCTGCAACATCATCCTCATAAGGTCAATTGCCCATATAGTGGATATCATAAAGATTTAATTTACAATGGCTTTTTTTTTCTTTGCAAAACACTTTAATAACCCTTTTCATGACATAGTTTTTACTCATTCAAAGTTTTTATTTTTTGATTCAAATTTAGTCTCAAAATTCACAAATATTAATCCACCGCAACTTCCCTTTTATTTAAAAGGAAACAAACACAAATCCACTAAATTAATGTCTGGATTGCATGATGTCTGACAGAAAACAGCTCTACAGAAAGTACTAATCAGTTAAAACACAGAAACAGGAGTACCGAAAACTCTTTTTCTGTTCATTAGACTGATACACACTTCAGTGCATGCAATAAATTAAATATGGGCAAAATTTCCGAATCACCAATTCAGAGGAAGAAAACCCTACATCAAGCTTAATTTTAATTCTTACTTTTATTGCAAAGCTCTTTTTTTGTTTTTTTTTCTAGTTCCTTCCTATATCCAGGCACTCATCCTTGACACGGAAAACGTGAAGTACCACACAGAGCATTGTTTCACACATTTTTGATCTAGCCGAAACCAAACCATTATGTTTTTGTAGAGTTTGTTCTTCCCTGAGATGCTTGGGGCTACTGCATAGTATATGCTGAAGGCAGACCCATTTTCCTGTCATTCATGATAGAAAAGATGCCTTTTCCTTTGAACGCCGAGCAGCAACAATTTTTTGGACATGCTCACTTCTGGAAAGGTGCTAGAAGGGTACCCACCTCAAGGTGCCACTGGAGTAGCATGAAGCAGTGCTATCATCTACGACTGATGCATCTGTCTGGTTCTGGGAGGGAAAGAGTAAGCAGCGTAATGGAAGCTGATTTGCCATTACTGCTTGGCAGGAAGAAAGAGGAATTACAGGGAAATCAGAAGGTAGAAATTCACTCAGCTGAGGAAAACATTAATAAGGTCCTAAATCCATAATTAACAGCCTCCAAAATGCACTCAAAGAGCTTGACATATCAAAGAGGGCAAGGGAAAACCTTCCCTCTTCCTTTTTATTTCGGTCATTTGTGATGTATAAGAACCAATCTAGAAAAACAGTAGGCCAACAACCAATATAAAGTAAACAGAAAAATCTATTGCATTTCAGCTTTGTGGGTTGGGTTTTTTTTTTTACCATAATGTTGTTATATATCTTGAATAAAATTATGATCTAATATGAAAAAGAAATGGGTTAAACAGGTCATTATTTGTTCTTTATTGTGGATATTGTCCTGTGTAGTGGTGGAGCATACATGGCTGTTTTGTTATTGCTCAGTCACTGAAGCAATATAGATGAAATAAAATGAGCAACAAACCATGTCATCTCTCCCATGGGAGAAAGGTAAATGTTAAAAGAACACAGGGGTTTATTGTTTAATAGGAAGTTTTTCATCATGATAATTAGAAGTTCAAACGTTTTAGTATCATCAATTTGTACACACTGTTAACCTACATGATGCCATTTTTAACTTTACTGTTGACTTTAATAGGGCCAAAATTTCACTTAAAACTTCTGCTTCCTACCAGAAATTAATCCCTTCTGTTCTGTGCAAATGGTTTAAATCAAAATTAATTAGATTAGCTTTGCATATTTCACACGCACTTTTTTTTTTTAACTTCTTGCTTCTCCAAAATAAGCCAATGCTGCTGTATTTGCTGCTGTGGATCCTACAAACGAAGAAACAAGCAAGCTGCTTGTTCTTTTCATAAGGTTTCAACAGCAGCTACACGTGAAAAGTTATAAGGACTCTTCTTAGTCTTCAAATATATTCATGATGGAAGGGGGAAAATAAAGGAAATATACCATCATGATTTCCTTTATGGACAGAACAGAGGTAAATATCAACAAACTGATGAGAAGAGTAGGGTATGTATCCTCTGCTAGTACAGTGCGTGGAGAAGACTGATGTTTACCATCAGAGATTTTCAGGTAGGAAATGTCAGGTAAGGTGCCTGCCAAGAAATGTCTCGGGTATACTGCAGGCGACACATTTACTTTACCCTCAAGGTCTCTCCTATCCAACAAGGAGTTGACCTTCTTTACAGCTTTTGACAATTTCAACAAAGATAGCACACTCTTCTCATTTGTTAATCAAACAGACTTGGATGTGGAAATTTCCACACACATGGTCCCACATGCACCAATATCCTAAATAAACCAAGTTTTTAAAACACTTTTCACATTTTAAGTTTCTCTTTAGTATGTTTTCCTTTTCATTGTGTTCCATCAGCTTGCAAAAGACTGCATTTTGAGTGACATCTAAACTGATGCATCCTTCCTCAAATAGTGCCAGCACACCATATTGGAAATTCTAGACCTTAGTCTTCCTGCCTGGGATTGAGTCGCTAACTATAACTTCTTCAAATTCTGAAAACATTTCTGATCAGTCATATTACCTTTTCAGCCAGGAATGAAGAATCATAATACATTGCAATATATAGTATTTCCTCTGCCATAAAACATCTGTTCAGACACAGCAAAAGTCTACTAAACAGTTGATGAAAACACAAAATTACCTACATGTCATAATTAATAAATTGCATTATTTCCCAGTCACAATTCTGACAGTAACTAGCATGCTCTCAAAACAAAGCTGGCAAGTCAAAGTCCAGTCTTTACCCCTTTCCCACAGCACTGACACTATTGCCCTCCTGCCAGCTCCTAAGAACATAAGGTAGAAGTCACCTTTTCTCACCAAGGATTAAATGTCTCCGTAAACCTAGATTTATCTCCCCTCAATATGATCCTTTTTTATCATGCTTGAATATTTAAAGAGATATAAGGGGAAATAAAATACATGTTTTTCTGCCTTCAAAGAGAAAAACAAGACAAATAAGGAAGTTTCTCACTTTTTTTGAATGGCTGTCATGCACTTAGTCTGGAAATCTTTCCAATACTGCAAAGCAAATAACTAATCTCCTAGAATAACTCAGGTAAACTTCCAGTCCTGTCATCCCCAAGACAACCAAACATCCTCTATGTGTACGTGATTATGATACTAAAATAGTGGTAAACCAATTCAAGACTGGGGGCATAGAAAGGGCAAAAAGAGAGAAAAGGACAGAACAATCCTAGCTGCATCTTCCATCCTCCAATCTCTGCTTAGTTGCTAATACTATTGACGGGCTCAATGATGGAACAGATTTTTTGCTTTGACACAGAGCCTCAAAAATAAACTCAGTAGGGATGTAGTTGAAGAAAGTGGGAAAATACTTGCATATACATTGTATATAAAGGTACAGTCTTAAGCTGAACTCTATCCTTCTTCAAGGATAGAGTATTCAAACCTTTATGCCTACCAAGTACTGAAGATGGAAGAAAAAAAAAACCACAACTTAATCAGTACTTGTATTTGAGACTTAACATGTCAAAAGAAGAAACATGCAAAATTTAGTCACAAAATTTTTCATTCTTGATCAATCAAAATGCAAAATGTGATGTTCATGCAAAGGAAATACTATAGATCATGTAAAATAGTTGACTCAAGCCTGCAAAGACTTGACCTTTTCCAGAGGAACCACATGAAAACAAATAACTAAAACCTGTTGTTTCATCCAAGAAATTATACCAAGAAAAGCATGTCACAGGGAGCAACAAATTCAGCTTATTTTCAAGACTGCATTCTGATGATAAACAGTTAAAGCACAAGCCCTTCATTTATTCCAATTCTTCAAAGTTTTTCAAATGTCCTATTTTGCTTGCTTAAGCCCTACCTTCCTCCACTTCAACTACGGGGAATTTTTAGTGTGAGATTCTCCACCTACTTAACAATATTCTACTAAAAAGCATATTTTATTCATAAGCTATAGCCAAATATGATAATTTGAAGAGCATACAGGTCCCTAGACTCATTTTTAGTACTTCTTTCATCCTTACACGCTCAAGGCAACATTTCTAGACCTTCCACAGAAATGACGATGATCTAAATTATTTTATCATAGCATTCACTGTGATCTCTTTAGATCCAGTAATTACCCAATCACATACTCCCTGTGGAGACAGACATGTCTTCAGAAGTGGTCGGTTCACTCACAGTACTTACAAAGTCAGAAAGTTTGTTCCTTTAATATTAATGGCATTTCCTACTATGGAATCAAGTTACCATACTATACACCAAAATATTTTACTGTTCAAAAAATCCCTTGAGATCATAAAAGAAGATTACACTGTTAAATAATTTTCCACATGGCTTTGAACTTAGATTTAGTAACATCCTAAGAAACCTGAAAATTAAATAAAAATCAGTAACGTTTTCCCCATTAATGTCTCAACCAAAAATAAGTTTACTACCAACTTTAAAGAAAGTCTTACTATTTCAGTTTTCAAGTATTTTTGTATGCTGTTGTTTCTAATGGATCAAGACATATATATTTTCCACTACATGCATTCTTCAAAATACAGATGGAAGGGGAGTAAGAATTTACAAGATATAACATTGTTATACAACGAACTATACAAAAACCTGTCATTTAAGTTGCAAGAAACCGAGTCATCAATAAGTGAAAAAATACCCCACTCAAAAATCAATTATGTTGAGTCTTTTGTATAGAGAAGTAGTACACCTTTCAGGCAACTGGTATTAATGAGCAGACATGGCTATAGAATCTCCATCTGTTTTTCTGACAAAGCTGTGACTACTCCAGTCTCTCATTGAAATTCCATTAATCTGGTGTACCAAGGACCAATGCGAAAATCAAAACTCCATCTAACCCTTTATCAGCTCACAATAACCTACAAGTGAACTCTGCCTGTTAGCATACAGCAAGTTATGATTTTGCTATCAATCAGGCCGTTAGCCAATAAAAAAAAAAAAAAATCAAGTTAAGAACTGAGTGCCTGGCAGTGCTGTTCTGTTTTGTCTGTCTTGTTTTGGGGTTTGTTATTTTATTTGGGGGTTTTGTTGTGTTTTATCCCTCTTCCAATTTCTGTAGCGTGTCTGGAGATGTAAGCCTATGCATCATTCTCCTTCGTTGTGATTTAATTGCTGCCAGCAATCAAGTCAAAGCATCACTGAAGTGTGCTTGAATTTCATTAGAAGATATAACTTATGCTACTTTCCTACAGTACCTAATAAACCATAAAGAAACCAAAACACATATGGCTTGAGGGAATAACTGGAAAATTAGGTGGCCATTTGGGAACTGAGTGAACTTTTGAACCAGAGGAACAGAGAAAAAGAAATATTAAAAGGAAAGACAGACTTAGAATGCACACAGAGACGTGGGGGTTTGACCTTTTCAGTACCTAGAAAATTACATTAGCATTATGAAAAATACATATCATGTTTAGAGTTTATAATCCATCAAAGTTTAGATACTTTGTTAGTGCCTACCATAAGGTAAAAGTCAAAAGGACAACATAACAATCAGATTTGACAAAAGGCCTTTAGGTGACCTGTGCTAATTTAGTTATCCCATACTTATTGTTAAATGGATTATCTCTCTTGTAATTAATACACCATTAGACAAAGGTCACACAAAAACTCCAGAATTTTACAATGACTGCAATGTACATGTAATACACTAATTCTTTATCTGTTACCAAGCAGGTGCCTTCACAAATTATATTTTGACAGTAACACTGCAAAGTGAAACAGTGACACTTTCAGAAGTCATACAAACCTTGCAGGCTAACTCAAGTATATAAAGGTAAATGCCCATTTTGTGGGAGTTTTTTAGCAGAAAACATATATAAAAGGTTTTAGATAATATGAATGGACTCAAATATAAATAAAGAACACCTAATTTGGTTACCTACAATTAGACCCCTCTGTTAATGCCAAGAGCCTTGAACCTACACAAATGAGGTTTTACACCTGCACGGAGCTCTGCTGAACTAAACTGGTAACCGTGTAAGATCAAAATTCTACCTTGCAGGTCCAGCTTCTTGAGTAAGGTTTAAATATCAGGCATTAACAGACTGCTGAAACACAAAAAAACAGTACTAAGCTTCAACAAACCCATTCACACCTATGAGAACTGAAACAAATGGCACCTCTGAGGATCAATTCACCTCTTACAAGAGTGTCCCAACATACATTTTCATGTATAGCCTAGGTGGCTAGAATTGAATGAGAGACTACACGTTAAAATCCAAATGGTCTTAGAATAACACACTGGACATTCAAACATGAAAGCAGAAAAACTCCTTCAATAAATGAAAATATTTACAGGTTTAAATCTGTCGCCTTTTCTCAACTTTTCCTCATGCAGAGCTCCCAGTAGATAATTAAAGAGGATTTACCATAAAACATAGAACCAGTGAGGTAAAATAATCTTAAATGTAATAGAAACGCACCCACTACATTGCTACCTAAACTGGAACGAATTATCCAACATACTATTGGGCAGTTATTATACCTATTTTTATAATTATACCTTCCAACATAGACTAAAAATTAATCACCCATTGATACAAACTCATATGGTCTTTTGCGTATTCTGGCATCAGCATTCTCCAGCCATTCATTATTTAGGTTTATGAACATTATCACTTTTTTCTTAACGGTTTTGAAACAAATCTATAATCGTATCTCCCATTAAATAGTCATACAATTTTGTCACATACCCTTTATGCAATCAGTACCATGTTATTAAGTTACAATTAGAAATAATGTTAAGATTATGTTTGTAGGCAAAAATAGATACATAGAAAGTTGCCTTCATCTGTATTTTGGAAAATTAGCTTGCGTTTTCTAAAAGCCACATTCAATTTGACTGATAATTACATTTCAACCAGAAAGCAAAAAAGGCTTGTTTTTACTTTTTTAATACAAGGTCGCATTGGCAAAATGTAACAAGCTCAACATTTAAAAAAAAAAAAGTGTGATTATTATTGTTACACATTTTACAGAGTTCTGGGTATAAAAAAAAAATTGGGTTATTCTGAATCAGTGGTTAGAAGGTTTATCACTTATGCATGTACTTGACTTATCCCTGTTCTGCAATAGACATAATTTTATACCTCATAAAAGCAATTTATGTTTCCAAAGGGAATAATCTGGATAACATAAAATGTGGAGTGCTATGTTGCGGGAAGCATATTTTCCTTCAGCAATTGTATTTCGAGATGGAGCTGCACAGTTTGATCATCATATCATGTCAGAAAACATCATTCACTAGTAAGTCTATCTAACTTCTAGTGCCAGAAATTAATATACATCGTTAATTTATTTGTACATATACTTAATTTATTGCCTTATATTATCCATAGAAGGTATTTATATTATGTATATAATAAACGAACCTCAAAAATATGGACACTACGCTAAAGCAAGCTTGTTAACTGCTGAAATATTCAATTGTTCATGTCTTCAGAACAGTTGCATTTAGCATTAAATTTAATGAATACAAAAATCAAACACGGAAAGAGCTACAGACCCTAGATATTTTTTAAAATGCAAACTCAAATTTAAAATTTATATAATGAAAACATCCTACAAAACACTGTCTTAATGGAAGGAAACATTGTAGGAATAATTAATTTAATATTTTATGAACCTATTCTGCATGGAGTTTGCAGAAAAATATCAATCATGTAAACTGTTTCATTATTTATTAGATAAATAATACAGTAAGCCATTAAGTAGCACAATAAAATTAAGCAAGAATCTGATAATGTTGAATTAACAAACAATTTGTTACTACAAATATTCTCACTGTTTTAGCCACTGATCTGTCTTTAAAAACATATACGTTTATAGAAGATGCTTTGTTATGAAAAAACACGAGTTTGAAAAAACCATGTAAATTTGAGAGAGCTTCACTATGCTCTAGGACCACTAGAGAGAGCTCTTCAGTTCCTTTAAAGGTTCTTGTAAAGGTAAGAAAACTGCCCAGCTGTGATGCTTATCTGTTTATCTGATTTCCAACACTAATATTCGAATCACAAGGATCCGATTACACGAGTTTGTAACAAACTGGAAAATCTAGTACATTCTAAGGTAAACAGTGCCACATACCATCAGAGGGTGCTTCATCCTCTTTATCACATCGGTCAGACGCTATTGAGACACTATCAGGAGGCGAAGAAAAAGAGCCCTCAGACTCTTCCTCATCTTCCAATTCTGTAAAAGTTCAAAATACATTAATAGGTAAAATAGCTTATCGTGCAAACACAGACAGAATCCAAAGGCAAATATTTTCATTAGTAAGAAGGATACCAATTCCTGTTTCACACCGAAAGAATACCATTTCCCATGGACTCTGGAAACATGCGCCTTGTACGTTCAAGCACAGCTGTGAGCGCTGCTGTTCTAGGGTTACCTTCCAACCGGCCACGTACATGTTGCTGGAGCCGTTTCCCTCCATCTAATGAATTGTCATATAATGAACCCGCTCCCAGCGCTGCACGGCTGACAGCTTCTCACACCGAGGAGGGGAGGGAGAAGAAACACAGCACAGCAAAGAGGTGGGCAAGGGGACGGGGGCAGTGCCAAGCTCCGAAGTTCTGCCTGTCCCACTGTGGGATGGAGCTGCAGCAAGTTCCCGCCAAGGAACTGCCAAACTACTTCTGGCAGCAGTTTGTCACCCTCTGCCCACTTTCGCTTTTCTTCATCATTATTAGGCACTACTTTGCTAATATTGTGTGTGCTTATGTGCCTTCCTCCCATGAAACTGGAATCGCCTTCTAACACTTGCCAGTCTGAGCCTGCAGCTTAATGCAGCACACTGTTGATTAATTTCTTACAGAACTATATATAAAATCTACATTATTAGCTAACGTATACACTACAATGATGAGAGTGCATTAAGTGTGCAAGTCAGGAAATGGTAAAATGAAATCAGTGTTAGTCAAGGCTTTGACTTACTCAGACAAACTTTAAGTTCTCCTTCCTAAAACTCATTACATTTTCTGATATTTTTTTTTTCAAATGCTGTGTAGGTGAAGAAGAGGTGGAAAAATAGCAAATGCAGAAAAAAAGTTTAAAAAAAAAACCACAAAACTACGCTGTTCCTTTTAAAAAGAATACATTTAAAATCAAAGTGTTGGTGAAGACAGAAAATCCAATAACTAAATAGGATACTGTCACCAAACCCAAATCATAAAGCTGATGCTCCAACAGATCAAATAACCCTCAATTTTCTTAAAAAGCATATAAAGCTAAATTGCTCAAGCATTGTCTTTTGGTATATTTATACACAGAGAGCTTTTCAAAGACCTCCAGACATGCTTCTCTATTCCCATACTGCCTTTTGGAGCACTGTATCAGGTAACTAATTTCTTAGAATCCAAAAAAAAGGTCACACATAGTGAAAATAGACATAGGAATCAGATTCGTCAGTAGAACTGTCTATCCATGCCTGAAAGTTTTACCCCTTTACTTTTTTAATCATGGAAAATTGTGTCTATCCCCAAAAAGCATCACAGTTGTTGTCAAAGAACAGCAAGAACTGCAGGTAAGACAACAAAACCTGATTTTTGCTTTGCTGGAGTTCTTTTATATCCTAAGATTGTTAAATCCCAAACCAGTTTACCCCTTGTTATTTAGTATGCTTTTCTTGGGAAAGCTTCCTTTCAAGTTCCTATGCCATGTAACAACTTCTTTGAATCTGAACCTGACTCCAATCTATTTTTGACACAGACATCTTCCAGTAGCACTCCAGCTATCGCGTTAATCTGACCAAAATATTTGCATTTCATCACACCTGTCAAACCAATCAAAACTAAATTACCCCTCTCTGGGATTCACTTCCTCCTCCAAACAGAGGATGGGAGAGCAGATAGCACATGAACAGAAAATATTATGCCATATTTACAGCTAGCATGATCATCTTTCAGACTTACACATCCAAGACCAGTGGCCTATCTCTCTGTCTCATACATATCTTTATTAGGTGATGGACTCCATACAAAAAGAGCAGACCTATACAGTATCAAAAACTGTTTCACTCTTTTCCTTTCCTAAACTTTTACTAGTACTAGAACGCATATAATATATATGTATGTATAAACTCTCACCTCTGATGCCCTGGTTGTCAGTCCAAAATGTCCTCTTATCAGCTATGCATAAACGTACTATCATTTAACCTTCATGAAGTATCAGCATGAATTTAAATTATTAGGCTGTATTTTTAGAGGAAAACATTTCCACAAATACCATACTCCAGCATTCAAAATTCACGGGCTGAATAGTAAGAGTAAACCAAACTACATCTAAATGAGTAGCACTTGTGGATGACAAATGGGCAAGTATACGTGTAGAAAGAAGACCTCCAGAGATTTTTGCCCCACTCAGCTAGACAATCTCTTTCAGGGAAGTCGTGATTTCTCATGCAAGTTTGCATAGCTGCACTGTTACCACACTTCCATTTCCATTAAGTCATAGTATTACTATTTTCTAATTATGCTAAGGATTTCGAATTCAGTAAAGTGTTGTGCTTTGCATTCATATAAAAGCCAGGTGATCTAGAAACAAGAGGCTTTTTAATACATATTTAGGGCACACCGTGAACATATCCTAGGTATATACTGTATTTGAAACCACAAATACAATGTAGAATTATAATAAGTATCTGTTCTAAGTCTACAATATGCAAGTTCAAAAAAGCTCTTAAAGTAAAAACCAAAAAAAAATATTGAGGTATTATGAAAAAAGAAATTACACACTCAGTGGCTTTCCAAGAGTTTATATTCTTCAAAGCATTCTCTAAATGTTAAATCCTAAATAAAGGCTTGAGGACTTCAATGAGAAAGAAACTCACTGAGAAAGACAACCAGAACAAATATATAGAACCCATGTCATACAATAATATATTTAGGTACAAATACTTCTTACATGAAAAATGTGGAGAATAGGTCAGAGGTACAGGTAACCTGCAGGACTGACTGGATTAAACCAAAAATTTTCAATTTTTTATTTTCAATTAAATAAATTTATTTGTAATTTTATATTATACATTGAAATGCAATCCTTAAATCATCTAATTTGTATAGAAGAACTGCAGACATTTTGATAGGAGAGCTGGACTCGATGTGCTCTGGAGCTTTACCAGGCAACGTTTCACAACCTTTTTATGTGCCTACATAAAAGAATGACTGCAGGCTACTATCAGCCTCCTCATTCTGGTAGGGTTAAAAGACATCTTAGGATCATATGCTATTAATATATAAGGATATTGCTCCTGACAGCTTATAGAGAAGCCTCCTGTTGATTCTGTGGGGTCTCCTGTATTCCCCCTCAGAGTAATCTCTGCCCTTTCTCCACTTCACATGCTCCTCTATCAAGGTGTTGCACCGCAGTTTATGCTCCACCTACTGAGGAAGAGTAGATAGAATTGCATTTGAAGCTACATGTGTTACTCCCTGAACTGTCAGAGGAGTCAGTGTTGAGCAGCACAAGCCACTATTCCTGTCTTCAGGTGCCAAGTACCTAAAAATACACCCCAAAAGCATCAATAAGTTAAAGTAAAGCATTCAACTTGCATTTATGTAATAGAAAACCAAACTACAAAGCAACAATGGGCATCAGGTAAATGTATCCAATACAATTTGCAGGCATAATTGAAAGCATTACTGCCTAATCAGACATCTAAAAGCAAAGCATGCTCAAACGAAATGTCTATAGACTCATTAGTTGGCAGCCATTCCATTACAATCACACATAATGTCAGTAGTGCCTTGAACCTGTGCCAATGACAACAGCATAAATTTTGCATCTCATTTCTGTGGTCATAAAATTAATGATCAGTTTAAAAATACTTCTTTGCAAAAGTTATTGCACAAAGAAATGACATGAATGTGTCCCTGTTATGTAGTCACAAGGATAATTAAAGAGTTGGTGCTCATTAATATAGTTTCTTGTTTTCCCAGAATACCATGTGATTTATCTGGAAGTTGAAAAAGAAGTTTAATTCACTGTAGATACATAACAGTTACAACAATAACAAAGATATGTATATGAACTGACCCTATTCTCCAGTTGCTGCAATTTACACTAACCTTACAGGTTTGAGAGCAGAATCAATATTTTATGTTATCTGTTAAAAAAAACCCAACATACAATCTTTCCTTATTAAATGCTACCTTTTCCATTACAGCCTATTTATTGACTTAGGAAACACTGCATACCAAAGGGTAAGTGTACAACATTAGGACTGGAGCACGAAACACAAACTCTCCTCATCGTAACAAGGGCTGCACTTCAGTCGCCACCCTCTATGCTGAAGATTTCCCACTGATTTAGTTGGTACAAGCTGGATATAATGAACAGGGCCATATTACTTTATAAGAATCCCGTAAAAAAAAAAAGAAAAAAGAAAAACCTAGCCCTTTTTACTCCCTGGAATTTTCTCTGCGACACTGTGATTACAGTAATGAACTCCTAGGCATTAAAGACACTGCTTCAGCCACTAGATCTAAAAAAAAGAGCAAGCAAGGTGTTTCAGCCAGTGCCTCCATAAGAGGCTTGCTAGGTCAAGGTCCCCAGATCACCAAGCACTTTCATTTTGTTTCTAAAAGAAGTCTAGACAGAGTGATGCATTAAAATTGCTCAAGTGTAAGAGAAATAAAACAACTCAGAAAAATAAAAAGACATGCAGGTTAAAACACCCTGCTCCTTGCCATTTCAGAAGGTCCCAAATCACAGCAAGTTGAAATCACTTCCTCCTGTCCAATCTCTGCTGCGGTAAAAACCCATGAAAGAAAAAGCTGGATGAAGCCACCAAGCACATAAATGCAAGGTTCTCACTACACAGTTTTTCACAAAAAGTAATGAGACAAAGTTGCTTTCAAGCTGGCACAAGTATACTTTAGCCCCTTGAGTGCCGTATCTGATTTTTTAAGATGCTGCTATACCGAGCCAATCCACTACTTATCTTGCAAGACTGGATTCTTCTGACAGCCAATTTCACGAGCGCCATGCAAACCGCTTCAACACCCACATTCCTGAAGAGTCTTCTAGAGTCTCATATTAACATGATGGTTTTAATTGCTTGTTTTGTAAAGGCCAAGTAGGAATTCTTTAGCAGCCACTCAAAACAATACTGAAACAGCATTAAGTTTGTAAGCAAATACGCTTCAAGCAAGAAAAGCAACACAACTTTTACTTGCTGAGCTGCCTCTTCTGAGGATGATGCACATCAGGGTAAGACAATTTTGTGCTGCACTGGTGGCTGCATCTTGTGCTGCTTGAAACTGCAGTTGGCATGGGCACTTCACAGGTAACAGCTGTGTGCAGCTGAAAGGGACAACATAGTGACTTGCCTACAATGAAACCCTCCAGACTTCCAGGACAGAGTGGGATTTGGCACACTTCTAATGCATCTCATGGTCTCTCCAGAAATACATCATGATGATCCTCAAAGGACCAATAACCACACTGTATCTTTCCCATTTATGGTTAAATACTAGTGATGTATTTATGCTCCTGAATGAAAGCTCGTGTGTTAAAATTTAGAACTCACATCCACATACTGCTTCGAGGACCACAAACTACTACTTCCTTTTCTCAAATCCAAAAAGACTCCTACCTGCTGCCATTTCCTGAAAAAAAGAATGTACAGAGGCAAGAAAGGAAGTATCACCTCCACACAAAACAGAAAAAAAAAGGGCAGAAAATACAAAGCCTTTGAATATAGGGCTACTCTATCAGCTTGACTGTTCCAAGGAAGCAGATGTCTCCGGTTCCAGACCTCACTGCTCTGCCAACAGCCAGAGGCATCCCAGTCATTTAAAGGTTTCCTACAGGTGCTCCCAAAAATTACACAGAGAACACTGATGCTCTAGAGACACAGGTTTATCTTCTGTTATACTACAGTGAAATGAAAGTGAAAGTGGACCTTCATCAGTTTTTATCAGACTGAAAAGTGTTAGTTCAGCAAATGTCAAATCATACTTTTCTGCATAAATACTGCCAAAGTCATGTGCTGAAGATCAGATACAAGGTGCACTGAGTGCATATGGGAACTTGTTCTGCAAATTCCCATATTATGACTCGATTTGGCTAGTACTTCTCGTGTCTCACTTTCAACACTGAGCCAAAATCTTTTGTAAAAAGTGATTAAAAATATATATTTTACTAAAATAAATGCAAATAACAGATGGCAAGTGAGCTTCAAACACAAATAGTTTCTAGGGCTTATAGTGCTTCTGCCAACTTTAGCACTATTTTTAGCATAAATTGAAAACACAGTTCTTTTAACTAAACATTTTGGCAGCCACGGTATTGATTCAATTAATCTCAAAACAGAGAAATGCCAAAAACTGTATTAACTCAGAATCTTTGACAAAGTCCAGATGTCTATATACTTAGTGGAATACTAGTCTTATAAAAAATAAATACAATTTCTATGAAAGTTACCATGGTTTTCAAGTTCTTTCCCAATTCTAAGATCTAGCACAGGTCACCTTGAGTGTGACTATGGCTTTTTGATTTTGCTTGAACTGCTGGGATGAAGGGTTGAATATTTCAAGTGATAAGAAAAAAAAACAGCAGAGTCTAAAAGAAAAAGACATTTCTACTGAGTTCCTTAATTTAAGAATAAAATAAAAATAATAAATGTTTAATAATGTAACTCAATACATAAAAATAAATTTTGTTGAAAGATTAGTGGTTTGGATATTAATATAATTGTTTTTGTTATGACCAACATTTTTGGTCATAAGAACAACATGCGCTTTCTTTGCCCAATAATCAACATTACACTTAACTGTAAAAGTCAGTGTAAAATCAGGTAACACATTGCACATGAGAATTAAATATTTTCCCTTACAGTGAATTTCGTGTCTTGAATTTTCACATGTATCAATTTCCCCTAAAAAGCTTCAGTTTTCAGCCTGTAGACACCAAAGATGCTTTTGCAAGCGTTTTTACTGACCTGACAGGCAACATAAGACGGCTTATTTTTAAGAAGGTGCAAAAGTCCTCAAGTTCATCAATCTGGCTGCAAAAGCAGTATGTATGCGCTTTCTGAAAGTTAAGAGATATGCACCTGAATGATTTTGGTTTTAAGGAGCCTGGTTCTACCTGTGCACAGGGTCTTCAATTATTTGTTTAGTCTTCTTTTAAAACCTTTTATCTCTATCTTTTTTCTAAGATTCTGTGTGCTCGTGGCCAAAGCCCATACAGCAAGAGCTCACATGCAATGCTTTGGTCAAACTGACCAGTCACTACATGCAAAGCCAGTGGTTCAAGAACATGCAATGGTGAAAGAGTGGAGTGACAAGCTGATGCCCACAAAGCACACTTGTAGAACAACTCACAAGCTGAAAGAGCTGCTGTTTGAGAGACCAAAGTCAAGTTTCATTATGTTATACAGGAATTATATGATTTTTTCAAGTGTTAGTCAATTTCTTTTGGCCTGAAAGAAAACTAAAGCATCAGCATTCACAAGCTTCACCATCTGTACATAGTTCCACAATCTGAACCAAAGGGAAATTATGAGAATTTAAAAAAAAGCAATATATCCTTCTTAAGCAGCAAACATACTGAAATAAAAAGAGTAAGACAAGACAATACAATTTTCACAGAAATCAGAGGAAGTTATATAGTAACAATTACAGGCTACATCAATTAAATTATCCACTTTACTGGAGGTAATGAAATCTCATCTTTATTAATAATTTGTTGAATCAGAAAGAAATTCTGAATCAAGTTGCCAATAAAGTAAATAGACTAGAATTTTCTTGACCTTCAAAAAAAAGGTACCCAGTAAATGCAAACTCTGCTCTTTGTAGACAACTTTCATGTTTATTAGAGTCATAGCCTCAGAAAGTTATTAAATCTTCAGAAACATGCTCTCCAGAAAGACAGATGCATTTGCAATCAAATGACCATCCCACCTAATTTCATGTTAGTCATTTTCTTAATAAAATAATATTTGGCTTTTCCACCAATAATTCTGTTGACCAGTGAGGTGAGGAGGGAAACTACATTTTAACTTCAGTGTTGAGGTGCAATATAAAAAAAAATAGCAAGTTATTTTAGTACATTTTTTAAAGAATCACATAGTTCGCATTTACAAAATCTTGGCAGTCTTTGGGAAGTTTCAAGTTGTATTTTCTCTTTCAGTTGAAGTGCTATAGCTATATAACTTGACTTAAACAGGGATAAGAGATGTATGAACTTGTTGTGCCTTGTTATAACATTACTTGTTTAATATGACTTACATATTTTCACTTTATCGGGAGGCACGCCATAGCCTGCACATTTGAACCTTCTTGTCCAGAAGGAGACAGTTCTTCAACTGCAAAAAGTGAAGCTTTGCATAGGTTTTTTTGACCTCGCACTGTGACCCTCATACCAGCATCCACAGGCTGTAGGTCATGACCTCAAGAATTAGCATCATGGAAATAAGAGCCCTTCCAGGTTTAGTTACAGAACAGAGCGCTGTAGCAACAAACTCTTCACTCTTCTCTAAACTGAACTCTCCCGCTTTGTTTTAAGGCCACTAGAAGACAATAGATAACCCACACTTCAGTTTTCATTACTCGCCCGCTAAATCGCCTCCTCTCCAACTAAAGGTCTGAGCTCCTGCTGCACTGTGAAAACATTCATCCAGGGCGGATCGAAAGCCAATATCATATTGCCACTAGATGATCCTATTAAAAGGTTAAAGAAGCATCATTGTGGAATGGAAGACTTTTGCAACGTTAAGAAAAAAGGCTGGAATAAGTTATCTCTATTAAAATTTTATCTCCTAAGCAGGCTGCTTTGAATATATTTTCTCTGAAAAAAAAAAAACCACAACCCTGCATCCCATGGTCTTTTGCAACACTATGCTATTAATAATTAAGCCAGACATAACAAGCTCCATTTATATTAAAATTTCTAAAGTAATCTTTTCATCGGTAAGCGTTCTCAGACGAGTTTAATGAAGGAAAGAGGACCTGAGCGGTGGTTGAGCGGGAGCTTTGGATGCGGGCAGCGCTTCCCCGCGTCCCTCAGCAGGGGGAGCCAGCCCCCTCGGCCTCCAGAGCCCCCCAGCATCTTCTGCCGGACCCACCCGCACCCTTCCCAGGGGGCAAAAATACAACACGATGAGGGAAGGGGGAAAGGGAGGCAAGCAAAAGGACGAGATTTACCTTTATCCTGGAATTCTTGAGGATAACTGCAGAAACAAGAAAAAAAAAAAAAATCAAGCTTGCAAAATTCACAGTACTAGAACACAGCATAGAAAAATTGGCATTCAACAAGTTTTGCAGTTAAAACTTAACACTGCAAGTTTTCATTTATAATTTTTAAATACCTCTCTTTTTTTGGCTAAAATATTTACTCAGTTTTGATTTTGCCTTCGCAGTTGAGAGAATCCCATCACTTCACAGAAAACTTGATCAAAACCATAAACTCAGAGCAGCGTTTTCTAGGAATATACATCTACTCAGATATCTTAAGGTATAAACATACAAAAGCATCTTTAACTTCAGTAAACCTTCTAAATGTTAATATCTTTTAAAAAGTTTGGGGCACAAGTAAAAGCCACTAAGCATACTTTAAAAATAACACAGTTGGTCAGCAGGAAACAAAAATCCACAAATAGTGGGTCTGGTTGCAGTAATTTATTAAATCCAAATGAAAAAGTATTAATAATTCAATAGAAATTTTAAAGTTAATGCATGCCTAAATAAATTTTTTTTTTAAATCAAATAATATCTCAGCTTATTTTATGCCTAAAATAATAAAATAAAATTCTCTCACTCCAGTGGGAAAAAAGGCTATTTTTTCAGAGCTAAATCGTGGTATTTCAGAAAGTAAAATAATCATAGGATACAGTTTTATGTATAAAGATAAATAATCAGGACAGAGTTATGTAAAATGGCATCTCAAGAACCATGCATGCACTAGAGTTTACGTGAAAAGGATTTAACCAGAAATAACTGGCAAAAAAAATGCAGCTGCCAAGACCATCTTTATGGACAATAAGCAGTAGTGCATGTATCAGGCTAGTCAGTAACGAGCAGGAGAGAAAGGAAGGGTCTATGGATAAGAAACCAAGGTATGCAAACAGATAAAAGGCCTGCATAGCAATTAGCAGTAATAGCTAAGCACAGCCTGATAAGTGGGATGTGAAAAATCAAAAACAACTACAAAATGCATTTATTTTGTAGCCTGCGTGAAAAGTAAAACACTGTTAACAGTGAATAACATTTCAGGAGATGAGGAAGGAATTAGAAATTAAAACAAGGCATGAAATCATGGGGTCATGGAAGCGAACTGCAAAGGATTCAGAGTCAACTATGCTCATAACTGCAAGTTTCCTCCTTTGATATTTCACCATTCAGTAAAACCATAGCTGAGTCATAAGACTTAAGAAAAAAGCCAGTACTGCTATATCTGCAAGTCATCTGTACAGTCGCAGTTAGCTCAACAAAAAGCAACAAAAAAAGTAGAAAAAGAAAATCCTGGTTGTTTAAGGAAAGTAAAAAGAAAAAGTAGATCCCGAAGCATTTGCAGCCTGAATCAAAGGCATATAAATCTTCAATTACAAGATTTTTGGGACATATCTCATGTCTTCCCACAGTTCGTGTGATACAAAGAATGATGTCCTCGCCAAATGATTGTGCCATCGTTCAAATCATAAACAAGTTGCCACAGGAGCAGGAGCATGCCATCAAAGCAAAGGCAAGGAGACATGCAACAGGAGTAATCAGTAGAAAAACACTTTGGAAACAGTGGGGAAAGAATAGCAAGTACTAGTTGATTAGAGTTGTAAGAAAAGAGATTTTGGCAAAGAAAATTTTGTAACAAATAAAACTACAGCCAAATCTCTTTAGCTGAATTGTATGACTGAAATTAAAAACACAACAGTCTTAAATCACACCAGATACTAAAAAAAAAAAAAACACCAAACACACATAAAAAAACCCCACAGCCCTCTGCTTGGTTTGTCACAGTACTTCACTGTTTTAACACTGCTGAAACAAACTTATGATCTACAAGAGTTTCCAATTATGTTTCAATTTTCCATTGTAGACAGAGCTGAACAACAGAAAATACAGCAAAGCAAAATCAGCCCTGAATTAAGCTGTTTTACACCAGCTTAGTATGGTGACATGGTGGTATGCTCATTCATATTATAAATGTGTTGTGTTTCTCATATTTTAATGAATCTTACCAAATCAGAGGTGAAGGCAAGCTCCACCCAACCAGCTTGCCATCAGCATTCAGAACATTACAGCAATTCAAATGGGACAAATCCTTCTGTTCCTATTTCTTACTAAATTGTAGCAGCTTTGAGAAAGCTATGAAGACTTGAACCCATGCAGATTATTTGATAAAAATGAGGACCTAGAAACATTTTTTCATTAAGAGTTATTCAAAGATTGTAAAAAAGTGATCAGTAAGCAATTTTATAACATATTAAAGCCATGAAGCTCACTTACCTTGCCTTAACATCTTTTATCTTCTTAAGAAGAACTTCCCTTTTTTCTTTTGCTTTCTTGGATAGATTTTCTCCTTTTAGCGTTTGGGAAATAAATGTGTCAATATCTAAATAAAGAAGAAAAAAATACACTTTAAAAAAAGATAAATATAATAAAGAGATAAATAAAAAGATAAATACTGCTGCAATGAGTTTGTCCTGATACTACTGTGTAAAAAACCTAAGAAAATTATTTTCAGGCCTACATATAGCATAGTTAACAGACATTTCAGATTCTAAATGGGATACATTTGTTCTCTGATCTACTTATGCTTAGCACAGCAAATCCTACAGTGACATTTGATTCTTCCTCACTTAATTATGCCACGTAAGTCCTAATAAATTGCAGTACTATAACAATTACTTTCCATCACCTAAAGTAAGGGATAAAGCTAAAATATGGAAATAGCCTTTACGCATGTATTACTGTCATGTTATTTCAGAAGTTTAAGTTACAAAAGTGGTTGCATAATTCATTATTTCAGCAGTAACACCTACCCAGTTACTTATGTAGGTCACTTACTAGTTACAGTATTTTCAAGTGTTCTCACATTGTCTCTGAACTCCCTTCTTGACTAAAAGTTCATATCCAAAGCCTTAATCCTGCAAACAATTAGGTAGGCACAATAATCATATCAAAAGGAGTCAAGCCCAAGCGCGTACTTGAAGTTAAGCACACCTGCACTTGTAGAATCACAAACTAAGGCTCTAACTTGCATGGTACTTTAATTCTTTCCCAGAACATATGTTATTATAGTAATGTACAATCAAAGCATTCCATAAAAGCTACCATTGTTCTTTGTAATATAGTAAATACGCATTCCACAGGGTAAAAACAATGCAGTGACTGAGAACTTGGATTAGCATAACTCCTCCACTAAAAAGTAGAAATATGACAAAAAAATCCTGCTTATTAACTTAAATTTCTCAGTTGTATGGATAATAATTGTTCATTGAACAAGGGAAAGCATACATACCCCCACACGGTGCCTGCCCACACACAGACAAACACACTTTGACTCAATCTGTGTAGATGCAAATAGTTAAGGATAGTACAATTTTAATCCCGTAGCTTTTCAAATCAGATGCAAGGTTCCATTTTCATAAGGGAAATACAAAACAACCAATTACATACACAAATATTTTTATGCAAAAGTTTACATTTTAAAACAACATTAAATGAATATTTACTGCAGAGCTCCAAACTGGAAGCATTAATTGCCTGGGTTTTTTTCTTTAGAAAACAGAAGTTCAACAGAAACATATCCCACTTCGTATTACAGGCTGCAAGAAAACAAATTAAGTTAAAAGTTACTCTTTGAGAACATTAGCATAGCTATTACAAAGATTTCATTCTCTATAAATAATTTACCAGATTATTATTTAGATGTTTAGATTGGCTTGCTGTCATCACAAGATATGGCAAAATCTTCATTTTGTAAAGTGTTCTAGAGTTCTGAAGAAATATATTGATCCCCCTCCTGCTAGGGAGAAGCTTCCCTATCATATTTTCAAAAGCAGTCCAAAGAGGGGGGACCCACACTCAGTTCTATGGCATTCCTTCTTTAAAAGGACGGAGAAAAGACACTTAATGTGTATTAAAGAATCCTCCAGACACATCCCAAATAGCCTTTATGCCTTAAACCAAGCATCCCTGGAAACATTTTGTCCTAACCCAGAGAGAATTTATATTCCAATGATTGTAATTTCTGATGAAACAGGCAAATGAGGACCCACAGGACATTGATCCCAAGACACTGACCACCTACAAAACCTCCCTTAGGTCAAAAGACCCAATGCTTTTACTACTGAGGGCAAAAAACAAAACTGACAACAGTTTTTTCCCCTCAATGAAACCCAATAGGATTTTCCAGCACCAACCAACCTTTCACTCCAGGAGGGACATGCTGATTAAATATCTGTTCCTTCATACTTTTACCTATTTATTTTGAAAATTAGATAGCAGTTTCAAAGTTCTACCTAGGCAGAAATATGATTAGAGGAATTAGTCATGTTTATAAATAAGGAGCGATGCTTGCACAGTAATTAAAGGACTTTGTCTCAGCAGTCTGTATTTGAACTCAGTGGGCTTCTTCACTTCTTGCAAAAGCTCAAAACCCAGCTAAGAATTCAGTCATATTGGTTTTGACTGACTCTCCAAGCCTTTTTCAATCACAAATGTTGAGATAACTTGGTCTCTTTTCCCCAGAAACTCCTTAATTATGTTATCAGAAGGAAGACTGACCACCTCCAACTTAGAATGCACTGTAGATACAAACATTTGAGGACTAACTACGTTGTTGACAAAATATGTTCTTTTCTTGAAAAGTTTGAACTTCAAAAGGAGAAATAATGCAGAATTTTCAACCATAGAAGTAGAGGGCTGAAGCAGATGCTCCATCTGTTCTCAGCAAAATTAGGTGATGAGATGGAGGAGAGGGGGAAGGAGCGAGATAGAAAGAGAGCAAGCATGCACAAGCTCCTGATAAGTTTGTTGTTTCTAAACAGCAGCAGCAGTTACAGAGAAGATATCCTCAGGATGGCCTCCCTCTCTTGTGGGGTTTTAAAACAAGCTCTGTGAGCTCAGGTAGCCACAAACAGAATGCACTGTACTCATCATGGAATACTATTAGTTCCATATGTCCAAAGAAAGCGTATAGCTTGATTCATCACAACACCAAAATGTGAAGACAGACCTGATGTATGCATGATCTTCAACAGGATGCTAAAGAAGCAATATACTTGGGAAATTACATACTACTGTATCATAGATTTTCTTATCTACTCACAATTACACAGAATGTTATGTATCTTGCTCAGGCCACCTTCTGATCTAACGTTGTAAATCCATCCAGGACGTGCCAGATGCACATGAGTAACTTATCCTAAGCTCCTCTGGACAAGAAGCAAGGAAGTTATTTAAGTTATGATCATCTCTTCACTACCTGAACTTCCACACTGTAGAAGAATATGGAAGGAGCAATCCCTGCTGTTAGTGTGAGCTTCATCACTGGCTTAACGTAAAGGAAAGTTCACACAATTTCTATGACATTCCATGAAGTGATTTACCTGGAAACAAAACCACAACTCAGGACCTAAGCATGGCAGATGGAAGTCTCATACAGTGAGCTTCAGACAGAAGCAGCCAAATTTACCCATTTCTCTCCGCTATTCTAATCACTTACTTGCTCTTTCTTCTCTTGGACGATTCAAAACTTGTTCTCTCCTTTGCTAGTTTAACACATGCAGAAAAGGAAAGTGTAAACTACTGGTCACAATATTTGAGCGTAGACATTTTTCTTTCATGCTTCAGTAGCAGTTGGTCCATTGAGGAATTTAAAAAGTAGTCAATTCCAAAAAGAAAACCACTTTGAACAGATTTCTTACTTTAAAGCGCTTTTTCTGATCAGTTTCCACACAACAAACCAAACAAAGTATCTATTTCCGTAAATTGTTTGTTTCTAACAAACTAAGTAGCTATTTAGTATCACACATGGCACAGACTCAGCTGTTTCCACTAAAAAGACTAAAATTTCAAAGAGAAATAAACTTTAGAAACGTATTCTACACCTCAACTTTTTTTTTTTTAAGCTTGTGTGTTAGACTGCCTGATGGCAGGAATACCAATATTTGTTGCTCTGTTTTGTAAAGCTCATGATTTTAACTTTGTCTGAACCATAGCCCGGAGAAATTATTTGCCTCCATAAATGAACAATAGCTGCTGAACTGAAAGATCCAATTGACACCGTCCACTCACAGATTGCTCCGTCAATACAGGTTACAAAGCAACAGAAAAGGGAAGTCACACCACAGTCTAGCTCTGACCACTTCAACCGGCTCGTACAGTTCAAAGCTTAATGGAAAGTTCATACAATAGTCAAAAGCTAAAAGGCCATTTTAATTTCATTTTCATCTACATTCCTTTTACAAGGAAAAAAGCTAAGATTTATTTTGCTTTTCATTGTTAAAACATTTTGTGGTTCTCCTTACTCCAGTGATTATAAACAGACAACACTGCAAGTTTTTCATTGCTTTAAGTCTTACTGGCTATTTTCTTTAATGAAGTCTGAAACTACACAGATGGGCTTTTTCCAGAACAGTGTAAATTTTTAGCCCAAAGCAAGTGCTGCATTAAAGAGTACTAATCAAAACAAATCATAGCACTTCTGTTGTTTACAGGGTTTAATGCTGTGATCATAAGTCGCACTTAATAAACAAACATACTTAGGGCAGAACTACCTTATTTTTGTGTCAGGGTGGGCCAAACAGACTCTGAGAGGGGCACTCAAAGACTGTGTCCCGGGTCTTCCTTTCTCCTCTCCTTCTATAGAAATGTTGTCTATAACGTTATCAGAAAATTAGTCACTTCTTCATCACCTGATGAGCTCATGCCATTCGAGCGACAATTATAAGCTGGCCATGAGATAGGTGTTTCCACTCACATGGCAGGGCAGGCCAGCAGCTCCCTGTCCATGACTCAAGGAGAATGCAGGCTCCTGATCTGGGGCTGGAGACGCATCCGTCATATGACAAGGGACACTTGCAGGGAGTCACCTGGTAGATGCGCTGCCAGTCACCCAGGAAGGGAACGGCAGGTCAGCAGAACAATTCCTCCAGCCACCAGCCTTCTCCATCTCTCTCCTCCGCTGCAAGGACTGAGGGAGCCAGAAGCTGGCTGCAAGCCAGAGAATGTGGGAAGGCAGGCCAGAGAATTTTGGAAGGTAGCTGCAAGCTAGGCGCATTACTGCACACACACTGTCCAAAGGCCACCAACTTTAAACAGACTGCCACGTATCTTTCAGCTTCACATGGGCTGGCATTGAAATCAAACTAATTAATTGCTTTCTAAAGTTTTCATGCAATTCATTAATAGGGAGCAGGCCTGAATACAAAATTTCAAGCAGTATCTGTGATTGCCTGTCCTCTTCAATCAAGAAATATGAGTATTTTGTTTCTGCTCTCCCCCTTCCTTCCCAACTATCTTTAAAAGACTCCCTGCAGAGTTTGTCTTTTAGGAATATATATACACACTTAGACAGAAGACACAACATAAAAGTGACTGACACTCTATGATGTCTGAAAATACCACATTCATCCAGACTAACAAGTAGGTAAGCATTCCTTTTAGCACAAAATCCTGGAAAGTCTGGCCTTTAGAAACTACTGTACTTTAAATCCTGAAAAGAAAGGCTCTCTTGCCATGTTGCCACATACAAAGAGAATACCATGACAAAAGTTGATGCTCAACAGTTTCATTAGCAATTTAGAAAGCAGAAGTACGCCCAAACTGTTAAGACTCCACAAATGAAGTAAACAGCTAACTCTTTTTAAGAAGTTTTTAAAATATTATAATCAAGCCTAATCTCCAGATATATCTAATCTCATTGACTGAGTAGATTAGCATCCTCTCTTCACATTAAAGAGGTGAGAAAAGATCAAGCTGTAACATATTAAGCATATCATGAAAAAAAACACACCAGTACAAATCACGATCAAGTTACAAAGTGATTCCAAATTAATTATAATAAAAAAATGTTAAGGATTAACTGAAAGATTTACACTGTATGCCACATTATGCTGCATCTATTGTGGTTTGTTGACATATGATTATGAAAGAAAAGTAAACTCAGTCAGATGAGAAAGATAGACTCCACGTTAATTGAAAAAGACAAACTAAGTGAATAATGAGTATATAAAAAATAGCCTATGCCATTTTTATCACCCATATATGACACTTATTCTCAAATTTATGGCAGAGACAATTGAACTATGTTTCAAATCACTGGAGGTTATTTCTTACCAGGAATGCCTCTGTGCATTTTTTCACCTCACTGTTTCTATACTTATTCCATTAGTACTGAAATACATATATATTACCAAAGCTGTAAATACACAGCTACTTAGAAGATGTCTACAATAATCGCCCTGGTTTATCTTGTAAAGATGGATTCTTCAGCAAGACCCAGCATTCCTTAAAGCCTTAGAAATGTGAAAATGATACCTTAAAACAAACAGTAAAGTTTAAAACAACAATATCCTTTTAAAATTGGATCAGCCAATGAAAAAGAGCTCCACTGTACCTAGGTGGCTTTTCCTATGACAGGAATGTAACAAGCAAGTCCAACAACAGCTGACAAGGAGGTTAAAAATGGGCAGTCAGTCTTCTAGGCATATAACTACTGCAGTTCCCAAAAAGGTAAGCAAAATTGAACTCATGCACCAGACCCACTGTCTTCTAGTTTTCTTGCCTTGCCCTCTTCTGCATGCTATTTGCAGGATGCAACCAAACAAGTGGGTAAACAGTATTAATTTGAAGAAAAAATTAGAGGAATCACATTGAAAAAGGCAATTTGGACAATATAACTAAACATTTAAAGAAAGGAATAATATCAGGATGGAAACAATCTCTAGGGCAAGAATATTGGTTTCTGTTTAGTTTTGGGGTTTTGTTTAGTAGAACAAGGAAAATGGATGTTGGGACTGGATATAAAGTTCCACAGTTCATGAGAAAGTTTTATTCCATTTTCATAGCAAAAAAATCTTTGTAACTTTTAAAGTATGAATACAGAAGATTCAAACTGGAAATACTGCAAAGTGTGAAAGGAAAACTGAATACAAAAAAAGATACAGGACCCAGACACGTGTCATGAAGATAAGAGGGAAAGACAAATACATACATCTAGTGAGTGTTACACCATCAAAAACTTCTAAGAAAGTAAAGAATTCTTAAGTCCTCCAACTAAACCTCCACTACTGAAAAAACTCAAGAATTATGTTTTTTCCAGTCAAGATGACTGGAGCAACCAGTCTGATTTACATCACAGGAGAAATAATATGCCTTTGGGGAAGAAGCAGCCTCTGAAATCCTTCTTGGCTATGGACAAGTCAAAATTTAGAGTGCACACCAAAACATAAAAATAAAATTGAACTACAATCTATATAAACAATAACTATTTGACAGCAAGAAAAAAACAAAAACAGACAAGTAACATCCCACTTTGCCAAACATCCACAAAAATATCCTGAACATAAGAACGCAACAGAGGATGCCTTTTCAAAAGAAGAAAGGCACCATGGGGTTGGGCTTCCTTCACTAAATTCCAAAAATCTCAAGCATCACCTGCAGAGACATAGGCAGGTAATGAAGAAGCTACACATGCTACCATACACCTCGCAGGTGTACAGAGGGAGATGAGAAAGTGACCAGATGAGAAAGCTCTTCTCCCACCAGAAGCTGAACTCATGACTAGAGGACCCTGTTTCTGTCTCCAGTGTTTCCCTCCCACCACTTGAACAAGTCAGAGGAGAGAGGATGGGACTGTGAAACCCTAACAATCCTCTGCACTGAATCCATTGCCACACTGATCTTTCCCTTCAACTTTACAGGAACAGCTTCCTCCTGTTTCCAACTAACGCTGTTAGCCCTCAGCTCAAGCTGTGCTTCTGCCTGGAATGTTTCAGCACCACTGACACGCAACTATAATGACCCTGCCAGCACGTGTGACAGAATTTGTTTTTGTGTTAAAAGATATAATATTGTTTAGGTTCAAAGTAAAGCACTCACAAGTCAGAAAGTTCCCTGTGTGACTTTACTTCATCCCCTGGTGTGTTTATTCCCATTATCACCATGTTTAACTACAGGAGTACTTAGCATGTTTTCCAGTAGGACCCCTACTTGTTCAGCATTGTGGGTGGACAGTACTCCAACAATCAATCAAGGGATAAGGAAATCCATGTGATTGCTCCTCCACTTGTTGCAGTAGTTTGAAATAGTAGGCAAAAAGGAGAGGAGGAAGAGCACAATATTTATGAGATTTTATATCTGTCACTGCCTCACTGCTACGCCACTATCAGGATGAAAAAGGTGCTTGTTGCTAGACACCAACTGCATGTTCTCAACAGAACCCAATATGAAGAACAGCCCAGTACTTGTAATGGCCACTGAATATAGACATACAACTCACATTATTTTCTGGAGAAACCAGCACAGCATGGAAGCAGGTGAATTTGAATTTTAATTCTGTTCCACCATTGATTATTTTTTGCGACTCCAGATCACATCTTGTTTATTACACTAATTTTACCAATGGGAAAACAATATTCCCTCATCTCAAAGAGGTGCTGAATCAATACTTGTGAGCCATTAAAATAATACATTAAGAAGCACCCTCACAGAGGAACATGCAGAAATTAATAACTACCCACTTCAGTCTTTGTATTGCGTAAGGGTTGCTTAATGAATAGTAAAGATATTACTTCCTTCCTCCATTACCATACATCTTCACTGCCTGAATACTTTGAGCAAAAAGAAGCAGGGGACTACATAAAAAAGATTACAAGAACCTAAATGTATCAAAGAACTGCTAATGCAGTCTGAACTACTGCAGTTTCTAACTTTCATGCACTTGACTGGCAATATGAAAAAAAAAAAAAAAGGAAGGAGAGCTTAACATAACGTACACAAACTGTTAAAAGTATTTTTTAAAGGAATCAGTTTATTGATTTTTTACATTGTATAACCATAATTATCATTACATTTGTTTCACTTTGATAAGTCCACAAGTAAAGATTAAAAGTTACAAACTATTAGTTGTTCCTCACTACCCCAACTCCATCCTTCAAGATTTCTGCTTACTTCATAATTACACAAGTAATTAATAATAATAAAATTAACAAGTGTTAAGCTCACTTTGCAATGAGCCCCAAAACAAAATGGGGTGTGAATGCAAGTTAAGTTGAAAATATTACCATTACAGTTATAGAGATGTATTATGTAGCATTTATGCTACCATAACAATAAACTAAAGATTTAACAATATTGGTAAACCATTCTATTCTCCTTTTAACTTCAGTAACAAAAGTAACCATCTTGTTTTCTTCCAGAAAAGCTGAAGCTATACACACTGTACAAACACTAGTCACCTGTATATAGCTTCTATCATTGATCATAGTGACTCTGAAATCACCTATTTTCCCTCAAGAAAATGTATTTTCTCAGTTTCATTTCAAAATACAAACCTTTGTACCACTCTTTTCACGGGAGACTGGATAAAGACAAGGAAACTGACAAGTTGTGTAAACAAGGCGCCATGACAAAAAAACAAAACACAGTCTGGAATGATGACATCTGCATCATACCCTGCCCCCCCAAAAATCCTAAAAACACTTATAACATTGAAGAGTTTCAAGATCAGCAGTGAAAATCACCCCAAACACACACACGCTTCATGTGATCATAAGGTCCAGAATACAGTAATACCACAGAAACTACCAAGGTCTGGAAAGCTCTCTAAGACTAATTTTTTTTAATATATTTTCTTTAACGATTAAGAATGTATGCCATAAGAAGAAATAATCAGAAGCTCTCCTTTTTTCCCTGGAGGCCTTTCATGCAGATTTTAACTACAGATGGTATGATCTTCAAATCATGTAGTTACAAACAGTAGTTGGGAAAACACTTAAGACAATTGGCAGAAGTGGTTTAAAGACGAGAAGACTGACTGGTAAGAACAATATGTTTCAAGCATGAACTCTTACAGTCAAAATATTTTTAAAAAGAACAGTCTTCACAGGTGATGAGCTGCACTAGATTCTAGCAGGTGCCTACCCACGTAATCAAGTACTTCATTCCAGAGAGGGCTGTGATAAGCCTGGGTAATTCAAATGGCTTAGTCAGAATTACACAAGTTCCTGGAGCAAAAAGAGAAGTTCTCAAAAGATACTCCCACTGAAACTGAAATTGTTCCAGGGCAGCATAGCCTTTTGTGAGCTTTTCATAAAGATAAAGGAAATCCCAAACTGGAAATATACAATTTGTTTTAATGGACAGCAAAAAAGTTGTTTGTTTGTTTTTTTAAATGAAATATAAATCTTGAACACAGTAAACATCACCAAGGCCCTAACGCTATTGCTGACAACTTTTCTCGGTGAGAAAGCATCTCGTTCCTACACTCCAGCGTACCTCCGAGAGCGTGGCCAGCCACAGTCAGACACGTGTGACTGATGTGACAATTCACCAGCAATTCAGTAACACCTTCATTCACTTGGGTGACACCAGCCTAAGCTGTTTAGCGGGCAAGTTTTGAGGGGGGAAGGGGTTTGGGGGGTCAACTGTAGGAAGCGGCCCTGCTGGCACCCCAGCAGCCGGGGTTAACTCCCCACCGTACCTGCCGGGCCACTGTCACGCCCTGAAGGGGAGAAATCTTCACCCCACGGGCTGAGCGGGCACCCCCGTCACCCGAGGCCTTCCCACCCCGGGGAGGGGGAGCTCTGAGGAGACCCCCGAACGCCTCCCGCCTTCCCACAGACGGACGTGGACCAGGCGGGGAGCGGGACCCAGGCCGCCCTCCTTCCTCATTCGGGGTGCGCCCAGCAGCCGCGGGGAAGGGAAGGGAAGGGAACGGCCGCTCCGCGCCGCCGGGAGGAAGTAGCCGGGGGAGAGGAACCTGCGGGGCGGGGGAGGAAGAGGGAAGCCCCGAACCCACGGAGCGGCAGCGAACGCCCAGCGCCGGCTGAGGAGCGTTCTGCCGGGGATAAACCTCAAGGGGCCGGTCCCCCACCCCCGGGCAAGCCCCGGCTGCCCCGGCCCCGCCACACACACACACACCCCTCTTTTCGGCCCGCCCCCCCCGGGAAGCCCTCCCTCCTTCCCTCCCTGCCGGCAGCCGGCCCTACCTGCCAGGAGGCTGCAGACCTCCTCAGGGATGGCGAGCGCGTCCTGCATGCTGAGGGCGGCGGGGGGCGGCCGGGGCTGGAGGGTTGGGCCCGGCCCCTCTCCCCACGCCCGGCCCCGGCTCCGCCAGGGAGGAAGCGAAGGCCCCGCCCCTCCGGGCCGCAACGGCAGGGCCGCGAGCTACGGGGGAGGGGCTTCGCGCTGCGGAGGTGGAGCCTCGGGGCGCCCCCGCCCCGCCCTCCAGGGACGCTCATGCGCTTCACCCCCTCCCTCATGTTGGTACCCGCTGCCGGGTGTCCGCCCCCTCCCGCCCCTCAGCAACGCCCCCTCGCCACGAGAGACGGCCTCCCCACGTGACCGCCGCCAGCAGCCATTTTTCGTGAGGGCACCGTGCAGGTGCCCGTCCCTCCTGCCCGAATCAAACATGGCGCTCACCGTGCTCACCTCCCCCCTCGAAGCCGGGAAGACCAAGGAGAAGATGGCTATTGGATGAGAATACCCGGAAGTTGCTCTCTGATTGGTCTGTTTCGTGTCCCGCCCAGGCGCCAGGCGCTTGCCAAGCTCCACCTCGCAGGGGTGGGCAAGGGACAGGAGAGCCGCTGAATTGGAAGAGTGATAAAATTTGGGCGTCACTTCTTCCAAATATCTTCCCAGCCTTCGTTCGGAGCACGGTGCTGGCCTTAGCTTGCCTGTGGGCACGTGGGATGGCGCTGCTGAGGGAATAAGGGAGGGAGTGTCGGCCCTGGCATCCAGCAGGGCCCAGCCTGTTCCCACTCTTCCCTTTCGGCTTGCAGTCATCACTAGTGTCAGCGTTTGGGATAGCAGACCTGCTATCATCACCAGTGTTGGGGTTTGGGATAGCAGACCTGCCATCATCACCAGTGTCGGGGTTTGGGATGACAGATCTGTGACTATCACCAGTGTTTGGGTTTGGGATGGCAACCTGCCATCATCGCCAGTGTCAGGGTTTGGGATAGCAGACCTGCCATCGTCACCACTGTGGGGGTTTGGGATAGCAGACTTGCCGTCATCACAGGTGTCAGGGTTTGGGATAGCAGACCTGCCATCGTCACCACTGTTGATGGTGACAGTGATAGCAGACCACAGCCCCATCACGTGCCATGGCTGTGCCAACATCCCGACAGTTGCAGTTGGCAAAATCAAGCCAGAGAGCTTGAGGAAATCACATGCACAGCCAAGGCATGCAATGAAATAAGAAACGGGGAGTGAAGCAGCGGGAACAGGCCTGTTGGAATGGGCATCTTTTTAGCACAGATGTGTGGGCAGAGGTAGGAAGAGATGCTGTCCCTAAGCAACACAGCTGAGCTGCTAGGAGGGCTGACTTTGTAAAAGTTTTGCTTACAGGGCAGCTTTGGTATGTTTTTCCCGCAAATCCCTAGTTGTATATATTTGGAGCACATCACTGATGTAATATGTTTAGTGTAGAAATACTCAAAGTAAACTCTTACCATGTGCTTCTGTAACCTTGGTGGTTTTGGCTGTATCTATGTTATTACTACAGAAAGTGTTTGTGTTAGAGCTGCAGTTATGTTAGCACATCTGTATATCGTACCAGTGTAATGAAAACAGCAAGGAAAAGGAGTTACATTTATGAAATTTCACCTCTATACCAATGTAATTATATTAACACTTGTGGCACAGCTGGCAGTACAGCTGTATCAGTCGGGTATTAAGCAGTTTGGTACTTCTGCTTGATGTAGCTGTGCCAGCTGAAGTCTGCAATGTAGACATGGTGTTAGATTGTATTGTTCTGCTGACCTCTCACATCTCTTTTAATTACATGGAACAACTAATTTCAAATACATCTGGGCTTTCAAAGCATTGCAGCTTTATTACCTGATTTTATGGCCATCTTGACTGAAACTCAAGCAGTTAACTAACTGACCTGTATAACATTGCATAATGATTTTTATGTTAGTTATCTAATTTCAAAATAAACATGCACACTCATCTGGGTGCATATGTGTATAAATAGATCTTGCTTCATTATTTGTATAAATACCTACTACTCTTCTGGCACAAGACAATGTTTGATTAATTTTTTCTGTGGTTGGCAAGAAGCGCTGTTTGGGCTTATGTTAAATTGCACATTTCAGATGTGCAGTCTTGGGAAGCTGCCATAAGGAACGGGAAAATGGCTTATAGTCTAATTTGCTTGCCCTTTTTCGGGTTAATCATAATCCTGCCTTCTTGTGTCGACTTTACAACTCCATCCATTTCTGTTACAGAAATGAGTCAAGGGTGTCACTTGAACTCTGTTGTAGTCCTTGTTTTGAGATCATTTTTCCTGATAATTTATTCCATGTGTTTACCATTTATGTGAGCTTTCCCTGAGTTTCAGAAAATAAAATGAGAATAAATAACTTACCTTTATTATTTCCCACCCCCCATACTCTAGTCACCCTGGGTTTTTTCTGCTTACTTTTTTTCTGAAAGACCTCCTTGTTGTTGTGCTGAAGACCAGCCCATCGCACAGTTAGCAAGATTTGTGACCCAGGCCTATTTTAAGCCTTGTTAAGTTCCAGATTTACTCATAGTCCCCTAATTTTTAAATCTACCACTAATAGGAAGCATAATTCAAAACAGACTCCTTCACTGAAGCAAGTCTGGCTTCAGCGCTGCTTTAGCGTGGTTTCTGAGGATTCCACAGCTTGTGCCTCATCGAAACCAGACACACCACTTTGCCTAATCAGGCCCATAGATCAGGGGTTCTTGATCTGTGGGTAGCAACGCCCCAGGGAGCACACAGAAGTTTATTGTCCTTCTGTGTGGGGAGAGCTACAAAACCAGGGAGTTTGCGAGGAACAGCCTACCTGAATCTGCAGAGCCCCCACGGTAACGCAGCTGTAAGAAGAATAAAGTTCCCCATTCAGGAGCAGCGTCGCCGCCGCCTCGCCCCCCTGAAGAAATCCAACATGTTTAGTGTACCAGGAAATCCCTCATTTTTCCATGAAATGTTCCACTTCGCTGCAACCATTCTTTTAAAACTTAGATTCTAGGAGAAAAAGGAAACAGGACCTGTACAGCTGCTGCTTGTTCTCTACATGTCCTTTAATAGAAAATTAATTGGATTACAGGGCATGTTCCCTGCACTATTTCATACAGGCAGGCAGCAGGCTTGTTGAGACTGCTCTGTGTTCTCATCTGTTCATCCCGTTGGCTGTCTGCCTTCTTTTGGCAGATCCAAAACAAAATAGCTAGTCAATAATCAGAATATTTATATTTTTTAATTATTTAATTACATTAAACACTAGCTGGCAAAGATTTCTGGCATGTACACAGAGCTGTTAAACGGAAGCAGCAGCGACTTTCTTTACAGAAGCGCTTTCTTTACAAGGCAGGTAAAAAACTTCTGGATTTAAAAAAATCAGAAAATTACATTAGTGAATGACAGTGCTCTAAACACGGCAGCTCTATCCATTTTTACTGTGGTCGCTGCACTGAAGAAAAGCTGCAGTGCCTCTAGCAGTGGAAAAACATATTTTGTACCCTTTATTCTCCGGAAAACATTAGCATTTTGTTAGGATTTGCTACTGCTGCTTGAGTTAAAATGACTTCCTCGCAGGCAGAGATACATCCAGGACATCAGAGCAGTTGTTTTGAGAATAAGTTTACATACGAACTTTGAAACATAAAGAGCTAGTAATTCATGTAACAACTCATTAAAATTTTGTGTATCCCCTTCTATTCAGAATCCATCTCCATGAAAGCTTCCTATTTTGCTGTCCTCCTACAGGCATTTTATACAGAAACAAAATCTTAGAAGCTTTCAAGCACTGTTTGCACAGTTGGGTTGCATTGGCTGTGCTTTGTTAGGATGTGGAAACATGGTCTTGCACTTAGAATTCAGCCCATTGCTGAACACAGTCTTCAATTTAGGGGATGCTTTCATGGTCACAAATGAAACTAAAATGTATTCAGTGAGACTGTAAAAGTTCCGAACACCGAGTGCTTGTTTCTTTACTAGTTTATATGATGAAAAGTTGCTACAGCAACCTTTTTTCTACAGAGTTTGGAGACTTTGGTGACACTGTCTCATATTCTGAGTTACAAAACTGGTATACTTTTCTTAGTGAAGGTGTCCTGCCGCTTACGGAGTATTTCCCAGTATTTCTGTAAGCCTGTCATTTTGAGACTTCAGCCTGAGGACAGCAATTCCCAACAGGTTTAAAAACACATCTCAAGAATCTCAAGTCATTCCCTTCCCTCTCCATGTTATCCTGGCTAGACGATCTCCAAGAGGTGCTGAACAGAAAAAGATCAAGAAGGGTCCCCTCAGTGTCATTCCCTATGGATCATATCATGAGTGACTGCTCAGGCTTTGGGACTTTGGAGTTTGATGCTGAAGCCTTTGGCTTTCCAAATCGGAGCAACAAGAGCATAATTCATCATTTTTGTACTTGAATATACTCCAGCAATATCTAATTTTACCTAACTAAGTCTTAAGAAAGACTTAAGACTTAAGAAAGACTTAAGAATGAGTTAAGAAAGAGTGGTGTTTGCAGTATCAAAACTATAAGACAATGAATATAACTTTGATTTAATTTTCTAAGTATTACATGTTATGGGAAACACTTCTTGCATAAGCATTTCTTTTTACCTGAGCACTAAAGAGTCATAGTGCACTTTAGAAGAGTGCTTCCATCAGCCTAAAAAAATGAGTATATGACAAATTATAGTCTAGCTAACAGGAAGACCTAAATGTTATATCATACACATAGGCATTAGCTCTCCATCTTTCTTTCTAAAACAGCTCAAATGTATTTTTGTCTTAATATGCTTAACTCAGTCTTTTTCCTTCCATCTTTCTTAGCTATTTTATTTATTATTATTTTTTTGCTACTCTGACGTGATTGCCACAAACAGCCACAAATCCGGAAAGTGTAAAATTTCAAATGAAATAGCTATTCTTGTTGTCTGAATTCAGCATTGTTTCTGGGAAATGTAGATTAAAATCTTCAGGCTTACACAGAAAGGACTGGTCCAAGTGAGGCAGATGTAAAGGCTCATTTCTTGCCACGCAAAGTCATTTTTCCTACAAGAGGAACATCATCAATTACCTTCTTTAAAGTGATACATAGATATGTAACATATCATGCCAAATAAGAAACATTTGTTGTCTCCACTAGAAATTGCATTTGATCCCATTTTATTAAAGTGCTCAACTGATAAACTTCACCTCAATAGATTTAGTTTAAGCTGTGAATTATTATTTTGGAAAACAGAGAACCTTGAAAAACTCCTGATGCAAATACACTTTATTTATAAAGTGTCTTCTGGGATATCACATGGTTTACAGTGAGACTACTCAATTAATAAAATAGCTTTTCTCAGCAAGTATTTCTACAATAGTGTCCATAAACTACAGTGTGCCTGGCTAAAAATATTCCAAGACAATCATAGCAATATGCTAAAGGGGGCAAGCAAACCCCAAGCCAATATTGTCTCACTTTTTTTCCCCTTCTTAATTTAATAAAAAGCTCTGAATACAGAGACCGATGGGGTTTCAAGTTCTGACTGACGGGTTTTCAATTGATCTTGGTACTTTATAACTCCTGACACTTGGGTAACTAAGCACCTTACAAAACCAACCAAAACAGAAACCTTAGGAGGTAAAGCAGAGTTATTCCCCCCAGGCGGTAGAAGCAGTGCTCAGGAGGAGAAATGGCTTTGCCAGGATGATGGGGGAAGTATGTGCCAGCGTGTGGAAATGGGCCAGATCGCAGAAATCCTGAACAAGTAGTTCCACTGCTGGGTCGTACCACCCCTCCAGCAAGCCACCGTAAACTCCTCCGGCTGCCGCTGGCTCACCACAAGATTGTTTGATTCCTGTGCTGTCTGTGAAAGGTGTTATGTATAGACTCCTTATAATTTTTCATTCCTAGACTGTGCATTTGGGGACTAACCTACATTCCCACCAGCTGGCACAGTGCAATCCTGCTAGCTTGGCAGAGCTGCCTCCGCAGAAGGTTTCGCAGCTTATTATCTTTCCCAGGCATGAGCCTGATGCTAACATAGTCAATGCTGTTAACAGCTAAAAAGCTAAGAGTTAGAAGGAGGCTGCTATGTTATATTTAATCTAAGAAATCAAAGCACGCTGTGCAAGACTCCTTCCAAGGAGACAGGACTGTGTTTGCATTCAGCGACATCTATATGGATCTTCCCACATAGGTAGCTCCTGGCTTCAACCATGACGTGAAGAACTACCTCAGCCTCGTCGCCCATCTATCCTGGCCAGTTCCCAGTGAGGCTGCTGACCTGAAAACCAGCTGCCAGTTCTGTAGTGTCTGCAGAGCGAAGCGAATGTCTTCATGATGTATAAACCATATAAATCCATAAAGTATGAAAATGTTGTGCTTTCATCTCGTGCTGCTAAGCATTAAAAATTCAACGTCCTAGATCTGGTCACTGACAAATAAAACAAGGATAGAGCACAGAAGGCAGTCACGGGGCTTCCCAGTCAGCTGCTGGTTTTGCCTAATACACCAGACTACCTTACACATTTCTGCTTAAAAGTTTATCAATGCAATTATTCCTAATGAAAGTATTAAATACAGTGCCAAACTCATGAGCCAGAGGGCTGTTTTTTTCAAGTTTTTCATTACCTGCTAAGTAAATTAATTAATGCAAATGAAATTCTAGTGTCATAAAACCACATTCTGCTCTAATTGAAGACAACGGCAAAACTGTCATTGACCTCCATGGGAACAGGTTCAGGCCCATAACTTTCATATATTGTACATTAAGCGACATAATCAGAAATACTATCTTCTCCCATTAAAATGATATATAGATATAGCATGACAACTAGCAGCACAGGGACTCATCTGATAGCTGTAATTAGAGGTTTTTAATGACAGGTTAGGTATGTTTAATATGCAATTCCACATTGCTCTTACACTATCAGATTCTATTCAGGATCTTTACACGTAATATAACTGAATTCAGAGGCAGACGATTGTTCCTGATATTTCAAATTCAGCAGTTTTGCTGATTTAGCACCTTCTGAAGCATGCACCATGTGGTGAACAAACACCACAAGCAAAGATGTTTTCCACTGAGATTTGTCAGGGATTTAAAACATTAACGCTTTCCTGCTCTCCTTACAGATAGAAAAAGTGTTGCTTTCTATTTAGATCCAGAGAGCTGTGCAATCATTCTAATAGGTATCATTTCATTATCTTTGAGGAATTTAGGTGTGGAGCCAACTCCATGTATTAGTTAATAACCAATCCATTACTTGATTAACTGACTTACATGAAGAAAGCTTATCATCCATAGATTTGTCTGCTTGGAATTAAGTCAGAACAAGATATTGAAAAGATAGTTTTTTCAAGATTCAGTATCTTACAGAAAAATCATTGGGTCAAATTACACTGGAATACTCTGAAGAATAATACATGCCTTAAAAATAGCAGATACTCTAAATGCATAAAAACAATATAAAAATAACCCAAGGCACCACTAATTAAGTGTGAGTCAGTGCTTCCAGTAAATTCATGGCAACTGCAAGCAGCGGGAAGAAAGTTGTCTATCTCAAAGCATTGCCAGCTTACTGTAGAGACTTGATCCAAAGGGTTTGAATGTCTCGTGTATATAAGATTGCCAGTTTATATTCATATATACAATTGCCTTCTCTTGGGATTTTTCTTTCTCCCCCCTAGTTATCGGTAGCTTCTTCAGAAAGTCAGCACTGCTTGCTATAGTAAGATTCAGGAATTATTCTATGAGCCGATATGTTTCTTTTCTTGACATAGTATTAGGAGTATATTTTGGCCAGGAAGCCTGAAGCTAAACATTACAGCATTCATGAGCCGCGCCAGGGATTCTTGGAAACACCTGCACCTTGCTGTTATGCAAATGCCTTTGAGATATGTCAGAACCCTGTTTATTTGCACCATACCAATAGCATGTCATCTGAATTAATTTTCACATTCTTGTCCTGATGGGACACAGCTCTGAATATAAAAATTGACATATGTGAATGCTGTGTGGTTAAAGAGGTAGTGATGCTTTCCCAAAATTGCCCAATAGATCTTTGCTGGCCAATGATGGGATTAAACCAAGGTACGTTTATGAGTTAGGTATTAACGGGCCCAGTTCACAGATGTGTATATTGTTTCACAGACACACATCAAGAGGTGCATCCAGTAGTGATGTGAACAGGCTGAGAGTCAAAGATACACCAGTGCTAGAGTAGCATCACAGTCTCAAATAAACACAATACATCAATGCTTCTCAGCACTATCCTGCATGCCAGCCTATGCCTTGGGGTGACAAACCACTATGGGCAGGTCCTTCACTCCTTCAGCAAAATCAAGTCACTTGGAGAGGAGGAATGAGGTGGGAGAGACCATCTTCATCTGTAGTCCTTCAAAACATCACTAAGTTTTGTTTAAAAGGTTCAATAACATAGCAATAATAGCTGGTGCTGAAATCAGCATCAGAGAAGAAGATTCAGACCTGTACCTCAGGAAGGCTGTGGCAAGATTTGTTCATTTCCTATGTTGTGGCTTCGTGACCTACAGATCTGAAGATTGTATTACTCAGAAGATTGTCCTTTTTCTCTCAATCTCTGTCTCCTCCATGTGTATTTTTCTTTCAGTTGTGTGACACTAGCAAAGTAAAACCTTCAGTAGATTGCTTATCTGAAAGCAGGACTGTAGGGGCAAAATCTGATCTGCACATTTTTGTCATGTTTCATGTCATATATTTCTCTGAAAGGGGTGGGGATGGCCTACTGGTAGGCACAGTGCTTTTATCACACAGCTTTCTAGCTTTATCTGTCAGCTTGCTATGAAAGAGAATAAGTAACGGTGTCAACCTGGGCATTTACTTCTAGATGTTTCTAAATCAAAGAGGAAAGTTGAGGAGAAAAGATAGTTATTTGCTTTCACTGCAGGGAATATCCCTGTTACTGGGTATTGCTTGCCAAAGAGTACACCTTCTCTGAGGGACCTGGGAAGTCCTGCCAGCCCAGCAACCTCTCTGGACACCAAGCAAGGGAGTCCAGATCATGTGGGTCTCACAGGCGTATGGGAGAGCAAGCAGCTAGTTGCCTTTGGTCTATTCTTACAGAATATATCACCTCCTTTCTAAATAAGTACTTTTGTGAGAACCGGAACTACTGAAACCAACCGTTTTTGTCTTGTGGTTGATTGCGAGCTCTGAAGGGGGTTGTTCACAGGCTGGCACATATGAAAGATCCTGCTGTCTCCAGTGTGGATTCGTTTAGGTCTTAAAACTTTTGAACTCACACTTCAGCCTTTTCTTTGTCCAGCATTTATGGCATCTCCTCTCCTATTCGTCTTTGTATTTTCATGAAATTTTAAATAATTTAAATATCTGTGAAACATTTGTACGTTTCTAATTGGGTTGAGACCAAAAAGAGTCAAAGACAGTATTGGGTACATACATAGATATATGCAAATGCATAGCACCAAGAATACCATATTCTCGGGTGGCTGTGTTAAAATGACACGTCGTGGGCAGTCGCTGCCTGCAGGAATTGCTGTCCAGTTCTGTGTTTGAAGCTGAACATATTATCTTTAATTATAATAAAATTGCTACCTGTTTTTGTTACAGCTTCTGCCTGACCACGTTCTAATATGCTCATGGCAAGGAAAATATTGTTTCCATTCCAATTGGCATAATGAGAAAATGCGTTTAACGTGTTGGCTTTAACACAGTATTTATCAGAAGATTATCCTTTGAAATTGTCAGTTTATGGCATGGTAATTAGAACTGGTACTTGAAACCTGTCAAGTAAAAGCAAGCTTTCTTCAGTAATCGTATTCCTTTTCACTTCACAGGTGGGGCCTAATAAAGTGAACTACTGAGAAGTGTTGAGGCAGTAGGAGGCCTGGCATTTCAGAAAGCTCAACAAAGACTGCATCCCAAGGAGTTGCTCAGCGATGCTTTCCATAGATAAGCTGTCCTCGTGAGTACATCCTCCCCCTTACAAACAGGAAGGCAGAAGACTATTGAGCAATAAAGGATGGAGGGAATGGACATGGCAGCATAACAAGTAATGGATGGTATCTAAATATTAATAAGAAACCTTAAATATTTACTTCAGTCCAGTATATTTTGTTGAATGAAATATAGTCTGGCTTGGCCTAACCTGGCCAGCTGACTGTGTTCCACCTCACAAGAGAAACAAGCATTTTCAATGTAAGTACCCTGAACAGCAAGATAAACTCTGAGAAGTAATAAAGGAAGGGTTATTCCACCTCCGGGAACGGGGAGGTAAAAGTTAATTGTTAATTGTAAAATAAAGTACATTAAGCAGCTGTTTCCTTGTTTCAACTGAGGGCATCACACTGTTGACGATGATGAGAGTTGAGAGAGTTAGCCTGAAAATTATAAAATTCTTTCCAAATATTAATTTGCCTAATATGCTGTCCAATTAATATGTTCAGATGAAACATACTGAAAGAAAGCCTTCCTGTAGAGGTTAAGACTCTAATAAATTTAATTCATTCCTTAATTCTAATTAATAGGACTAAGGAATAATACCAGCCTTTTTTCCACTGGCTAATCAAGAAGTTGTATCTACCTGTAATAAGACAACACAGTATGCATATAAATAGCAGTGTCTAAGATATCTGTGATCTTATCTGCAGCATTTAACCTATTCTGATGCTGAAGCCAACTAGATGCTCAGAGAAAAACAGGACCAATGCCATCTAGCAGCTGTGCAAAATTGTTGTTCAGAAGGTCCTCTCACAGAGCCTGAGATCATCTAATGAGATTTGAATTGATACCTTTTTTTATTCTGATCACCTCCCAAAAAAAGCAGAGACTTAGAACAATGGCAGAGAGTCACCATTCACGTGAGGGATTCTGCACCTTATTTCCACTAAAGTGTTGAAAGGCAGCTAGGAAACACTTTATATCATCATATAAGTTAATTAAAGATTTTCTGTGTTTTCAACCAAGGGGTTTTTTTCTTAAGCTCCTCTTCCTCCTCCAAGCACTGACTACACATTCCCATAATGCACTTGAAGGTCTATTTCAAAATGTGATATACATATACTTATGTAGAATTTTTATCTTTTGGCCTTATGATCATTCCAAATACAACAAAACCTGATGACTTTTCACATTGCACAAATTAGTTTGTGATTTAAAGTGCTCTAAATAATACACTAGACAGTTAATGGTGCATTTTAGCATTTGAGAGGGAACAGTGGTGTCAAATACTAAATTAGCTGTGAATCTTCAATCTCCAGGACAAGGCCTAGCTAATCATTGGATTCGTGGCACAGAGTTTATTCAGACACAGGCCACATGGAAATATTCCATCAAAGTATGTTATTATTTTTCTTTAAAATCTGCTTCATTAGGCCTGTGAAATGCAACAGTCAAATGCTGTAGTAGTTTTGAAAATACAGAACTATTTAGGGTCATTTTTCTCTTTCTTGGCCAAAGGAAATCATAAATCACTATGTGTTAAGATATAGTCTTTATAGAATTTTAAGGGCAATAAATTGTCATCCATGATAGATTCAAAATTCTGTATATAGAAGCTATTTCTTTCTTTAAATGTGATTCATTGTCCACATGCAAGTAATGTTTTTGTGTTGCTTTTCCCCGCTTGCTCTGTGCTCAGTGATTAAGATTTAAAAAAAAAAAAAAACAAACCAGAAAGTACAACTTCAAAATATGTTTTTAAATGTAAAATTTTGATTTTGTGGCTACTCCTTTTTAAATCACTAAGACCACAGGGTGCACTATCCAGAAGAGCTTTGTCTAGACCTGTATAGCATGGTCTGTGTTGCTGAAAACCCAGTATGCCATATTACAGTTTAAGTAGAGTTAGAAGAACCCATGTCTCAAAATCTTGTCCAAATCTGGGTTTTATTTAGCACAACTTATACTTCTGGATGCAAAATCATTATTGTGAAGCAAAACTGCCACTCTTTGTTTCTATGGTGATTGTTCTTCACTCATTTGGTCTTCTTTAAATAAACACTATAAATTTCTCGCATAGTAGAAAGTTCTCCATCCCTCTTTAATAATCAGATACAGTTTTCAAATTCTTTGATAGTGACCAATATTTTGTACTTCACAGGAGGAATGGAAACCTCACAAATTCATACAATCAATGAGCTGACTTTGTGCAATGGTCATTTGATGAACCAATATATGGGATTTTAGTAACACATCTTGTTGTAAATCTTATGGCTTTGGTTATAATGCACATTCAGTATGCTGACACATAACATTAAGTATATTTTCCTTTCATTCATTTTTCTCAAACAAAAATACTAGAACTCTAGAGTCAGCATGGCATGTAGTAATCTAAATTCTGTTCAATTTCTGTAGCATTGATTCACTCCACATCTTAAGCTTAAATGATTGACACAGTGAAGGTCCACTTTAGAAATGGACTTAGGCAATTTCAGTGACATTGACTTATAACAAAACTTAGGATTTTAAGTGCTCAAAATACGTCTAAAAATAGTGTCAAACCATGTAATGCTGAAGGCAGGGGTTGCTTGCTACTTTTAAAAATCTAGGTGAAGATTTGAATGAGTGCCTAAATAAACATTCAGAACTTAGTTCATAAACTAAACTATGGGAAATCTGTCCTGAAAAACACCAGGGGTTTTGCCTACTAATATGCCCAAAGGTGTGCCTGGAGTCATTAGGGAACAAAGACCTGTCTGAGAAACATTATGAAGATTAATAACTGTGCATACAAGATTGGAAAGGAGCAAGCAGAGGGCATATTGCTTATTGCCTGTATCTATCTGGTACTGGGATGAAAAATAAATCAAATCCAGAAAGGTTTTCAAAGAGGTTTTAGAAAAAACTAAGAGTTGTAGTGGGGCGGAGGGGTGAGGGGGGAAGAGTCACAGTATAGGTAGAAAGAATCTTTCTTCCCACCTCCCAGAACGTTTGAAGGAAATAAGACCTGCTCTGAAAGCTGGAGGCTGACAGTAAAGTACAGATGCAATATTTCCATATTCATCCAAGTAACAGAAGGAATTTTTGCAGGTACCATGGGCACTGAGAAGTCTACATTTCGAAAGTTTAGGCATGATGAGATGCATTAGAATATGTTATCTGGGTTTTGGGCATTTTGTTATTTAAACTCATCAACCCACTGAGGGAATATTTGACATATCTATGTGTAAATGGAGAACCTAGTGAAAGGCTCACTTGTGAACCTAGTGAAAAGCTCCACGTGTCTTTATTCTGTTGCACTTGTAAAACACTAGGCACTAAATAAATTGAAAAATCTTTTGTTCATACACCTAGAAGGCAAACAATTATGCACAGATGCAGTGTAGGGTGAGAAAGTGAAGTAGTTTGGGAACTCTTACAAAGAAAGGTTGGATTTCATATTCCAACAGGTGATATCCTCTCAGGTGGCTCATCTCTTGCCTGAAAGGCTCAGCCCTGTCCAATGTGCAGCAGAACTTCTGGAACAGAAAGAAAAAGAAGGGGATGTATGGATATAATGTCAGAGTCATGGATTGCAGTTACTTGGCTTGAACTCTTCAAAATTGCTCAGGTCAGAGGGAACAAGATAAAGGGAAATTGATTCAATCAGTTTTAAAGCCGTTTTCCTGAGTTACTGTAAAAAGCACTTGACTACTTTTATCCCTTTTGTTAGAAACAACGGAAAGAAGAAGTTTCTGCATTTCACAGGGTCTTATTCTTCAGACCAAAGTCATCTAGAGGAGCAAATCCAGAGTGGCTTTGTTTGTAACTGACTGCAAAGGATTGTGGTATGTGCATAGAAATGACACACACAAAAAAAAAAAAAGAATTTTGCCATATGCAGTCCATTTCAATGAGAAGTATAATTTCACCTAACAAGCATCACCTTCCTACCTGCTGCCATATTAATTGGATCAGTGCATATTAACAGGACTGGACTCTGGCAGAAAACAGTCAAGGAGCGAGCCATCAGCTCTATTGGTAGACAGATTTTTGAAGCATTTGTCCACAGAGATAAATTCACCTTGGCTTTTAGAGGAAAATGCCCATAGTGCATGCCTGCACTGGGGAGGATTGCTACTCTGGGAGCGTTTATCATTGGCTTTGCTTGAGGTATATGCCAGAGATGAGAAGGTTTAGTTCTCACCAAAAGCTCTGCAGAACTGCCATCAGGAGAAGCTGAAGGGAAGACAAGCTGAATCAAACCACATCCTCTGCCACAGGCTTAATGCTCCCCTGACATGACAGCTGGAGGGATGGGTCTGGTTTTGCAGCCAAGAGTCTAATTCTTGTGAAAGATTAAAAGAAGTTTCAATACAGGATCAGAGAAAATCAGATTTCACAACGAGTTAGAAACTTCCAGAAGAAAGTTTTCTTACTTTTTATTGCTCTCCTCCTGACTTTTTCTTTATTTCTGTCATTATATATCAGAGTCCAGAAGCTAGATTAAGAGATTCAATACAAAACACCTCTACTCTATAGGGTGATCATGGCATTTGCCCTCACCAAGTCCAGTACAGCTGGCTTTTTATTTTCACACATTTCCAGACCCTCTAGGTTTTTTCAGTTCTGGGCTGCCCTTTAGCTATGTCATCTTCCTTTTAGGATACCATTTGTCATTCTCTCCCTGTTTTATCCAAATAAGTGGAAAGATCCACACCATTTGCTGAACCACATTTAAGCTCTCCAAATGACCACTAATTTTAACATTGACTTATGGGAAGCAGTCTTAATGCTGAGTAGTGGTATTTGTGATCTTGATAACATTTCTGAATGTCAGCTGCAATCATTTTGCTCATAATTGGTTATGATTACAACATTTATTTTCATCATTTTCATTTTAGAACCTCTGTAGTGTTAATAATGAAATGCATTGAATGAAATGCATTGAATGTAAAAAGCGTACAACTTTTTCTGCAGCTCTCCTAAGATGACTCTGTTGTGTTCTTGGACATGAAAAGATTCTGCCCAATTCATGGATGGCATGGAATATGTCATAAAGAGTATATTTGTGATATCTTTCAATGGAATTAATAATTGGTGAATTGTGGTATTATACGAGAAGCACAGCTGCTGTATAACACAGGAGTCTTACAGCTAGAAAGCACTCTACAGGAGAAAAGCCTTCAAAATATAAACCTTTTACTGTCATCATCTGCAGAATATTGGACATTCACAACACACAAATGTCTAGGTTATAAACTTGCAAGCTGCAGTAATGTGGCAGTTAAATTTACTAGTCTGAAAGCTGCACTTGTAAAATATTTATGAATACATGTGGTTGTCACTGCAAAGAAACTGCACTGTCAGCTCAACTCCTCTGCCTGATGGTTTCCTCTCCCAGGCTTCCCCCACTGGGTTGTATTTTGTGAAATTCAAAACATGAGCCTTACCTTATTTTAAAAATACCTATGTGAGATGTGTGACACTGCAAAAGAAAAAAGAAGAGCTGCTTCCGTGATATTTTGGTGCAATCATACTCACTGTTTTATCCTCTCAGAAAGGTTTCAATTTGGCATTCTTTAATGGGAGATTAAATTCATTTTTCACAAGTCTGTGGGTTTTCAAATTAAAAAATGAACTGTGAAGAGTGATTTGAAAATTTTTCCACAAAGTTTAAACTGTCCATCAAGTCATCAAGTGCACTGTTTTTGCAAGTGCTCTGCATAGCTGCCTAACTGGGCATTGTGGGAGAATAGGGTTGAAAATGAGGCTGGAAGGATTAAAAAATATGCTACATGCATTAAATACATATTGTAGCTTTTCTTTTTCTTTGTCCCAAAGAGGTCACGTATTTCATATTTAAATAATGACTAAATTTACACATATTTTGCACATAAAATCTCCCATTACTGTGGGATGTCCCTATGTGCATTTTGGAGGGCTCAGTCACTAAATAAACTACACAAGAAAGGAAACATGAGGAAGAAATCTTCTGGTTTCCTTGCCTGGCAGCACATTGACATTGGTGTGATATTTCTTTGAGAAGCATTCAGGGCTGGATTCTTTCTTAATGTAATATTGATTTTCAAAAAAATAAACCCAAGACATTAAAATGTTAATATTCATCTTTCAGTTGCTCAGTTGTGATAGCATGCACATAAGAGCTATGACCATATTTATTGAGTAGTTACACATCTTCAAACACTTTAGGCCAATGTACCATTGAATTTGTAAGCACCCATGCTGAAGCCTGGGGTCAAGGGAGGAAGGGTTGGCAGGTAAGCTCGGAGTAGCAGCTGCAGTCCCTCTTGGTTGCATCTCCAGCATTTCAACAGCTCCAAAGTCAAGGGTTCCACTGCCAAAAGCCGTTCACTTCTGCCAATACATGTCCCACTAAACAGTGCCCACACCACTATGCCAAGCAGACTCCGCAGCCTCCACACCCTTCTATTGACCTGCTTCATCCAAAGATCCACCATATGCAATGGTTTTACTGGGCACACTGTGCTTTCAGCCCAACAACAGCATACTGTAGAAAAATAGTCTCTGTTACTCCACAGATAATCACGTATCAGCTTTTCTTTAGGGAAAGTCTCTCGCAGCCGTAAACGCCATCTTATCCCCCCTGTTTGTATTCAGAAGAAGGTGAGCTCCTCCAGTGGACCAGGGCATCTGCGTTGCCCACATCCTTGTCCTCTTCTTTCCAAAAACTGCAATGTCAGCATACCACAAAGAATTTAGATGGTCCAAGGCAAAAGATGACCCATGGAAGTTTTTTTCTTGCTTGGGCCAGATATCTGTGAGCACAAGAATGTGATTTGGAGTAGTTTGCATGGATTTATGAAAGTGAAATGTCCAACCAATCTGATAGCTTTCTATGATGACACGGCTAGCTTAGTGGATGAAGGAAGAGCAAAGACTGTAGTCCAAAGTAGTAGTACCAAAGACTATATTGACTTTAGGAAGGCTTTTGTTGCTGTCTCCCATGACATCCTCACTGGTGAACTGATGAAGTACAGACTAGACAAGTAGACAGTGAGGTGGACTGAAACCTGGTTGAACTACTGGACACGCAGGGATCTAGCTGGAGGAGAAGTGCAAAGTCCTGTAATTCAACAAGAGGAATTACAAAGTCCTGCATCTGGAGAGGAATAATCCCATGCACCAGCACAGGCTGGGGCCAACCATCCAGAAAACAGTTTTGCAGAAAAGGACAGGGTTCCTGGGGACACCAAGCTGAACAGGAGGCAGCAATGTGCCCTGGTGGCAAAGGCCAACAGCATCCTGGAATGCATTAGGAAGATGATAACCAGCAAGTCAAGGGAGGTGATTATTGTCCTCTACTCAGAACTGGTGAGACCACATCTGAAGTGCTGTGTCCAGTTCTGGGCTCCCCTGTATGCAGGAGACATAAGCACACTGGAGCAAGTCCAGCAAAGGGCCGTGAATATGATAAAAGGACTGGAGTATCTGACCTACAAGGAGAGGCTGAAAACTGGGGCTATTCAGCTTGAAGAAGGCTCAGGGTGATCAAATGCTAGAACAAGTTGCCCAGAGAAGTTGCAGAGTTTCTGTCTTTTGAGACAGTCAAAACTCAACTGGGCAATGCCTTGAGAAACCTGCCTCAGCTGACCCAGCTTTGAGCAGGAGGGTTGAATCAGATGATCTCCAGAGGTTCCTCCCAACACCAACCATTCCGTGATTATGTGATGGACAGAGTTTGATCATGGTCCTTATAGACTCTGGGATAAGGCTCCAGAGTATGGATAGCATAGAGTTTGTGTAGGTGTAGATTTGGCCAGGGAAACCTGCATGTCTGTAGAACTCTAGACCTGGGAAAAACCCTTCTCTAGAAGCAAGCTTTGTTTTCAGCTCTTCTCAGTGTTTCTAGTACTGTGGATCCCTGCAGTTTGGTTTGGCTTGTCTCCCTCCTTACAGCGACACTGGGGCAGCCACTGAGCCCCTCATCCACACCAGCCTATCTGAAAGGGAGAGAGTTGTTTGGGGACCCGTCCTCATGGAGTCTCATTCACCACAGTCTTGGCTGTGAAGCAGCCATCACCAAACGCTGCAGAGCATCTGGCACACTTCTTAACCAGGGAAATGCTGACTCAAGTGTGGACAAAGAGCCCTGGCACGCCACTCTCTGAGAGCGCTCGAAGCCATAGCCAACACAATGCTGGCCTGAGAGCATGTGCTCTGCTGCACAGAGCCTGCATATAATGAAATCCTTGTTATATGATGCAGCTGATGGACAGGGGTTGATGTATAGTCAGGAATTGGCTTTTCCGGGGGTGAATATTACCAAAATCTCTATTCATATTTAAACACGTGATATAGCTTTTCCCTCCACAGGAAAAAAAAAAAAAAATTTAAAAAGCGACTGCAGATGTCTGTGACACTTAAAAAATCAAAGTCTTTCAAAGTAATAAAGGCAATGATCAGAAAATATTATGAACAGTAGCCCTACTACAGTATTTCCTTTAAAGAGACATCTGGGGTGAATTAGGGTGCTGCTCAGACTGTGGCACTGCTACAGATGTTGAGGTGTAAACGTGTTTTGCAGGGACTGTAGATATGTGATCACGTATAATGCTTTTATTAGGGGCTCAAGCTCTATATTTCCAGTAATATGAAGAATGACAGAGAAGAAAAGAAATGCCTTCTGAGTTTGAATTACAGCCACATCTAATGAACTCAGAGGTGTTTTCACTCGACTTTAGTATTACTTTTCAACTCCTGCAGCTTAAATGAACCTACTGATCATAACAGTAAATATGGGCTCAAAGAATATCCCAAGAGGTGTCATTAGTCACATACTACATCCTTTTCTAATTTGTACACTTACCATGTTGCAGGATTTCACAGGACTGATGAAACCTCCAGAATTTCATGTTTCCCTCAGCAGTCTACAATAACCCTTAGTCTGAATGACATGTATTATTTCCTTGTTGAACATGTGATGTAGAGGGCTTAGTAAAAGATTTATTGTAAGGGAAACTAGATGTTTTATTTCCAGCCTAATTGAATACATTATTGCTCTGAGTTTAAAAATGCTGTGGTGATATATTACACCTCAACACAACTGTACACATGAAATCTGCAGCAAGAAAGCTTATTGGCCTACAAATCAGAATACAGCTGTTGATGGGAGAGCTATATACCTTAAGTTACAATATGTTACAATAAAGTTTTACTGTACAAATCGTAGTGGGAAATAAAATAAAAATCTGATGAAATAGTTAAGCAATAATTCTATTTTTACTGACTGAAATAATGGCAACTGCCAGAACTCAAATCCTTTTTGTTGTGTATGGATGATAAAAGGGCCACAGTGAAATCTCCCTGTCACAGTTACATGGAAAATAGTGATAAGGCTACTAATCCCAGTAAGGATTAACTGCAGAACAGAGTAGCTTCCAAATTCACCCTGGAATGGAAAGTCTGCTCTAAGCCATAGTCATTGCTTGCCTAAGTATTTGGACACAGTGCAGGTAAAGTGCAGAGCAGCAGGGGGATATGGAATTCTCTCTTCCTTCAGCCTGTGCCCAGCAGGCAGGGAAACCTGCAAAAATCAGCACTGGCACCCTTCTGCATGTGGTAGTGCCATTTCATGATAAGTTCAGCAACAGAGAGGCTGTGCTGCTTTTTCCTGGGGTTTTACGAATGGGAAATAAGATCTCGTGAGTAGATGACTTTTACGTAAATTTTTCTACTAATGCTTAAGTGATGTCTACAGCATTTTACTCTGAGTTGAATTTCACATGAAATGTTAGCTTTCACTTCCCTCTTTTTTTTTTTTTCCCAGGCATATATTTCTAAGTGACAGTTGGTCAAATTATAAGCTCTGCTGCAGAGGACCAGAAAGTCTGAAGCATCATAATCTTTGCTCTGAGGCAAAGAGAGAGTGTAGCTGACTCTGCATGTTATGGCTTTCTGCCTGTTCATGCCTCCTCCTGGCTTGTACCTGAGCTCCCTGCTTAGTCTCAGTAGAAAGCAAGGAGAGAAAAAAAAAATAATCCCCTCCCTCAAAATCCAAATAAAATGGTACCAGAGGTCTGCAAAACATGTGGGCAAGATTCCTAATATCGTGACGAATACAGAACCATAAGAACACTAAAAGTAAAGTAATCACCCTGTGGAATTTATTATATAAATATAATAATTGAGTTGCAGTCCTACCTGACAGCGCTGGGCCTAATTTAAGTTGTAGTAATGAAATGTTTGCTCCACATCATTAATGCTTGAGTCCAATGGGGGTCCTAAGATGAAAGAGACACAGAGATTTTCCAGATAACAATATTTAAGCAGACAATTTAAAGAAGATGGACCACCCTGTTGGCTTTAAGAACACTGTCTCTACCAGGACAAGTCCTTTTCTTTTGCCAAAACCATAAGTTTAAGGATTGAAACCACAATAAGTATCTAAATGCCTACCTTTAGATGCTTGGTGAGCCTAGAGGAACTGTTTGTCTCTCCATGCTCTTTATCCACCAAGTCCTACAGTATGGCCCAACTGCTCAGCCTGCCAAAAGTTTGTCAGTCTGCCACTTCTCTTGTCAGTGCCGTAAAATTTCCATTAGAAATAAAAGCCTCAAGTGTTCATTGCACACTTGAAATACTCTTCCATGGTGAAGCAGAAACCAGTGGGTTGTGAATTGCCCCCATTACTTCCCTCTGACTAGGGCCGTCCTGCTCTCCCTTCCTGTGTTTTCCCTACTGCCTTTACAAATCCCTGCCTTTACTTGGCCAAATCTACATACTGTTAGCTACCACTATTTCTTTTCTGTTTAAGTTTCCTTTTGTTGTGTGTCCTCTTTCATTGACTTTTTCCCTTGGCCCAAGTAATATAAAGTTACTTTCCCCTGTGCAAAGAGTGTCTTTATGTGTTCCTTTTGGTGCACCAATTTTCTGAACTAACCTCCGCCTATTGTTTTAAACAATTGATCCATGGGCTAAAATGGGAAAACAGAATAATCCCTCATTTAAATGATCAATGGAAAGGAATGACTAGGGGAAAATGTTGATCGCTGCTGCAGCCCTAATCATCCAAAGTGTTAGTGCAATTCAGAGACGGGAGGAGGGGAAGAGATTTACAACGTTGGGAGCTCCCAGGGAAGGAGGTCTGTAAGGAATGGCTCCCATATGGAACTGGAATGCTTTGTACACCCTGGCTTAGCAATTAAATTTACAAGGTGTTGCTAAGTAGCAGTACCCCTGTAAACTCAGCAAACGTTGGAAATGCTGTTAGAAAACTAGGGACTTCTTTTATTGCTTCTCACATTTCAATAGGGAGAAAAAAGTCATTAGCAGAAGGCTGTTCTTTGTGCAGACTTCCCATTTGGAGAGCTGGGAGGTGTATTCTGATAAAAGATCTGTGAGCGGGTACAGCACGGCCCATTGGCAAGGGCAGGTTTTTCAACAGAGAGGACAAAAGATGTAACACACCAAGTATTCGGATTAAAGTTAGAAAGTATGTGTCTAAAATGACTGGGCAGTCATTTACACATAACATATATAAATATGTACATTTCCCCTTGGAACAAAAACTGCCTTTTAAATTCTTCTCAGTCAAGTTTCACTGACAAACTTGCTTGACGGGCATCAGGGACCTGAAGCAAAGCTTCAAGGGAAAAAGTAGCCATCACTCATGCTTCATCGGATTTCTATGACAGAATGATCAAATCCTGTAGAACCTGGCATAAGCACATCATTATCAAACCCTGCTTTAGCATTTCTTAACCGATCACGGAGGCTGAGGTCCTTGGTGACTCCTGTTTTCTGGCACTGTTTGTAGTTATTTGACCTTTTCTCAGTGGATAATCCACACAAAAAGCCCTAATTACTTCCCCAGCTTTGAGCGGTCCAGCGCTGTGAATAATCAATGACACTGATTTAGGTATTGCACAATCAGATGCTTATGGTGTTTAAAGAACATTTTTCCATTGACCTGCCACAGCCGTAGGACAATACCGAGTGCTGAAGTTGCTGTTGTAATCACAAGCTGGCCAAGTGACCTTGGGGGTCTGAAGTTGATTACTAGGGCCTTGATTTGAACAGATGCAACACATTTTTAATGATTTCTTTATTTTTATTTTCTTAAAACAGCACTTAGTCAGGATGCATCTAGAAAGATACTGGTGTACTGATGCATATCAGAGCAAGATTTGTCCATAAACATAGCTGAGCATTTTTTTTCCTTTCTTTTAAATCATTTTAATATTATTTTGGCTATTAGAAAGCACAGTGCTGGGGGATTTTCTTTCAACATTTCATTTCACATTTGTCCTTAAAAAAATTAACACAGTTGGGCTCTTGAGTATTTGTTTGCTTTGAAAGTATCCAAGGATGAAACAAGAACAGGAGAAAAGGAAGACAGAAATTGCCTGGCTGTTGCTACAGACTGAAATGTCCGTGAGAGGAACAGGGTGAGGATTCTTAGAAATTAAACAGTGTCTCATTTACTGGGTTCTTCTCCCCTGTTCACATAACATGAAATTCAGTGCATTATCCTGGATTATTAGGTTGAAATTTACCACCTGCTCAGTTATTTCAGCTTTAAAAACTGAAAAGAGGGAGCAGTCCCCTTTTTTCCCTTGTTTTATTTAGAATGAAATCTTTGCAGAAGCTTTTTGTAAGGAGCCATTTGCTTAGACAAAATTTATAACAGAATGCCTTTTTATTTGGTGGTGACTTTAAATCATGTAAGTCTTCCACCAGTAAACAGAAAATAAGTGTTTGGAGGAGATAGGAATAAAAAGAGAAAAAAAAAGGATCATCTTCCCAGCAGAAGTTTCCATCAGCCAAGAGAAAACTTCCCTTGGATGTATTTTTTTTTTAAACAAAAACTATTTGTCCCATTGAAGGGACTATATTTCAACAACAGACTTAAATGTTTACTTACCTGAGAGTTTTGCAACAATCAGCATGTTTCCTCAGACAAATCCCAAGCAATTACAAGCAAACAAACACAGGACAAGCGGAGCACAGCATCTGTACCTGCACAGTTTGTGGGAAGTCTATGGCTATCTCCACCACCTTTCCTCCCCCAGAGCAGGGAGGAAGCCCTTTCTCCCAGCTTGGGGATGGCTCCTGGCATGACAGCCTCCAAAGCAGAAACAACAGGAAGAAGCAGTTTTGTTGTGGAGGTTTTTGTCCCTCCAAACTTCCTGCTGGACCATGAGGGGGAAGATAAACAGAAGCATATGACAGAAGCTAGGATAAAGAACCTGCATTTGTCCCTTCTGTACAAAAGCCTGTCCTCTAACCAGTGTCCTCTCCTGTGAGGATACCACTGCATTTCTGTCCTCCCTAAAATAAAATCTCTTCTCAAGACACCTGCTGGTGTTTGCATCCATCCTCGTCAAGCCTAAGCAATTACATCTGAGGGAGTGGCTGGGGAAAGTGCTTGTTGTAGAAAGCTTAATTTGTGAAGGCATCGTGTGGATATGGTGGGCTTAGAGATGGGTTTGGTAGATGCTGGAGAAGCAGCATAAATGACATTAATTGCACTAAAGAGCAGGAGCTCCACACCTGCATGACTCTGTTGCAGATGGCTGAGCAAGAGGAACTGAAGGGCAGGCTTCACTTTTTATCTGAGAGCTTTTTCCTCATTCGACAGCAGAACAGGAAAGAAAATGCTTACCACGGAAGAGGAAAAGCATAATGTGAAAGTTAGTATGGCAAGTGAAGTGAAACCAGGCGTTGCAGTAAGCTCGTAAAGAGGGTGAAGAAGAGTTGTTGGGGCAGCCATCCTCTGTCCTGCTACCTTCACACCCCGCCAGGCTACATTGTAGTCTCCTTACATACACAAATTGCTGTGGAATGTAATTGTGTGATCAGAGACTACACGATTCGGATAGGTGTTGCAGGATGGCAGGAGCAGACTGGCACAATTTATAGGCAGAAGAATCCTGGAAAGGAGCTGTAGAAAGTGCTGCAAATAACTCCACGTCTGAGATTTATACTGCTCCTAGTGATATCAGTTTGCATACCTAAGCTCTCAAGGCAAATAAAGTAGCTTTCCACTGATCTTTGCCAGCTTAATTTGGTAATACTTTTAGAAGAAGCTGTTTTTGAACACTGTCTCCACTGAAGCGGACACAAACACGCTAAGTATGCATGACTTTGTTTCACAAGTATTTTCTACATGAAGAATATTTAGGCTCAACAAATGTTTGTTTCTAGGGTGAGACAAACAGTACTAAAACTTTTTTTTTTTTTAAATTGCCTCATAAGTGGTCAACACACTAATTACAAACTGGTTTAGTCTGCAGTCAAACTTGCCCTTTTTTCAGGAAAGGTGTCTCAATATTAATTAATCCAAGCTGAAATGGTGTGCAGCAGCGCAAGGCCTTTTTTCCAGTGGTTGACTGAGCCTGTGTGCTGTCAGCCTGCCAGGATATCCATCGGTAGACTTCATTTCATCTCTCATTTGTCACAACTTCCCTTCGGATGGTTGCACCACAGGCAGAGACCAACTGTGCCCCAGATCACCTGGAGAGGTAAAGCTCTGGGTGAGGACGAAGCTGCACTTGCTTTTCAGCGGCTGCTGACCAGGGAGGGCTTGAAAACAGCCTGTTAATGTCTGTTCTTCACAGTGACTCCGTTCCTTCCTACCATATGGTTATGTTTACGTGCTCTGTTGAGGGAGAGCTCTAACAGCTTTTAAGTCACTGGTGGTGTCAGTGCCAGAGAAGGAGCAGTTTTCTAGTCAAGTGTGAGGCCAGAGCTTGGTGTTGGAGAGATGGCATTGTTTCTAAATGCCACTTTCAGTCCTTAAAATCTTTTTCTTTAAAAACTGCTCAGCCTAATTTACAAACAGAGGATGACTACAGTAGTTAGGGTTGAGTAGGTGAAACTTTTTCTTCGTTAATATATAGACAAATGTTTTTTCTCCTGTGCTGGATTCAGTACTGTTAGACCAAGCAAAGCTGAAACTTAATTGAAATAAATATTTCTCCTCCCAGTCTCCTGATTGTTCCTCTCTCTTGTAAATTGGATAAAAATGGGAATGAGGCACTTAGCCTGATTTCCCTCAAGATCAGAAATTCTGAAGTATTTTAACCTCTCATGTCTTCAAATTATGGGTAGCCCACTACTTTCAGTAATTTTGTGAGACGAAAGAATTAGCTCTCTCACGGGCTGCCACGGTGGACGTTGACTTGAACATCGGAGCAGCTGAAGACCAGGTGCCTGTTCAGCAGACTTCCTTAAGAAGGTTTTTTGCCAGAAGGTCTGAAAATCAAACAAAACCTTGCTAATAAAAAAAAAAAAAACTACCAATGAAAACCACTTGCCAAGCTGTGAGTGGTCTTCTCCATGTAACTTTGCTGTTAAGGAAATGATATCTAAATAACAGGCACTTCACTATCACATTCTGTGTGTGATACAGTCGCAGAGTGTTTACATACACTGATAAGACTGTTGATTCTGCTGAAAAATAGCATGTTAAGTAGTAACTCAGATGAATAACATATTTTCAATTTATTGATTCCAGTCAAATAAAAGCTGTGTGATTCATAGTGGAAACACAAATACAGTGGCACATCTCAGGAATTCATGCAGGGTCAGATCTGAACTCTTACACAGGTCAGGAGGCACCCTGAGGTCAGATGATGGCACTTCATCCTATGATAATGCTGGCAATTCATTTACGCTGTGATTCATAAAGGTGAAATAAAAGGTGTTGTTTGGACTTTTCAAAATTGTCATGCAGTTGAACTATATGTGGAGATCCTGGACTTCAGGAGGGGGTGGGAGTGGGGGTTGTGCCTCTGTTCAGTGATAAAATTCTGATGGAAGAACCAGCTTTGTTATTTTATACCAAGAGCAAAGACAAATCTTTCCTATGCCTCCTTCCCTTTACACCTCAAGTCCTTTGCTTTGTTCTGCTTTGAGTCTTAATGGAGAACAGCACGTGTCTTATGTCTCGTGACACATCTACAGCTGCTGAAAAAGCCTTAAAAAAAACCTTTCGCCATTTTATGTCTAATTTACATTTCTACAAAATGCTTTTGAATCCCTCCAGAAAATAAATACTTTAAAAGAATGTACACTTCCTAAATGCAATGTTAGGAAGTATATGTATCCTAAATATAATATCCTCATTTTTCTCCTGTGCATGAAATTTATTGTATCATCAGATCTGACTGAAATTTACAGTTACCCATAATATTATTTTGATAGATTTGATTATTTTTTTTATTGCATTGTGGAATAGAAAATCTGTTTATGGCTTTGTCCTATGAATATTTTTACAGGAATTTAATCAGTAAAGATTTTAACCAAGAAAGTTTGCAGTTCTGTTTTGACAGTCATCTCCCAAAATGCTCAATCATTTTGGCAAAAATAATTTTTCCTCCAGATAAATTTCCCTTTCAAAGCTCATATAGCTGCTGCTTACTCAGACAAACCAGTCCTGAGAATCATTTCATCTCATTTGCATGAGAATTCACATTTCCCCAACATGAATTTAAGTACAGACTTGCTGTGGAAGGTTATTGTTGATATGCCTTTTAAAAAAAAAAATGTACTCAGCAAGTCCCCTGGGCTTCATTTGTGGTTTAGTTGGTGTTGAAATTCTTGAATTTTCTCAGTTGGTAAAAAATCCCTGTTCCTGTAGACATCAGTTTCTGTTCTAAAATTAGACAGTGGAATATTTTACAGAGCATTTATGCTACAATCAAAAGGAGAAAATCAAAGGAAAAGAGATGTATAGACCCTCTCAAATCCAGAGTGTTGTAATTCTTGCTATTGGGGAAACCCATGTAAAAATGTTCCAAGCAAGATTGTTTCTTACTGTCGCACAGGGATGTCCTTTAGCATGGTCAGCATGATTCTGTGAAGATTTAAAATCAGGGTAAGATCATCTATTAAGAACATGATTAAAAAACAAAAACAAAAAACCCAAACAAACAAAAAAAAAATATGCTTATTACTTGAGAATTCTTACATAAATTTAAAATATATTTTTTAAATATTATAATTTGAGGTCTTATTTCTGGCTCCTTTACTCATGTGGATAGTCATATATTCCACAAGCATTGAAATCAATAGCACCAGCTGTATAATATTTTTTATTTGGGCTGTTGCCAGAATGCATATAAATATTTTATTGTACTCAAAGCTTGGGGAAGGAGACGGAAGTAATAAGGCAATTTAGAGAGGGGCTATTCAGTTTATCAGTGACTCCAATCTGGGAAACTTCCTTTTCATAACCAAAGATGGGAAATTCCTGGCTTTTTATTAGCTGTACTTGCAGAAATTTGAGAGAAACAGTCAGGGTGCAATGCCACTTCACAAGCTGGCTTGGAGGGAAGCGGGACAAAGAGAGAGCTGTCTGTGGGGTGATATTTACGTTCTAGGCCTGTGCTTTGGAGTTTGTTTGCTTTGTAATTGTGGCTTTTCATTCCAGAATTTCTTTAAAATGTACCAATAAAAATATGTCTCAAGAGAAATGGTTTCTCCCGGAAACACCATTCTTTTAAGAGTTGTAGAGCTTTATAGTAGTGAATTCGGTCTGAAGCTTAAGCTAGATTTGGGATTGGAGTGGGGGTAATTCTTTAGTTTGGCAACGTGTGAACAGACGGAGAAGCTGAGGAAAGTGGACATCAGCAACACAGAAACAGGGCATGACTTATTGGCAAGGGGAGAACAGTCAGTGTCTTTTAGAATAAGTGATGGGATTGCTGTATGCGGCTGGTTGGCATGTGTGGTGCACTGATCCCAGATGATTGCTGAGATGTCCATAAAAAGAAACTAAAAGAACTGTATCGTGTTTTCTGTCTGTCCGCATATCAGTTAGCCCAGCCCCCCATCTGTCTGTTCTTCCTTCTTCTCTGGGCTCACCAACTAATTTCATCCAAGTCTGAGAGAGGGATAAAGGCCTCAAAGTTATTAAGTTCTTGAAAGAACCCTGAAAATTATCAGTTGAGTGAAGGAGGGAAATCGTTATCACTGCATCTGGCAGAGGGAGGGCTGTGCTCAGCCCTTGTTAGAGAACCCAGGCACCAGCCATAAGGCCTTAGAGCAGGAGACCTCAGCTGTCCTGCAGCAAATTTCTGTTACCCACATGATGGGAACTCACAGCTCATTCTCATCAAAAACATTTGCAGATACTTGACAAGGCCATGCCTGTATTCTGCCTTGGTACTCCCAAATCACCGCATCAGTCTGCTGCTGTATTTGACTTTCTTATGCCTAGCCATATTTTGCAGATCCCTGTTAGCTGGTGTGGCCGCTGTGAAAAGGCAAAGCTGCAAAAATAGCCAGGGAACTAATACTATCTCTCTTTCACCTGTTAAGTTGTGCAATTAAATCAGCAGTGCCAATGCCTCCTTGCTTGCTCTTCCATCATCCCATACCTATTAGTCAGTCTTTGCTTGCTCAACACTACTTGCCAAACACCATTTTTCTGTATTCTTGCATATATCAGAATTGCTCATTTCTTTCAGGGAGATCTTCTTTATCATGTTGTAATAGTAGAAAGAACATATGCAGGTATTCACATTAGTAGAGCCGAGAAAACCAATTTTTCAATCTGCAAGCTGAATGAAAAGATTGCATCACCCAAAAGTGCTCTCAGTTTTTACTGTGAAGTTATATACTTAAGGCTTGAAAAATAAAAAATGCCAAACAAGAATCAACTTCATATAATGAAGATGCTTCATTTAGACACCAAGGTTCAAGGGAGAGAGGAGTAGACCTTCTCTTTCTTTGTTAAATGAAAGCATCCTTGAACAACTGATAAAATGCCAATTGTTATGGGAAAAAGGAAAAAAAATCATCAAACCTGGCATGAATATGTCCATTTTTTGGACCAAAACTGCGTTTTGTAGTGAACAAACATTTTCCTTGCAAATTTGGACCAGTTGTATTCAGTGCTTCGTTCTGTACAAAGATACCTTGACAGCACGGTACAGCCAGCCAGGCCACTGCTGTCATTACTGGGAATGATAGCGCATGGAAGGCTCAACCCTGGTGGTAAAACTTGTGGTGGAGGGAGCGGTGCCCCAGCACGCCGGACTCCAGATATCTGTCCCAGCCAGCCGTGGGGAGGTCCCAGATAAGCCTGTCATCCTGACAAGGCAAATCAGTGCTGAAAAGCCTTTGCACTCCACGGGGCTCAGACTGGCTGATAGGACAGAGTCATCTTCTGATAAGCAGAAGCTCTCTGCTTCCTCTGACTCCCCCGGGCCCCTCCAGGACCTCTTGTGCCTCATCACCCCAGGGTGGGCCACCGCACACCGCTGCCGGGCTGCTGGCCGACATCTTCCCACAACGGCACCCATTCTGGCAACGTTTTGTATCGACATGGCGAACCTGTCGGTGGAGGACGAGGGTTGCAGCCCCCTCCCCAACCTGACTGTCACTCATCCGTACCGAAACAAAGCACTTTCGTCCTCATAAAACTATACCTCGGTGGGCATGGGAAGGGGAGGAGGCCTGTACTGCATTTTCAGTAGCAAATACGGTTTGGGTGACGAGTTCTGTGTGTGGCCAAAACACGGTGTGCAGAGCCAACGCGTTACTCCTGCCCAGTTCACACGTAAGGTTATGCCTGTTTAACTGGAAAGGCGGATGCAAAAAACTGTATCTTAAACAGGCCCTGAATGTCTGGAACCTGTTAAATGTTTCAGGCAGTGGCAGTAATTAAACCACAAGTCTGAAAGGTTTGATGGCATGATTTCAATAGGGAACATGGATTTCTAATCCTGTCTGTAAACACAAGAGTAGCAAAAGACACAGCCTTCTGCGGATGGTCTTTATAATGGTTGCCTATATTAAGAATACTTTACATGTCTTGAAATAAGATACATTTAACTTCAAAAGAGCCTGATAAAGGTCATCTCTTTGACTTTTTTTCTCAAACTGTTATCATGATCATGAATTATTTTTAAGCATTTTGAACAGAAGCATTCCCAAAGGGATGACAAATTAGTTGATGGTGCTGCAAGAGAAGCTTTGCAGTCCTCCTCTTTTGAAGTTCTTAATGATGTGAGTTTCTCAGTGTTTCAGTCCTGGCTGCTGCTCACCCCATTCATTTAAAAGTTATGTGAAGTAAAAATTGTCCATAGGCTTTTCTTCCTTTACGCCTGCTCCCAAGAGCTGAGACCAGATGCAAACATGATGATGTGCCTGTGCATGCCACTGTTGCTAAACTGTAGGCAAAGCAAGAGAAAAGGCTGGTTTAGAAAATAAACCCAAGGTGCTCGATGAGTGAAATGTCAAGTAGATTCATGTCTGGCAAAGGACTCTTCCTTGTCCATCATCATCCAATCAATGACACTTGAACCTGGGTTGACCAGGTCACCACACCACCTCTGCTCAAAGCAGGGGGAAATTTATATGTCACCTTTTTGAATGACAATTAGTACAAGAAGATATGGTAATCCTGCTGCCTTTCAAAGTGTTATTGTTTTACCATGCAAAAGTCTCAGTGTACCATGCACAGCAGTACCTGCTCGCTGTGTTCTTTACATGAGGAGAAACAAAAGACCTTTAGGAAACTATCTCCCTAGTGGCTCTTGTCTGATTAGAAAGTCCTCAGGGGATTAGCAGTATGAATTTCACAGCTTGTCCCCCCCACTCCCTCCCGCCCCTCTGCATTAAGGTTAGAAGGATGTGCTTAGATCAAATCAGAAGGAGATTAAAGGGAAAGAAACCCCAGAGCAATTCTCCTTTGCATTTGAATGAATATTTGTAGTCAATAGTCATTTACCATTTCTTTTAAAATATCCTTGAGTTTTACTGAAACAAAGTTCAAATGCTGCCATAAGACAGTAATATCTTATACTTCCATTCTAGATTAGTTATATCATTTACAGTTAATTTGTTATACTTGTACATATTTGCTGTTGCATGTAATCCTTCAATTTGCTCGAGAGATTTCATCAAGTCCCCAAGAAGATCAAAAGCTTTAAAGGTTTTGTTTGCATTTCCATGTAAGACTTACTACTTTCTCACTGCAAGATGGCCTAGAGAGCATTCTTTAAACCCATGTTAACTGCCAACAGACAGAGCCTGCAGGGGACATCTTTGAGGTGTGCACGATCAAACAGAAATAAATTTTAACCTTTTGTACAACAAAGTGAGGAAAAAAATCCAATTTCCTATGAAACCCTCACTACATTGCCTGTGAAATCTATTTCACCAAAGATGGTCTTTAAAGGGGCGAATGATGCAGATGCATCTCCTTAGCAAGGAGTTGTAAAGGACGTTTTAAAAGACACAATATGGTACTAAAAGGAGAAAGATGGGAAAACGCTGTTGTGAGGTATATCCTTTTATATCTGCATCTGTTACCAAATCTCCGTAATAAGAGCTGGTCCCTGCACTAGCATCATCACACTAAGTAATATCATAAGTCAAACCACTGATTCTTCACAAAGGGAAAAATAAATCCCGCTTAATGCAAGCAGGGAGAGTCATGGCTGCAGGACTCATATGCATGTAAAACTACTCTGGATTCATTTTTGCTCTCTTCTACAGCTGGATAATGTTATTTCTGTGACGGAGTACAGATGAAAACCAAACTTAATCCAGCACGCTTTAGAACTTAAATAATCAGCTGGTGAAAAGGTAAATAGGAATATAGATCGCGAAGCAGAAGGTGCTCTGAGAGTGGATTAGGTTTTTGAGAGTGCTTGGCTTTCCGTGTAGGCACCTTTCAATGAGAACTTCTCTATTAGAAGCACTGTGGCAGATTTGAGCTCCCTCTCTCTCTTTGTGTATTTTATTACAGGAGAAATCCATCACTAGAGGACACCTATGGAAACAATGAATGCAAATGGTGAAGCGATGTTTATTAGAGCCTTCCCAACTCGGGTGTGTGACGTTACTCAGTTTAGTGCTTTGCCTTACCATGGGTTGAGCACGTAGCCCGACACAAAAACCAAAAGGGAAGTGATGGTGTGTGCAGTGTTTAAAACAGGAGCTCACACACAGCTACGTGTCCATAAGCCTGTAGTGACCAGAGCCAGCTTCAGACATCTGAGGGCCTTAGGCAACGGAAGAGTCCCTCTTGCTCCACCACTGGAGACCAGCACAGCTCCCTAACTTAGTGTGCAGCTGCACAGACATTTTCCCTGCTAGTAAAGCTGCTGAGGAGCTTTCTGCAGCCTCTGTTTCTCCCCCTTTTCTTGCTCCCAAAGGTCACTCTGCACTCCACAATGTTGATTTAGCTGTTTGTGAAGCTGTGTCCTAGACTGGATCAGTGCAATGACTGCAGGAGGTTGCTGTTCTTTCTGATTTTCTTCGTTAATGGTGCCTTTGGAGGTATTTAATCTAAAACTCACCAATTGACCATATAGCAAAATTGCACTAATAGCTGCCCTTAAGCAACTGCTGGAGCGATGAAGAGAGAGGCAAAGGAGAGAATGAGCAACAAGGCTGGAGCTCCTCAAACTGCCTTCGCTGCCAGAGAAAAATGCTCCCCTTTCACATTCCTAAACTTAGCAGTTGCCGTGATTGCCTGCCTTTAACACCGGCTCTGCAGCAAACATACATCTGCCTACAAATAACGTTGGCAATATGGCTTCCAGCTAGTGTTCAGGTCAGATAGGAAGCACGGCGCAGCAAACAAGTGCAATCAATGCAGATTAATGACGCCTGCTTTCATTCACGTCTAGGTATTTCAGAGATGCCGCTGATAGCCAATCTTTCTTGCTTGTATTTATGCAAGCCGCATTTATTTGGTTAGCTTTTGGTTGATTGATTTTGTACTTCTGCTTGTTTGGGTTTTGTTAGGTTTATTTCATTTCATGACAATATGGCTGATTTATTTCTGACAACAGTAGCAGTTTAATGCAAAGCATTATTGAAAGCTTCATATAACTTATGTTTTTAATTTCTGCAAATACCACCTAGATGCTGTGGGGAAAGACACTATATAAATCTTAAAGTTAAATAAATATTTACTGTACAAGTGGCTTGTGTTAATGAATATTGCAGAGAGAGCAGAGCACGCAGATTCACCAGGAAAAACAACTGCTCAGTATAAAACTTCTTCCCTGTGTGAGGGCGATTTGACACAGGTTCAGGCTCCCTAGGGCTTGATCCGCTCTGCTATGGCCTGCTGGGTGGTGACACTCACCGGCGTTCACTGCTGGGTGACAGCAGGACAGCCTCCACCAAAGGGTGGTCAGCATGAAAGGCTGAGTTCAGATCTTATAAGGAGAAGTGGAGAGAGAGAGTGGCATGGAAGGAAACAGCAGGCAAAGTCCTCCCAGCAAAAACAATGCAAAGAGGACCTGTAAAAAAACTTGTGGTTGAAACACAAGACCAGAGGTACAGATCTCCTTTCCTCGTGGATGTTCCTGCTCTTCTCTCTGGATGTCTGCATTTTTCTACCTCATTCTGTAGTGCAGTATCGTAAAGCCCTCCAGAAGTTACAAGAAAAAAAAAAAAAACCAAACTGATTTATGTATTTCTTCTCTCATGTTCATCACAAGAATGAAACAAAGAGGTCCAAATCGCTAAGTCTTGTTTTCATCAGTCTCATTTCATAAGTTATTGCCTGTGTGACCAGTATCACAAAAAACATTGTTCCATTCTCTTTTTTTATTCTCTGTGTGCCTTTTGTTGCATGGTTTTATATTCTCTTTCATTCAATTGCTCAATCTACTAACAATAAAACACCTAGGTTTATGCAAATTATCATTATTTTGAATTATATTGCTCCACTTCATTTCCCCTCAAATTATCTGAAATTCTTCACTTCCTTGGTACATCCTTCCCCCTAATTTAAGAGGTGAATAAAATGTGATTCCTATGGTTCTTTGCTGGGCCCTTTCATGTGCTTTCAACAATGAACAAAAACTGAGGGATTTTTTGTGATCTGTGCCATTCTCTTACATATCCCCTGGTTATTTTTTAAATTATTTTTTGTCATGCTTGCAGGTGAAGCAATGTGCCTAAATTATTTCAAATTAATCATTAAGTTTGGAGGCATCTCATAGCCAGTAAAATTCTACATTTCATGATTTATTCTAGCAACACTCAGAAGTGAGATTCCTTTGTTTTTATTGATACATGAAAGATCCAAAATAAAAGATCATTTGATAAAAACAGAGGTTGTAAGGTATGACGATTTTCATCTTTGAGAGCATTTCATGAAGCCTTTGTTCCAAGATATTGCATTTCTGATGTTAATTTAGTGAAACAAACAACAATAAAGTATTTGGGAAGCCAGAGGGAGCCTAATCAGCAGCGATTTACATGCCCTGCCATGACAAGTAGTTCAAAGTATTCCCTGCCATTGTCCCAGATTGGAAGCCGGTGTTGGGTAGGTGGTGAAATATCCTCTGGATAAAATTCAGCCTGTATCTGCATCTTTGATGTGGAACTTTTATGACTCCTGCGATGCCGGGTAACAAGCTCGATTTGCATTCCAAGGCACTCAGCCCCACTGCTGATATCTCGAGTAGGATTTCAAGCCCCATTGAAGGAATCTCACTTAACATCGGCGTGAGCTTTAACATGCATTCCTTTTTCCTGTTGACCTCCTCTTGGGTGTTAAAGTTGAGCAGCTGAACTTTAGCTGCTGCCTAGATATGTGCTGAGTGTTCGATACACATTGTCATCGTAAGTCCACGAGGAAGAGTTGTGTCTTTGAGTATTTTTACACGTGTTTTCCGATAAGTTATTGAGAATGCAAACACTTTGCTAAGCTCTCTTACCAGATACTAGGTGTAAGGGTACGTAACACTTGAAGCAAAGCTAGAGAGCCATTTCCTGAAAAATGTCCTGAAGGCTTTAAGTGTGAGTACCCCTTACATCTTTCCGGTTTAGAACTCAGGACTCAAGATTATAATTTTAAACCACATAACACATTTATTAAATTGGTCTTTTGCCCTGTTTTGATGACAATGGCCAGATCAAAGGCACTTTCCACTTCTTCAGACGTGTTGATCCTGAGAATGTCTCAGTATTAGTACACACCCCAATTTACTGCTAAAGAGCCAAGCTAGTTAATTAACTACAGCAGTTGCACCTTGCAGTCCTGACCAGCACAGGTTCTGTTATGTTGTTGTACAAATATGTAGTGACATTCAGGCTTGAAGCATTTTCAGCTGTATTGACAAAATCTACAAAGGAACTGGGAAACAGAACACCCCAAAAAATACTAAATATAAAACTCACATCAGGTGAAAGCTCCTTATGAAATGTGGTGAGAGAATATTTTGATGGTGATAGAAGCAGGAAGAGAGGAAATAGGAAGATACTAATTTGCTACAGCTCTCTCCCATTTAGGGCCAGGCACTTAAGGGGGTGAATAGTTACTGTCTGCTGTATCCCAGGTCTTCAGCCTCCCTGGTAAATCATAAGTGAAGCAATAACACCTTTTATTAGAACTGGTACAAGAATTTAAAGAGTTGCTTAAGTAATAGCAGACATTTTCAAAGGTCCTGGGAAAGTCAGGCCCAATTTCCTGAAAATCAGTAAGAACTCAATGTCTCTTCCTTTGTGAAAGTCCCAGAAGCAGAAAGCAGCACAGCAACATGTTAAATCAGACACCTTGGTAGCCAACCTCTTAACCCGTATCACCTACAGTTATGCAATAAACCCCCTACAGCCCCCTCTGCCCCAAACTATGAGATTTTATGCCCACAACTTACTCAGTGAAGTTACTAGTTACTACTACTGTCTTCTCCCTGGACAACTGAATATTGGATTTTGGGAAGAGTCAGAGGCTGATTTCTCCATTTGTCCATCCGAGCATTGCAGAGATAGAGGCTTGGTCTTGAAGAAATTACAGCTATACAAGGCTACCCTGCCACTCAGTGGCCCTCAGCACTGAATTAACATAATTTATTTTTTTCCTAAGTGTGGAGCTATTGTTGCTTGAAGTGCTCTGTTTGATTTGAACCATTGCTGCTTATATGTATGGGAAAAACAATATTCTGTGTTAAATGAGAGAGCACGTTTAAACCAGAAAAGAAGTGGGACTTTTCTTAATCTTATTCTCCCATCTGATATTCAGCCAAGAAACTGTGCTGTAAGAGACGTGGCATTTTATTGAGTTGCTGAGCATCTTCACTCCTTCTTGGGACATATCCTTTCTCATTTAGACTGGTTTTCCACTGGTCTGACTTAACTGGTTTTAGCAGAGTTACACTACAGTGACGTTGTGTAAGAGCAGAGAATGTAGCTCATTGACCTCAGTACCTGGTGAAATCATTCTGCTCCTGAATGTGAAGCCCATTATAAGGAAGAAATGGAGTATCAGGGAAGGGTTGTTTTGGATGCAATGAATTTATTAATCACAATGAAATGTTAACTATGAAATTCAAAATTCTGTTTTGCTGCTGATTGGTATAAAACTTGTACCTACAGAGAGACTGGAAACAGAATTGGAGAACCATATCTTTATTTTCCGGGCTTATCCCTGAATCCATCATGATTTGTGCAATTGTTTTTTTTTACTTTGGGCCACATACTAGGGAAGAATATCCTGGCACCATAAAGCCCATGACAGGACAGTCATTAATTTTGGTGCTGATGGTTTCTTCTTTTGTTTCCAGTTACTAGCCAAGCACTTGACAGAAATCTTCCTTGTAATTCTTTCATTTTATCCCTTTAAATACACACATATTGTCTCATCCTTCATCACTTAACATAATTCACAGTAGAAAAAGTCATGTAAACATGAACAGATGTTTTTTGAGCTTATGGACAAACAAGATCAGTAAGCAGAAATGCAAATATTAGTTCAGTTTTCCTTCCTGATCTTTACAGAAAGCTATGACTTCACTGTTGCACAGTTTAAACACACCAAATAATCTGGGAGATATGCTGTGAATATGTTAACATTAAATAACAAAAGGTGGAAGAGGGACTTCTCCTTTGAGTTTCAGGTGAATGATGGATGATGCTCTTACTATATTTCCAAGTTAATTCTAAAATATCTTCTAGTCTTTTAAATAATAAACTACATCTATTGCTGGCACTTTCCATCATCAAAGTCTTAAAATGTAGAATTTTATTCTTTCCTCTTACCTGTAAAAGAGATTTTCCAAATTAGGCATTGAAAACTTCAATTTATCTATAAAGTTATGGCAGCTTTTATGCCGAAAGAGGTATAAATCTTTCAACACTGAGAATATTTGTTTATATTATGTCCAGTTGTAGCCATTTTGCTTCAAATTTATTGATACAACCTGGCCAAGTTACTCATTTATTACCTTTGACAATCAAAACCACAATAAAATCGATTGGTGAGGTCATCCATCTGTGATTCTCACTGTTGTAAAGTTTTTTGTGAGAATGTTGTCATTCTGCTGTCCACTTCTGTTGTGACAATAATTATAAACCAAAATTATGTTATGCTTGAACAAAGAATATAGAACAACAGGGCTTCAGTCCATCACAGAGCTTATATACACCACAATATTCTAAATAATCTAGATTTGTTTATTTACTGACAAACGAGACTGTACAGCTACTTATGCCAGAAGTCTGTAACGCCTTCATAAGATCTGAACAACTATAATATAAAACTTTCTTTAAAGTTTTAGTTTGAAAAAACCCTGAGTTTGAAGATGCTTAGTGCTAATCTAATTGCCATGTCTCATTTCCCTCCATTCAACTTCAACTTTTTCAACAAAGGAGAGAATACTTAGATATATTGAAAACAGGCCTGGTTTTAGTAACTTTTATAGGCACTTCAGAAGTAGTCCAGAAACAACCAGAGGCCAGCAGGCAGGAGAACAAAATCCATTTGTCTAATCTAGCCTTTTCCAAACATCTGCAATCTAAGATGTTCATGCCTTCTAGACTAGTCTTGGGTGTAGCAGATCATGAAATTGTTCACTTTCACAGAGGCTACATGTATTTTTATTTGTGGCAAAAATTATTTCATGCCTTTCATTGGATCTGTGTCTACAAATGCAACGTCTTTTAAATCACATGGTACATATATATCAATCAGTTTGGCTTTGGCACAGACTACAGGGGCTTTTAAAACGCCTTCAACAAATATGTTCAAAATCTAAAAGAAAACTCTTCTAAAAACCTCATGCAAGATACAACCCTGAGCTGTAATAGCTTGAGGAAGGAAGGGAAGAGTACAATGAAGTGACTATACTTTGTCATCTCAGTATAGTCTTAAGGACACCTACAAATTCTGCACACACTTCTTAGTAGCTTCAGATAGCCATTACAACAACATCTGTACCAATCAATTAATGTTCTTGAGAAAACAGTCACTGAACAAGACCATACCAAGGACGTTCTAACAATTTATCAGTAGCACTAACAGACATCCAGTGGTGGGAACATACACAGTGGTGTTTACACATCTAGCAATACATCATCTCTAAAACCTCACTCATGAGAAAACAAGACAATTCTGAAAGGATTTGTGTTGTCCAGAGAGGTGCTACGTTACTGAGTTCCAGTGCTAAGGTACATTGAAGAGACTGAAGAGAGCTTTCTTTGCTTGCTGTCCACTTTCAGCCATTATTAAATCTTCCTATGTTCTTCAGTCTATTTATAGCAGTCCAGACAAGCACAATTCCTATCCATAAAAGCCTGTATATTATCTAAAACCATTTCAGACTGAAAAGCCTTAGTCTTCATAACATTTGTTTGAAAGTATTATGTGAACTGTGATTATTTTAGTATCTGATTTTTCTTAGCATCCATTTAGTCATTTTGCAGGGCTTCTTGCTTCAATTAATAGCATATTTTTTTTATTATTGATTAAGGTAGTTGTGAATTCATCAACAGAGGACAGACTGTACAGTTATGCCCTAAAGGAAAACTCTAAAGTAGTGGGATTATATTATGCAAATAATTCAAAAATATTTTTAAGCAGGCATTACTTCAGCATTTAGATATTGGCTAAAACAGCTTTAATATGCAAGACAGGATGTTAGGTGCTTAGCTGATCCAAATGCCAGTCTATAGATTTGAAAGACTAAAGATCACATCACTGGGAGGTTGACAGAAGTGACACTTTGCAAAGTGCCAATGATTTATGCCAATGTCTTGCTTGATGATACTGTTATAGACAGCACTGTCATTACAAAGTCCCTAACGACTTCAGTCTACATTTATGGTGCACAAATTATAGGTGAGCCCAAAGATCGAAACCTTCCTGACTTTTAGATTTCAATGACCAAGTAATTCTCACTAGGTTTGCTTCTTGTGTGTCGCCTGATACCTTCCACTTGCTTTTCTATTTCAGCATTGTAGTTAAATCGTATCAACAAGGGCAAAATATACATTCTTTATACGCTACCAAGTCTTTTTTAGCCTTCTTTAGCAAACACCATGCAAAATACACTAAACTTTATATTCCAGCGATGAGCAGTAATACGGCTCTGCCTTTTTCTTCAACAGAAAAGCCGCGGACAGATCTGCAAGGTACCAAGGGTCTCACACAAGCTGCTTGGGTCTCCTGTCTCTCAGCTGTGTCAGTGCTCGGGGAAAGGGATGCTCAAAATCAGGAAGGGCTACACCTCCTTCTGAAGAGTACCTCTTGGGCTGCACCCTACAGTAAATCTTTCCATGCTCTTATAGACTGACCACTATGATCCTGTGATGTGTAAAATATTCTAGTTATGTACATTTAAAACACTGTTCCCATGCAACATTATTCCCTTTTAATCAGGCCTGAAATGACTACTGATACTAAAGGGAATTACAATGTTTGGAGTTTTTATTCTCTTCAGTAATTCAGTTATCTTAAGATAAGACCAAAATTGAGGAATTAATTGCACGAAGAATATAGAAGCTCCCAGGTAACACTGACAGTATCAGAGGATATCAAGTTAAATCAGTAGAGAAATTAGTTTCCCATGGCCACTTAAAATGAAGGGCTAAGCCTTCCTGGGCTAGGACTTCTGCTGTAGCGCTGACAAAGCCAGCCACAAAGGAAAACAGGAACAGCTGGCACCTTTGATAGATCTGGAAATAGTGGGATGCCAGGACACGGAGGGAGGCTCCAGAAGCAAAGCTACAATTCAGTTAGCCATAAGATTCCATGCCTTTCAAATAAAGTTTTCTCTGTTACTCCCAATCATATATATAATCTTCCTGAGGGAATAGTCACTTAAAACCATTGAGTGAAATTCTGCAGGTTATTTTAAAATAAGTCAGCCTTTTCTGTGTCCATCAAGCAATCTACTTGAGTGTCTAAGAGCTGCCTAATTGCTGAACTGGAGCATGTATGTCCTGCTGTAGAAGCCATTCAGTCCAAACGTGCTAGAAAGCATCCAATTGCTTTGGTCTTGTGGTTTGCTTTGTAACCACAAATCCTGCAGAAAAATATAGCCTCATATTACACAATAGAATATATTTATGTCTGAGCAAGGACTTCCTTCAGTTTCCATCCCAGTCACTGCAATTCCCTGCTGGCTCTGAGGCCTTAACTGTAACACACAGAACTAACCAACCAAACATGCAAGTGATGAATGTCTAGATAGAAACAATGTCCTTCTCAGTGAAATTTTGTGGTGCAGCTGGCAGTATTCTGCAAATTGTTCACTCAAACAACATGTCATCCCAAGGTCAGATTAGAGCTTAACCAGAAAGCTATGTGTCCAAAAATGTGTTTTCTTGACTGCTCTGAATAAAGCTAGTGTGTCAAGCTTATTACTATCCGCAGCAATGTTAAATACTAAAGGGAATGATAGGTCTGCTTAATCTGTAAGAGAAATGGATTCCCTAGGAGAAGCAGCATAAAACCAAGTGCGCTGCTCTCTTTAGATCCACTTTAGGCAAGGTAGATAAAAACGTAGTCATTCAGTCAGGGAAAGACGATCTGGCAGACCCTGAGAAACAAATAACTTCAAAAATGCTTTTATTTTACAACCATTGTTTATACAGAACTCTTCACTTTGGACTAGAGTCTCAAACAGTATGTTTCAAGCATGCTGTGTTAATACAGTTAGTAGCATCATTTATATGAAAATAAATACTAAAAATGTTAAGTAGCTTTTCTTGTTATAGTAAATATATATCATTTAATGCTGCTGTTCAGTCAGATAAGTACTTATTGCATCTGCAGTTTGTATTTTTTAAAATTTCTGAAAAATATAAAGTAGCTATTTGAAATTCTTTGTTCTCATATTCTGGTAACTTCATAAAAAGAAGTTCTAGGCAGTTAAGTTAATCTTTGCAAGACTAAAAGCTTAAAAGAAGGCTGAAAAGACCATTGAAGGTCAGAATTTACATATTGATCAAACTGTAAGTTTATACTCTTGCAAACATGTAATTAACTTTGCTGTTATTGAATTCTGGTTCACAACCAATTTTATTAGTCATAGTTTCACCAGTAATTCCCCTGGACTGAAGCATGAGTGACAGACATCCGTAATAAGGTAGAGTGCGTACTAAGATGTTATGTTTTAAAATAGTTATAAATCACCTGAAACATTTGTTATTTTGAAGAAAATTCCCTTTGTAAAAACACAACTCTTGGCAATATAATGAAGCCATATTCTGAAAATTATTGATGAGAAATTGAAATGATGACTTGTATGAAAGTTATGTTTCAAAGTTCTGAACCATTGGATCTTTCTCTTTGCAATTTAATTTTATAAGCTAATAATCATAAATTCAGAGATAAAACAGGAGTTTTAATGCCCACAGAATATCTAGAAGCTAGTAAAAACATTATCTGGGACATTCAATTGTATTGAAGGGGTGACTCCTACCAGGCAGTAAGCAAGAGTGCATGGGTGAACACATGTTGCTACATTTAAGAATTGCTCCAGAACATTTGATGGACAGGCTGGGATCTGTTCTGGTTTATGTATCAGTAGCAGAAATGGTCATTTATATTCCAGCTGGATGTGCAAATCCAGGATTTGCTCCCTGACACGTGAAGAGAATACACAGGGAATGGCCATGTCATCTCAAAGGACTATTCCTTTGCATCTTATTCCCGAAACGCACCACAGCCAGGGATAATGCAGTGATGTAAATGAAGATGAAGGTCTCACATTCTTAAAGTTAATCATAAAAGATAGTAACAATGATCAATCATAAGTCACTTATCTCAGTGGTCCTTTCACCTTAGGACGAAGAAAGAGCGGAGGGCGAGGTTTGCTTTTCAGTTTCTGTGCCATGTTCCCTCTGGCAGGTACATAATGTACCTGCATCCCTCTTATCACCCAGGGGAGCTGGTTGCCCAGAAGAGGCAGCAGGCTCTCCCTTTTTGGAGACTGATGAACCCTTTTAGATGACAGGAGTGCTGCATTTGGATTTCGCTGCAGACTTGCAAGCAGGTGGACTGGCACTGCTAAGAAGAGAAATCCCTCACAGCCTGCAGCCAAGTGTAAAGATGTCTGTGATGCCTTTTCTGCTTATCTTGCCAAGTAAGAGGACCTGTATGCAAGGAAGAGCTTCAGGAGTCTGCACGTGTGCTCTCATGTCTAAAGGATATATAAAACAAAACTAAGTTCAGACCTGAACTCTTGAAATTATCATACCTTCCAAGAGAACATGTCATGGCTTGACAAAACAGTGAAAAATTTAAGATTTTTTTAGGCATTTCAGGAATGACTATCACCAATCTCAGCAGGCTGCTGTGCCTTCAATACACGTTACCCTCAGCCATCATCTCCATGTCAATACAGCCATCAGCAATGAAGGCTTCACTCTGAGAAGGGAATTCCTGACTTCTCACTTGTTATGGCAGGACCCAGAAGCACAATATCATACAACACTCCGGAAAAAAATGACAGGATCATTGACAGTATAAGCAGAGCAATGTTATGTCTAGTGGCAAAATGTAGCTGTTTGAAATGTGTTTTATTTCTGTCAGAGACAGGTAAGTTTACACTGCAAGAGAGTGTGCTGCTGGATAAATGCCTAACAAAAACAGAATAAAAATATTAAAGTGTTATGGCCTATCATTAGGCAGAGCTATCCAGAAACGGTAATATTGCTCAGCGTTCAATTTGGCCACATGCTTTCTAGATGCAGAAAGGCGGTATGTTTAGTTAGACTTCAGTTCCCAGATAGGAGCTGTTGGCTTGTGGCTTCTGTGGTGGCAGCAGCAGTAGGCTTGTTGTTTTAGCTTTCGGGTTGAACAAGTTACTGTGTCTACTAGCAGCTGTCAATAAACTACAGAGAAGATGTGGTATCAGGTTACATCAACTACCACGTTCATCAACCATCACATTTGAAATCACTGCATTTCATTGCAGTCTCAGGCTAGAACATTTTAGCTAAACTTCCCCATACCTAAACACACAGAGCAAGCTAGCAAAATGACAAAGAATGCTAGAGAGGACAGTCAAGGATACCTCTTTTCTCCATGTGTACGCACCATCTCATTGTCTTTTAGAATTTACTCAGTAGGGTAGCTATGAAAATTGACTGCCAGTGCCATTATTCTCAACAAACCCCTAGTAAAAACTAGATTGCTGCTGCAGCATGTATTTACTCTCCTGAAGTGATCTACCAGCCTAGAGCTCTATCAAGCAGTTTTCTTAATTATGTGCCAGCTGTAAACATTCCATTAGTTATAACCATAAGGTGTTTAAAATTATTTAGCACCTATTGTACATTTCATAACTCATCCTATAACTTTAGAGTACCAAGAAATTGAAATTCAGAGCACAGGGTAAGATGACCTTTTGTATGCAAGCTAAATCAATTTTATACTCCTTAGAATTTGGCCCACTGCATATAAAGGATTTCAAGCCAACAAAAAGAGAAAACTATATTAAAAAAAAAAATAAAGGAGGGGGAGGGGTGTGAATCTCAGCAGTGCCTTTAAATAGGTAGTCCAAGAAGTGTCTGTGAGATTATAGCATAGACCTTCCTCCCTTCCAGCAGTTCCTGGCCCGTACCTCGTGCCTGACTCGGGAAGTGAGAACACTTCCCGAATGAAGAACAGGATCCAGTCTAACAAGCTCTGATGAACCTCTCCAGAGAGGGAAGGAAGGCACTGGAGGCGGCTGGTGGCAGGTTGGCAGCAGGGCAGGATCTGGACCTACTCCAGCAAAAAACTTTTCTCAGGTCAGGTTTAGGGGTGGTAAATTAAGGAACGACTCCTGCAACTCCCTGCTTCATGTTATAATTCATGGTCAACTCAGTGGTTCACCCTACACTGGTGGGAAGTGGCTTCTACTGGGGATGCTGTGAAATGGCTCAATGAGCACCCGATGCTGCAGCCTGCATTCTGATGGCACAGCTCAGCTCCTGCAGTTAAACCCCTGGTTGCTGGGGCAAAGCAGCTTTTACATCCATCACTCCTGAAGCCGTTTGTATCCCAGAGGATGCTAGAAGGGCTCAGGCCCTTCACTTGCCTGGCAGACTGTGTCTAACGCTGGTAAAAAAGCCCAGGAAGGAATTTACCCTATGGTTATGCCTCCAGCACAAAAGCCAGATCCACAGGGTTGGGTTGTGTCTTTTAAGCTTCCTTTTCTCTTTTTCTTTCTATTAGCATCAACAATAGGTGTCAGGAGCCAAAAGGGATGGTTTCATTTAAAAGTTCTATGAAGTTGGAAAAGCTGGGATTTTTATTACTACATTTTTACAAAATTTGGGATTAAATTCTGCTTTTGATAACAATCAGGTGACTTCAGAGAAGCCAGCAGGCATATCAGAGGGCTAAATCTGGTTCTTAATCATTAAAATATTATGTAAAGGAACATGAATAGAAACAAAGGCAAGAGAGTCTCCACTTCCATATCAATGTTCCAGATACTTTGCATTCATACAGAGCAGAGTTCATGAACTCTCTCTAACCATGTTAACAATCCTCTGGGTTTCTAAAGGAGCAGCAGGGGTTGGAATGAGAAGTCTCCCCATATACATCAATAACATCAGTCTTGACACACTGATGGGATTTCCAGGGGGTTCTTTGCTAACTGTGCCTGCTAAATCCCCTGCACCACTCAGCAGTAGTAGCTCAGTATGCCTCGCAGGAAGAAAAAAAAAAAAAGTCTGAAGTTTGTAGTTCAAAACAAAATGTGCATTTGTGGCATGTGATTTCTTGTGCAAAAACAAGTCAGAGCGCAGACGTTTTAAATGCATTTTCCTCAGTGACTGATGTCAGTTGGGGTGTCTTAAATGGGTATTTTTACAGAAATGAAGCACAGCAATGTCTTGCACCACGCAGCTTGCATTTCACAAGGTAGATGTAAATAAAGTTAAGCACGGCTTCATTTGAAAATTAGAGAAGTGCAGTAGTCTCTACTATACAAAGGAGAACTGTGTGACTGGCACCTAATGGTTGGAGAATGTTATCAGAATAGGGCAAGCATATTTTTATTCAGTAAATCCTTTCAGTACCCAGCACTACACACCTACGTCTTTTTTATGTAGAAGGCATTTTTTCCATGATTTTTTTCCTAATTTGCTTTTGGATGCATTTGTGCTTTTTGAGTTGGGAAATTGCGTTGAGGATCAGATTGTCACCTGTAGTTGGTGTCACATTGGCATGCCAGTTTCTGTCAAATAAAAATCCATTCCTTAGAAAATGCAACATTAATATAACAACTGCATCAGCTTCAGAAACTTTTGAACTGACCCATCTTTCAATGTAAGCATTTTTTTATAATGGAAAAATAACTGTGTACTGAAATCTGGCATTTTGATAGAGTTTCACACAGTGATTCAACAAATTTTTGGAAAAATAAACTTTCACCTTGGAAATAACGTTGAAGCTTTCAAATTCTGAAAAAGAATAACCAAATGGTAGATTTTGTAGTTATATATGTTATCTATTGTAAACCAAATGGATATAAAAGAAAACGTTTCAAAATAGCAGCAGTACTCTAGAAGTTTTATGTGCTTTGAAATTATATATATGGAGTTCCTAATTAAGAGTTCCTCTTCAAAAAACAATCCTAGTATTACCAAAATCCAAAAGACAGTAACTAACTAATACAATCTGCTCTAAGCACATCCAGTAAAGTTTTCTTTGTGACATTCTCACAAAGTTGAAAGTGAAGCAAAATGTCACTGTTCCTGTGATTGGCACAAGATAAAACGCAATGCACGTAGTGCTATTGTAGCTCATATTTCTCTCTCTTCCTCCCAAACACGTGACGTTCCATGCTGGACCACCTAATACAAAAAAGACATCAATAATCTGGGGTGGAGCAAGCCCAGCAGAGGACCACCGAGGTGGTCAGGGCTGGAACATTTGCTCAGTGAGAACTGGACTTGTTCATCTGGGGAAAACATGCATGTGCAGGCAGGAGGTGACTTGCCCACCAGGACCTTCTCCTCCCTCCATCTTTCCCCTGAAGATGCTGGCTTGCAAGCATCTGAGCCAAGCTGGAGGGGGCTGTAATGTGGTTAGAGAGGGCAAACGGAGGCAGCTGGGGCTCAAACTATGGTCAGGAGCGCAGTGGCATGACAGTGCAGACATAGATTGGCCTGCTGAAGGGGACAGGCTGACAAGGGGGACCTGAAGCACTCCAGCAAGTGAGCAACTCTGCCCTTTCCTTCGGGCTTTTTACAGGCTCTGGAGCTTCAAATCTTGAGCCTGCAAGAAGCACCTTATTTGCTCAATTCTTGCAGTCATAGGGACAGCTAAGGACATCAAGGGTGGTCCCAGATAGCCCTAAGACCTTACCTGCTTCAAAGTCTTTGCGAGATCGTGGCTTAAGCAGTAGTCTCTTCTGTCACCTTCATTCTAATCAACTTATTTCTCTCAGCGTGCCAGTGACAGGGTAGAAACACACCTCCGCAGTCCCCTCCTTAGTTTGCCATGCAACTTTCTCTGCTACTTGCCAGAACCTGATCAAATGCTGGGATTTCCACATTGCTTTGCCTTAAATGTTTATTTAAACAAACAGAAACAAACCTTAAATAAAAAGTGAAGTAAGTCCTTAGGCTCTGGGTGACAACAGCGGATTGATTGTACATATGGGAAATGTTGTCATAACAAAACAGGTGTTATATGGTAATTGTGCTAAGTATCCTAACAAACAAGGTTCATCTGGCACAATTCACCCAAAGCCTTCAGGGAACTTAGAAAATTTATTTATAAGTGAGAGAGAAAAAACATTCTCCTTCAGCTAAGGCAGTGTGGAAAAATGGAAGCCAGCCACATGCATCTCTCTTGTGATGGGAAGCAGGACTGTTTAAGCAGAGGGTGACCCTCATAGCCACTTCTGCAGAAAGGAATGGCCACCATTCCCTACCAGGCCCCCTGCCCACACAGCCTGGCTGGAAACCGGTTCTCTTAACCTTAAGCAACAGGGGAAGAGGGAAACAACTGGGAGGGGGAGGGAAATTATAAAGCTAACTTTATCCTGGTGAGTTTGGGCAGATTTTGTTTCGTATAGACTTGGGGCAAGTCAGTAATGGGGTGTGCGAAAGAGGTGATCGAGGGGAATGTTATGGAGGAAGTAACTTTGCAAGTAGATATGGAAAAAAAAATTTGCAAGCAAAATGTGAAAAATGCAAAAGGAGGAATAAAGAAATTTGCCTGCTCGAGGTCAGTGGTGTAGATAGATGCATTCATGTTTGTATGTTTCCTTAAAGTTAAAACCTGAAATGTACTCAGAAGCATATCATCATAAACCCTGACTGGATCAGACAAGTGTTTTTCGTTGTTCAATCACCCCTCCAGCAGAGAGAGTGCTGACAGCTTTTGTAACAGGTGGCACTTGCTCTATTATGTGCTACTAAAGAGTGAAATGGTGCAGGCTGTCATCCTATTCCCAAGTACCATGCCTTAAATGTGAAAGGGCTTTCAGCATCTGACTCAAACTGGCAGCATGATATTCCATCTTATATTGTAAACCTGACTACAAAAATGTTGTAAGAGTAAGTTTAAATAGGTGGGGTTTTATAGATGATTTGTGGGTCTGTACGTCCAAGGTAAAATTCTAGCTCTGCTGAAATCAATGCTAAAATCCATACCAACTGTAATAAAGCCAAGTTTTGTTGAACTTTTATAAAGCCGGGCATTTTCAAATGTCAGAAATAATGCATTCAGGAAACTTCAGTGCTTCTGCTCAACTGAAAGTGGGAAACCGCACTCACAAAAGATTTGGCTGTTCTTCCAGCTTAGCTGGTTTCTGGACATGCTTTGCTGCCTCCTACACATCACACAGCCGTGTTAAAACTGGCAGAGAACAGGATCTTTCTTTTCCTACCGAAAGCTTCACATGCCAGTCCTCCTGGTGAGCCCAGGGTAACAGCTGGGATCTTGGAAAACGTATCGCTGATGGTGGATTCAGTCAGTGGTGCTCAGGTGCTCGGAAGCAGGTTGCTGGAGCATGGCAAGACAAGCGTTGGATCTGCTCCTAGGTATGGGTTTGGATTTGCTCTCCCAGGATAATGAACCCTTACCCTGTCACGCAAGAAATGCTGACGTCGCCAACAGTGTCTGTGGGTAAAATACCACCTGAATTAGAGTCATTAAACCCAGACGTATCCCTTTAGGGTCAAGGAGGCAAGGAATTGCAATTCACACTTATAGGCAAGTGAGCACATAAATTATAGCTATTTAACTAATTCCTCACCTTACAAAGATGAATTGGACAAGGCTTTCCCAGAACCCAGAGACAATCTGGACATGTTTATATAGGAACACTTTCCCCAGTCCTCACTTAAAATGATACCTCAAGGTCATTTCTTATTACCTAAACTTTATGAACTATTTATTTCAAACTGATTAATGGACCCGGAATATCCAATGCCTCTCTCTATAGCAAGTATAGTAAAATTCCCTGGAGTTTCCTCAGAGCTGCTCTCAACAGCACAGGCAACAGCCTTGTGGACTGGCATAGGAACAGTTAAGGAGCACATGAATGAACTCTGGTCCAAGGTCTAGTAAATGAAACTGTGTGTTCTCCACCCAGTCCAGCCCTGGGGACAAACTGTGAGACGCTAAGCCAGCTCTCTTTGGCTTCATTTCCCTAAAACCTTTGTATTTTTCCAAACATGGTGGATTTCCATAAAAATAGGACCTGCCCCACCTCACAGGAGTCAGGAGGTTGTATTTTATTTTCACAGGAACAGACCATGAGGAGTTATTTACTCGTGTACATGATGTACAGTAACGGGCATGAACCAGCACTAAGGTCAGGGAAGAAAGTATGAAGTCATAAGTTCTGCATTCAAAAGAGTAAAAACAGCCACTGGAATCAAAGACTTTATTTGTGAACGAAGGACGCCTGCCAGAACCAGAAATAGTTCTGTTGCCTGATGCTTTCTTCCCTCAGGCCCACGAACCCCAGAGGTGTCTTGGGGAGTGGGTGGAGCTGCGATGTTTTAATAAAGTACTCTGGAATTTTATTAATGTGAAGGGTTACAAATGCCTGCAGCTCTGGTCATGTGAGTATCAGCATTCAGCTGTCCTGGATTTTAATGAGGTGCTGAAGAACATTAGCTATGTAATTCATGTGGCTGTGCTTTTGGTCTGAAACAGGGTTTAGCAAGGTTAGCATTACATCCACATTCAGATTTTAGTGGTTGGCTTCCTGGAAAGAAAAAAAAAATCCTACACGTCGAAGGAGATCAGAAGGACACTTGGAAATGAAAGAAAGGAGTGGTTTGCAACTGTAAAGCTCATGGAGTGCACGGGAAGGTTAGCAAGGAGAGACGAGGGACAGGGTGTTAGAGTTTCATACCCAGAGACTTCATTGCAGGTCCCAGACTCACAGAAAGCACTGACTGTCCCATTTCATCCCCAGTTAGGCAGAGATGAAAGCTGAAGTGAGTTTTTAAAACCTTTTTCCTTTCAAGAGCAAATCAGGCCAATCATGCTGCTTAGAAAGGACAGATGCTTCCTGTCTGGGGGCTTCTTTATTAGGGCATGTAGTTTGCTCTTGGTCCCAGTCCAGCTCTGACTGGAGCTCAGTCCCTGTGGAAGGGCTGCCTGGGCATTGATGCCCCCCTCGGAGGAGCACCCAGGAGCAGAGCACTGCTACGGAGGAACCGCCTGCAGCCCAAAGACAGCAGCTCCCTCCCAGGAAGTAAATCGAATTTCTCTGTGTGCCACTCTTCAGATTTCTGGCCATAAGTACCAGGCAATTTTCTGAGTGTGGACTGGTAGGTTGTCCCATAGCCTGAGCTAATTATTTAGTGCTCCTTCAGCATCCTTAGAGGCTGGAAGAGAGCATTTCCATATGTGAATCCTACTTTGAACACCAGCTTCCTCTATGGCTACGGTCAAGTTACATGGCTTTTCCCACCCAGTTTTCTTTCTCCCCCACACCCCACCCCTGTTGTTGGATCTGGTGTAGTGCTCCTGTCCTGCTCCCTTGGAAAGGACTTGGCATTCAAAAGGAAGCACACTGTGAAATCAATCAGCAGACAAGCACTCATGCTCTGCGTACCCTCCTTTCTCTGGTCAGTTATCTGTTCTCAGAGCTTTGGGGTAGAGAGAGGTCCTAGCCCCAGCTCTGCCACTGCTTGCTGAAGAATCATCACCTCTCTGGGCTTATCTTTCCCCTTCTCAAGACAGCAGTCAGAAGAGCTCAATCACAGTGTGTGACACTCCGGTGGACGTGCCAGGGACTCCTGCTCTATGGCAGGACCATTAGAAGTGCCTGATCAGACTTTCAAGATCAGGCAGAGGTAATAGTTGAATGCCTCTGAGAAACTGCCCTTCTCAGGAACCGGGGTGCCACAGCTGGGGAGAGGGACTCGGGGTGCCGGGCCAGGGCCATTGAGCAGTTCCTCTCCTGTAAATGCAAAGGCCAGCTTGCCTGTGAAGATGTTTGAATAACATTTTTCCCCTGTGCCAGATTGCAAGCTGTATGTCATGCTGTCAAGGCTAGCAATCAGCCTGATTGTTGCAGGCTTGACAAACATACTTATTTTTAGAACTGCTAGATATTACACATTGCACTAGATCTCTCTTTCATGTTAAAGACTTTAATCTTCTGCTGGAGTTTCTTATTGGACATCTGCCCAGAATATAAAGACTGATCTTTCTTTTTCCCCCCCTTGTCTTTGATAAAGTGTCAGAGCCTTACTGAAAGGTGTAGATGGCAGTCAAAGGATCTCAGCTGAAGTCATGCCTCTCCCACCTCTCATCCAAATTATGTGTAGAGGTTATTGGCAGTATGTTGAAATAACTTTACCTTGGGATAATAGCCTTTTGCTTATCTCCCATCTATCTGTCACACTGTCTAACTTCTGTATTAACAGAGTCTACCTTTGGGCAGCTCACACAGTACAGTAGCTGTCATTCTGTCCTCACTCCTGGGTATTTAATGTAAACTGAACTAAAGTATGTTAAAGGTGTACCAGGAAAGACAGTCATTTTTCCATCTCTCTCCCCAGCAAAGTGAGAGGTAGCCAAAAGAGCGGCCCTGCAGCGCTCCAGATGTGAAGTAGCACGGTACATATCATTACAGAAGAAACATTTTCTGCCTCAGGGGTCTATTAGTAATTTTGACAGCAGAGGCACTCTAATCCCATGCAGAAGAGAACAAGGCTAAAATAAGATGGGACCTAGCAAGTTCCCAAAATCAAGCCCCAACTGAGATACTCTGGCCACAGGTTGCTGCAGACCACATTCCGGGGTGTAGGCTGCAATATTGCCTGATTGCGACAGCCGGGAATAAAGCGAGAGTAGAAAAGACGGGAAAGTTCACTTAAAAGGCTCGTTTCTTTCATCCCAAATGTAAGGCTAGGTGACAAATGGCCCTCGAGGACAATGTACTCCGAGAAGCCGAGGCCACAGGAGGCATGTGAGCACCTCCTTGACCAGCACGCTTCCCCCTGCCTGCAGGAGGTGCTACCCAAAGACAACAGCAAGGGGAGGCAGAAAGGAGCTGACACAACAAAACCTGAGTGGAGCACCAAGGTTAGCCACTTCTGAGAAGCAGAGATCCCAGCACCTTGGCATCCTCCTACCCAGACTCACCTCTCCTTCACACCGTGCCACAAGCTCGATCTTTGTCTTTCCTGAAAGTTGAAAAAAAAGGTATCTAAAAAGAAGAAATGGTTCATATAAGAATAAGCCAAGATGCTTATTGTTAACTCCCATAAATTACTTTTTCTCCATACTTTCCCTCATCATTTCTGCTCTCATTTTTTAATAATCATTTCATTCACTTGCTGTCCTATCTTTTTCTTCATGCAACCCCATGTTCAATGGGTGCGGGCTGTAGACTTTTGATCCCTCTTTACAGTTTTGAATTTTAAAAGGGGAATATCTAAAAGAAGTCTGTGGCGTTTGAGTGAAAATATAATCCTGTCATATTCAAGGAAGTCTAAAAATCAAGGCAAAAACTATCAAAACATGGCATAGCTTTTCCACAGGGTAGAATATGTCTGGTTCTTCAAAGAGGAAATACGTGGAAATCTCTGTTAGGAGGAATTATTATACTTGTACAAGTTATATGATTTTTTTTAGAGCTGCAAAGCTAAAACCTCCTAAGCCTTTGTGCATTTAATCAAAACTCGCCACAACCGTATCTGTCCCTCCTGGAATGCTGCACAGCTGATCCAGCTGGTGACATGAGCTGCTAAGGACATGTTCGGCAGCCAAGCTCCACTCAGAAAAAATATCAATGCGTTGCCTCATGAGCAAGTGTGAGAAAAGGTAGGAGAGCCACAAACAACAGGGAACTGGCCTGAGGCAGTTCAGCTTGTTAGCAGAGAGAGTGGAGCAGCCCCGAAACAGATGTAACCAACACCCTTCATCTGTAATCACTGTACGGTTCTCATGTCAGGAGAGTCTGGGCAATACGAGGATCTCAACTGCTGTCAATGTCCAGTCCATGAGAAAACAGAAGATGTGGCAAACCTCCAAGCATAGTTTGGCTTGATGGGCCAGCAAGTTAGTGTTGTACTGGAGAGACACTTGCTTTCCAGCTACTGATCTCACTTCCACTTTTTTTTTTTTTTTTTTTTAGCTTTTGACAGATGGGGATTAGTGTAGATAGCCAATACACTTAATCTCTGGAGAGCAGGAAACATTTTATGCCACTCAACAGGAGGCTTTACGGATGCTGGAGGTCAAATTCACAACAGTATCTGAAAACCTAAATCCTATAGGGGTACTTGACTTCCCTCTGGCCTTGGTGGGAATTTACCCACTGGAGAGTTAGACTTTAAATACCTTTGGAAAACTGAGCCTAGACAACTGACATTTAAACAGCTCATTGAGGAGTTACTTCCTGAGTTGTTCCCAAGTTTCAAGGATCCCTACTACAGATATAAAGCTGGAGGGGTGAAAACAGATTACAACAGTATTTACATAGTGAATCAATAAACCTGCAAGCAGCAAGACAGCTACCTGATGCAGAAAAAGTACTGGCAAGCTTGTACTTTTATGCAGAACATTGGCCTTTCCCTCTTAACTGCAGAGCTAGGGAGCTGTTTAGTGAGTGATATGCCTGCAACCACAGACCCTGAGAGTCTAATACCCCATTCATCCTGTTTACCTGGAATTGTATTGGAGAAACTGAATTTTATATCAGACCTGTCAATACTTCCATAACACTGGCATTTTTCCACGTTTATTAGTGCAGTGCCTCTCTCATATACCACAGGCATTACTTAAAACATTTGCTGTCATCTCACTTGCAGGAAAAAAAAAAAATGAGGACTGGATTTCACTTTGAAATGAGGATGTCCAATACGTGTCAAAACATGTTGCCTCTTCTATTAATTCCTTCTCATAAGCATTTCAACGACCATGATTTAAATTAAAATTCAAGAGTGAAACGACTTAGAATAAGGTATCCCCAGTACCCGCAAGGACACTGTCCCTTTAAGGCCTTGCAGTCGGCCCCAATTAACATTCCAGTTTTATTGCTTGTACCTGGCCTGAAGAGAGTCGGTAGCCACTGGGTGTAGCATAAATTGTTGGCCTTCAGCAAAATGAACAGCTGAAAGGCGCACGGTACCTGACCATGCTTGTTAGGCTATTTGCTCCTTTAATCACCCACTGCACTCGTGAATGCCTGCCATTCAATTATCTTCAAAAACCTTCATCATGTCGCTAGACAATAAAACGTGACAAGACAGGTATTACTGTGTTATGGTCATCTGATATCTAGAAGAGTCTCATTATTCCCTTCAGTGATTAGCTACGATTACTGCTTTAACCCGAACATTTAAGGCCATAACCAAGTCTTTCAAATACTCATCACAGGATACCTTATGAGCTGGAGAAGAGTTTTGTGGGGGAAGGACCAGCGGTTCCCAACTGACTGTCCCCAGAGCAGTGGCAACACCAGAAAGGGTGCTCCCCAAAGTGCTTTGACACCCCGCTCGCTCCTAAGACACAGCACTCGCTCCCCTGAGGGTGGGCAGCCTGCATCTTGCCCACGCTGATTGCAAGCGATACCAGACATTTTAGGAAGGATCCATGCACAAGACCAGTCTTGAGTCTTCTTGCTTGCCCTAAATCACTCCAGGCAGAGCTGACGGGATAGCTGGAAGCTAGAAATTCATCTGAAGCACTCAAAACATCTCCCGCGGGAAGTGCTACAGAAGCCACCAGAAGATTGCACCTGTGTATGCAGGCTATGTTGGCCCCAAGGAAGAAATGTTCCCCCTCTCTGGTAAAACAGGCACACCTGGCCCCAAAGTTACTGCAGCTTCTGTTTTCCAGTTAGGAATTTGCAATTAGGTTTAAGATTAGGTTTTTCAGCTGATGCAGTCACTTCCTAACAAAGGCCCTTCAACCAATTTAGGACCAGAACAGGTTTTTGTTCCTGAGACCTGAAAACGTCAATTTGCAAGAGTCAGAGAAAATGAAAGATGGCACAATCCCACCTTCCTCAAGTTTGGGTAAATTACGTAACTCCTCGAACTCAAACTCTTAGCTTCATTTGGGCCACACCACTCAGGGTGAGCAGTGGGCAGCGGAGAGTCCCCCCCAAGAAGGGAGAGTCCTACAGGCACGCAGAATTGGGGCCGGCAGGGCTGGCATTTGCGGGTCAGGAATGCTGATTGTCAAGGAGAAGGCAAGGCAGACCCCGGGTTTAACATTTCTCAGTAAATCTAAATTACATCCAGCACCAAACTCAGGCTGCCTCCGTCCCTCTCACCCTGCCCAAACTCTGGCGAGGGGAGAATTTATCCTGATCTTTGAGTTCAAAGGCAAGGCACACATTTCACAGCGGTGCTGCAGGAGGTGGAAATAATACCTGAATAGAGTCGTAAACAAGAACAGCCAGCCTTTTACTGGGGAAAGGCAGTTTTACAGGCACGTTGCCAGCCGAAACCTCTCTCCCACTGTGGCTCGGAGTGGCCCCAGCACTCGCTCTGCCTTCCACATCACATTCAATGTGACAAACTAATAACCACAGCTGGCACTGCCGATGGCAAAGTCAGCATCTCCCTCAAGCAGATGACTGGTGGGAACGGCAAAATAGCTTGTGCGTTACCTACCAGCAGAGCCCTCGGAAAGTCAAGCAAGGGGATGTGGCAGATGTCCCACCCCAGTGGCCCAGGAGTAGCAAGCCTGGCTCTCCAGGACTCGCCTCCATTCCAGCCCTTCCTTCGTCCTTCCCCATCCAGCAGCTGGGTGAGTCCAGTCCCCCAACTTGGGGCTGCGAAATTCAATCTTGCCAACACTGCTGAGAAGCTCTGAGCTGGCCCTGCAGACAAGGCAGCTCATTGCAGGAGAATGGGTTGGCAATTTTGTTTCTGGTGGTAAAATGAAACTTGTTTAAATAAAATCCTGATTAGGACAGGAAGCCATGGACTTGAGTCACAGCAGGGGAAGCTGAAAACTGCTTGCTACACGCCGTTAAATTACCAATTTCTACCATTTTCTTTTTAAAGCAGAGTGCTGTTGCTTTGAACTGGGAACAACACGGCATGCACATAATTTCGGATAATGTGTATGCAAGGTCACTTTGATCATTCGATGTTATCGAGCCCTAAGTAAGAAACATGGAGAGTTTTTTTCCTCACCAGTTGGGGAGCGTGATTTGATATGTGGAACGCAATGACGCTATGGCAGCAAAAGATCTGTCCCAAGGTGCAAATGGTAAAGCAAGGATGCCCACCCCACCATGAGGATCAGTGGGAATCATACAGCTTTCACCAGTCATTTTCCTATGCCAGGGATGCATCAATGAGGCACAACAAACTTTGCAGCTCTCCCCGATTCCTTGCAGTTAAGTCAGAACTGCCACAGGGCACAGTTAATATTTGTAGATCATTGCTTTCTGTCTCAGTTACAGAGGACCTGTTACACGTACCAGGCACAGCTGGCATGAGTTTAATTAGACACGTGTTAAGATAGCCTATAACAATGCACCAAAAATTTATTTTCATTCTAACTGTGAATAATATGGCTCATTTTGGCCACATTTTCTTCTAAATCTTATTCAGCTAATCACTTATCGACTTTTCCATTGCCTGGCTATGTCTGTTCTCATGTTAGTCCATGCAGCTTACTTGTAGCCGATTATTTTGGATCATTTCCATTTCCTATTGGGATAAGCATGTGAGCAATCCTGAAGCAAATACTCAAGTGTCCTTCATATGGATAGTTGTATCTAGTGACAGGAACTTCCATGGAAAGTGGCTATTAATAGAGCCTGATAGTGGTAAAGAAAATGTTGTTACTGGAATTCATATTTGTTAGTCCTTTCAGCTCTTTTCCTACATCTTCTTAAAAGAAATGTTTTATCTCCCACCAGCTAGCCTAGCTACGAGTTTGGGGCACTGTATCAGCTTATACCACCAGAGAATCTGGGTTTTTTTGTGCTGTCTGTATTCAGCTATGGCAGAAAGTCACACAAGCCACATCCAGTACTTCACTGCTTTGTTTTCATCTGCAGATCAGAGGATTGTGTCATATATATTAACCACCATAACCATTGTATTTGTTTTCAGTACCCAGACAGGGAATTAATGGCATTGATTTTTAGGTATCTACATTTTAGATGAGGGTGCACTGCACAACATAGATGAGTTTGCATCATTGTGAGAATGAGCACTCAGCCATTTTAGAGCATCCCTTTGAAACTCATCCCTGGCCTTCTATAAAGACAAAAGCTTGCATAGGTAGCTGTATCCATATTACAGCAATTGTCAGTGAAACCAGCTTCCTTCAGCAAATGCTCTGCTCTGAGGGATCCAGCTATGTTAGCAACATTCCCTCCCTCTGCAGTGTAACGAGGGGGCAGTGATAGCCCACCGTCACTTTCCTGCTGCAATTCCACTTCAGGCTGTGATGGAGAACAGCCAGCGCTGGCAGCTGCTGCCAGGATAAGCTTTCATGTTCCAATCCTGTTAGATCTTTCAGCAGTTTTATACCCAGGGTTGCTTGAACAGCACTAATAACATGCAGAAGAAACCTAAATGAAGAAGTGCTGTGCTGAAACTGTTCCTGCTTATCAGGGGTTTTTTAGCTGGATTTGGGGGAGTATGTGTACATCTCTTCTCTGGGGCATGGCATTGCTACCTGCCCACACCCCAGCCCTTATTTTGAAGCATTCCATTTATTCCACAGCATGAGTGCAAAGGTAGCATGCAGCTATGTGTCTATCACTACCTAGGAAACCCTCTCTTCCTCACTTGTGTGAGTTAAGCAGAGAGGGCGCTCAAGGGTGAGAACAAAAAGTTGATCTAGGAAAACAGAGAGGGTAAAGTAAAGGTGAACAAGCTTCCAAGTTCTACTGGACGCCTGGATACAGGTCATTACTTAATGAGAAAAAAATGTTTTTAGCTGGCTGCACTGGGAATCCTTCTCTTCGCTATAAGCATCTGTATAGTAGTAGCAGTGGACATGAGTGGAATATTTCAACTTCATTTTGTTTCTGTGGCCAGGTGTGTGGCCATGATGGAGCTTGTGCCTGCTGCACCTGGGCTTTTTATATGGTCATCTGAGTCCCCTGGAGAGCCCTGAGGGTACTTAGTTTCCAAAGGAGGCCAGAATCAAATTCATTCAACTCAATATAGGTAAGATTTACTGAATTCATTATTACATCGGTGCTTCAGGGGGACCCTGAAGCTCTAAGTGACTCCCAACTATGGACTCCACTTATATGATGCTACTGAGACTTGTATTACAATAATAAGCCATTGGAGAGATTATTTATTATATGTAATTAAGATGTTGGTTAACCATGACACCCAGAATGAGCATTAGAGCAAAGACACTTTGCTAAATCTGTAGCAGTATTCTGAGCCATCAAGACATCAATTTGATTGACAGATCAGATAATCTCTTTAGTAATCCTCTGAATTCTAAACACAGAAACCCATAACTCATCATCAGATAAGAATATGCTGTGGTTATACTCTATAGTAATGGAGAACAGAGTTTCAGTTGGCTGGGTTTATCCGCTCACTCTTTGCAAGAGCATCTCTGAAACAAAATAAAGTTTATCTTTAACTTTACTAACGTCAGGCATATTCATTAATGTCAATGACACATTCTTGCAGAGATCCTCTGCTTTTTCTTTTTTTTTAAAAAGGCATTAATGATGTAATAAAGATTAATTAGTGTAAGTTATAGTGTCTGAAGTGTATACATTCAAGCTGTTAAATGTGTCAATGGAGATCCATTATGGCAACAACAGGCATATTATTCTCAATAGGGATTGGTCTATTTGCCAGTATGAGATGTGTGCTTATTATTAAGACAAAGCCAGTGAGAAGAGCACAGATTTGAATACAGCTGAAATAAGAGCCTTGCTTTACACAGCGTGATAAGCCTTGATTTTGTAGACACTATTACTTTGCTTTCATTACATATTCCTGCTGGTATTATTTCATGGCATCAGCTATTTTACAGAATTTTATTTGTCATCATACAAAATCAGCCCAACAGAACAAGCTTAGCACTTCACAGCTTAAGAAACAAAATCAACTTGGTGATTTATGAAGGATAGGTATTTGAATTGCAAATAGAATCTGTATCAAACCCATATCAATATCTGCCCAAGTCTAGATGGCCCATCAGATGAAAAACATTAAAGCTCACCGAATTTCTACAGCTAATAGCACACAAGGGAGCGTTGTGGCTAACAGCATATCCATATGGTTGAACATCCTGTGCTCCAGCTAAATAGGCATCCACTCTCTACTGCACCAGAAAGGGGTGATTACTACTGAAAAGCCCAAAATCATCTGTGTCTATGCATCCATATTGGCAATTCAGATATACTCCCACCATCTCTTCATTCAACCATCTCTTTAACTTGCTAGAAGATTTTTAAGGCTATTATCAACATGTTTTAAAATAAACATTAAATGCAACAGTAGGATATTTGCTTTAAACTTACTGTTTTAATGTTACAAACACCAGTAGCAAATAGCATTGAAACATTTTGAATGCAAAATGTTCAGTGCTTGAACTGTTTTTCAAAAAGGCTGGTAGTTGCATGGGATGGGCAAGTCCTCACTACACCAAGATAGGTACTTCTGAAGGCATTTCCAAATCCCCCACAGCAGCCTGGCCCCACTGTGGTATTCCAGGCAAGCAGAATAGATACCTCCTCTCCACTTCCCAGTCTGTCGTGCTAGAGGGTTTTCCTTTGTATTTCTCAAAGGAATGTTTTTCCCATGCACACTTTGAAATTGTTTCTCAACGCTCTGTTTCACAAACTTGAGATTTTACCCAGGAATCTTCTGGGCATGGCGCTCCTTGAATTTTGTGGGACTACCACTGTGCTAGGACATTGGCCCTTACAGAAGAACGTTCCGACATCAAAATTGGATATCATTTTCTCTGGGATATTTTTGTTTGTTTGCTTGCTTGCTTGCTCACTTGTTTTTAAGTTTTACCCTGTAAGGAGGTTCATTGTCTCACTCTTCTGTGACTCAAAGTTGAATCAAAGAATTTTCCTCAGAACTTCATCAGAAAAAAAGCTCTTTTATTAGCTGGGATCAAGCATCAAAGGTTTCAGCCCTAGAGAAGCTTGTGAGGAATTTACCAGTATTTGAAATTGAAGAAAAAAAAAACCAAACATGCCAAGAGTGACTTCCCTGACACCTGGGGAAACGCGGTTCCTGCCTCTTTTCCTGCCTCCAGTTAAACCAAACTTCAGCTTTTTCAGAGAGCAGCAAAAGTAGGGCTCAAGGCTAGATCTTCCACTCACTTTTTCCTGGCTTTCTGCTAGCTGTCTTGTTCAGGTTCACCTCGATACGAGAGAAGGAAAGTGAGGAGGAAGGCATGGGAAAAGGAACAATCTCTCCTTCCTCTCCTGAATGTGAATGACTGTGCTGAACCTCCAACCCAGAAATGCTTACATCCTCCACTCTGATGGACAACTCATGGTACAAGGCGACTTTTCAAGAAACCTGTGGGGTTCACAGCACCCCACGCACACAGTCTCTCTCTGAGGTCTTTCTCTCTTGCAATTGTGCTGGGCTCAGCTGCCACCTGAGGCACTAAAGCAGCAGGATGAGTGTTCATAGCTTTGCTCTGATCCTAGAAATCCAGAGTAATGCCCGTGCTTAGCTTTATACATCTGGGAGAGAATCACAAGCGCATGCAGTGTCAGAGCCTAAGCGAGTCAGTAATGCCCGGTAGCACTCCAAAAATTGTTTCCCAGTGCTGTCAGGGATTGAAGTATTAGTGGACTATGCCTCAAGAGAGCCATGAAAATCCAAAACATTGTCCGTATATCACTGACTGTGATCTGCTTGTTTGATTAAGATCTCAAGATTAAAGCTGGATAAGGGACAAATCCCGTTCCACAAAACCTTCCCTTTCTCAGAAACAAAGAGATTATTCTGCCCAGTGTGTAATGAAATTGCAGTTTCCTGAAATAACATAAAATGTCAGGGCAACCCACCCTACAGGAGCACAGACAGCTACACTGAGAGGTGGGCAGCTTTTGTAGTGTCACCTGGATCTGGCCAGTTTTGGGTCTTCAGTGACAGCTCCTGCTCATGACCCCTGTACCACAGATCAGGAATACTAGAGAAGTGCCAGCGTCTGGTTTTGCTTTCTGGAAATGAAAAACAACAGCAACTGTTTTACTGTGGTGTTGATCAGCATCCCTTCTTGGAAGGTGTTGAAAAAAGAAAATAAAGTCTTTGCTTTATCAGTTTGAATTCATAATTAATCATTAGGTTTCCTACCTTGCAATCCAGCCATCTGAAATCTAGAATTTAACACACCTAAACTACAGCTTATGTTATTTTCCATATATTAATCATTCCTAGAGTTCAAAATATGTTCATTTGCTTAATATGAATCCATTAATGTACTATATTAACATGTATTTACTGAAGATCACAGCTGTGCTTTGGCATATTTATAATTAGATGCACAGTTTATCAGGCAGTTACAGAAGATATGTATCTGGTTGTGACCCACTTAAGGATTCCAGCCATGTAATTTCCTTTTTCCTTTTTTTTTTTTTGTAAACTAATCACTGCTACTATTTGGAACTATATATTAAAAATGCCTCAATTACATGCATTTCACTATGAATGAACCTTTTTCTAATAATGGCGATGCACCTGAAGTAATTAAATAGCTGTAGAGCTTATAATCACAAGAGAAATTGAATTTTCAGTTAACAATTTCGAAGTCCTATTGATGAAGATTCCAACTGATTACAATTCCTATTGATCGAAACTGATTTTAATCAGTTCAGTTGTTTTTTTAGAGGATTGACCACAAAATAAATAGTCTTTTCCCATATGAGGATATTTGCATTACTAGGACCTATACAGGGATGAAGCTTAAAATTCAGTGTTGGTTTACTTTGCCTAGCTGTCTCCCCTGAAGAGAGAAAAACAACTCTTGTTTGAAGACACTCAACGCCATAATTTTAAATGCATGGGCATATCCATCTCCTGTGGATAAGACATCTGAAAATTGTAAATTTCCATTTCTGAGACTGCCATACAGCTCAGCCAGCTCAAACATCTACTTGCTCGAGTTCTTAAGCACGGAGCAAGAATGGAAACCTATGATAAAAATGAAAGTTAATGGTTTATCAAGTGTAAAACCCAAATGCTTAATTTCACTACTAATATAACAAGTTAGCTTTCTAAAAGACTATTAATATGTTCATATTATGCACCTGCAGCATTTTCCATTGTTCTTTTTTTCTGAGATATATAAACCTTATACTTACGGCAAAATTAACCAGTGGTGTGGAATAACTTAACATGAGCCATTCCAATTATTTCAGCCTTCCCAGGGCTGAACTCTAGGACTTCTCAAACCTCATACTAGTGACAGCCTCAGCCGGATAAGCTGTCACCATCCCTGATTCCACCCCATAGTGATTATTGGTATTCAGCCACAGTTTTTCGTGATCTAAAGGAGAATTTCAGTGGGGAGAGCATGAGGTACTGGCTCTGAAGGCATCATCATGGCATTGCACAAACCAAACAGCTGCCTGGTTGGCAACTGTGAGAAAACCCAGTGACCGGCTCCGTTGCAGAGGAGAAATGCCAGGAATGGAAGTTCTGCCACCAGCCCACCTATTCAAGGATACATGGTGGTAAGCTTCAATGAAATCATTAAAGAACCAGCACAGAAATCTCCATCCAGACAAAAATTCAGCTGCAAGTCAGTCATATCTGGCCTGTAGAGTACAACACCATAATACATTATGAGTCAACATTGTCCTAAACCATAACACTTGCCTAATTTTTACGTGATCCATAAGAGTATAGTCAAGTCAAAAATTCCATCACAGCAGGGAGTACTCACGTTCTCTCACTCTCATGCATAGTATTGGCAGGCTCACAAAAAATTTCTGTAACTGGATCCCTGACCACCTGAACTTCAATAAAGGACAATTGTCAAAGTACTGCAAGTTCATCTTTAGATCTAGTATCCTAAATGGTTCCTTTGAACGGTAAAATATCTCTGTTTATGCATTGTAGTGCACAAGTCTTCCTAGAAGGATCACGGTTAAGATGAGCTGATGTTCTGTCTTTTAATCTTTTTAGCACCTTGGCTCAGTATGTTGCTATTTACTGTCAATTCCAGAATCCTGAAATATTGTGAATTCGTCTTAGTGTATAGCACCACGTGGGGGATGCATGCTGCTTCCCTGGCACTGTAATGCTATAACTGAGGACAAAAAGTATAATATAAGCAGGTGTTTTGATAAATCAGATTACCTACAGATTTTTTTAATTATTAAAAAAAATCAAATTAATTAAAACCATTTGGATAATGTGACAGATAAATTACCAGAGAAACTGCAACATACACAAAAGATTCAGGACCCAGAGTCTGGCAATTTCTTTAAATTTTCACCCAAGTCAAGATGACAAACAGATGGCACAGTTAGGAAAATCTAGAAGGCAAAATATAGCCCCCATGTCACTTTAATGATGCCTCTGCTTATCACAGCCTATATTTTAAATCAACTTATAAAATATTTTTCTAAATCGTAAAACTCTCTTGAGCTCTATTTTCTAAAGACAAACCGGTCTGTAAAGATGCATCAGTCAAGCAGAAGATTAATTCCTGTTGTACCGAGTTGTTGTTTTTGGCACAGAAGTCAATATTTATAAGACAGAAAGCAGCTGTAGTACGCAAGTTAGCATAGTGCATAAATCTTTGCAGCAGGTTATAGCAGGATGATGGTACTACCCACAGGTAACACGATGGAAGCACTGCCACAACAGAGCCTTCCTAATGGTGGTCATCCATTTACCAGTGTGAGCCAGGCTAATGAGGTCACACTGATTCACTTCGTGTCATTTCCCCTTTGGAAGCAATCAGCCCAAATACAAACCGGTAATACATTAGAAGAGGTCACCCAGCGCAGTAGCTCTGTAAAGAGCGAGCTGTTTGTACAGGACTCCGAGCCAGATCCGAGCTCGCCCGGAGCAATAGGACATGTGGCTGCTGACAACGGGGCCTGGGAAGCAGATTAACCCCCCGTCCCCTCCAAAGCTGGCGGAGGCAAAGCGCTGCTCTCGGCTTGGCCTGTGGTGCGGTGCTTCATCCCGCCTCTCTCATCACCCCGCCACATCGGCCGTGGGGGCAGCAGGGAAGACGGGGGGTTAACTCTCAATTTTCCTTCTGCTGATTGAAGCCTTTGCCTCCCACTCGGCAATGCCAGACCCCATGGCAGCTTTGGGATAGCAGGGGGATAGGGGCACGCACTGCCAAGAGCTGTGGCAGATGGGGTCCTGCCTCCCTTGCGGAGGGACAAGAGACTTGTCCTCTGACAGACATGCTGCCCGCCCTTGCCCACCTCTCTTGCCCACCACACCAGCAGCTTAACCAGTGGAGGCTGGGGAGTGTTACTAACCACTCTGTTTTGGGGTTTTTTTTCAGATGACAGGACATGGTCTGAACCCCATTGAGGCCAACAGGACCATTCCCTTGCTTGCAAAGGGATTCTCACCAGTGCCAGAGCTCCTGGGTCCGATTGAGGGGCTTGATGCTGATCATGCAGCACTGCACCCGCCCTGGTGCTGAGCTACGCCTCTGGGGCAATGAGACTCCCAACCTCCCACTCCTCCACATCAGAGACCTGGTGTGGTCGGCAGCAGGGTCAGGGCATCGAGGCTGGTGGCCAAGTGGCTCAGGCAAGCCCCTTCCATCCTCATTCTCAGCTTCCACATCTTCAGCCTGGCAACCTTCTGAGTCACATGCTGAGCTCTGTGGAGGAGAGGCTAGAGCTAGTGAAATTTTTTGATGCAGAAGGTTATACAGATTACACACATCTCCATCAGCCTTTTTTCCTGTTCTGAAATTGAGGATATTAGATCCCTTGACACAGTGTTATCCCTAAGGTAGCTATCCATGAAGGTAGCTCAGCCCAGAGAGGGACACGGGTATCTCTCTCCCTTCTTGAGAAGGCTGTCACACCAAATTCTGGTCTCCTGGCACTGCTCACATGAGTGCATTTACTCACATACAAGACCCTATGCAGTTTCCAGCTACCTCTCTAACCAGCGCTGCATTTGTTCTGACATTTCCAGCCTCACTTGACCAAATTATATGTGGGGTTAGGCGAAGATGTTAGAAATTTCATGTCAAATAGGTGCAGATCGAGCCCACATGGGAAGCAGGAAATACAATAGAAATGTGCAACTCCATTATATGAATTTATCAGTGTACATTCTGCATGCTTTATAAATTTCACTAGCATGATCATCTGTTTCATTCCTAGAAGAGAAAAAGCTAGCAAATATGAATTTCTTGAAATAGGCGGCAGAAAGAGATTGACTTGAAATAAACAAAATAGTTGAAATTAAATTTTCTTGGCCAGATTTGCTTGTGTTGTTCATCAAATAAATGTACATTATGTCTTGCACTGTTACTCAGCTGTGATCCTATAATGTGTTCTCTGCATCCTGTCAGACATACGATCCTTTGTCCCATAATAGACCCAACTATCTCACAACCAGCTGAGCTCAGGGTCATCCCAGGGTCAGGCTGGTTAAAGATGGCTGTCACTTCGCTGCCTGACTCACAGACGCGCTTTAAATCACCTTTATCTCACTCGTGCTGATGCTTTCCAGCCACCACTGCAGCAGGAGCTGTAGCATCTATGTACCATGTGGGGAAATACCTCGTAGCACCCCTGAAAATTTCTCTGTGCGTATGCAATGTGCAATGCACCCAATATAAAGAAAACACTACTTGATGTATAATATGAAATGAACACTATTTTGAATGCCTTTATGCAAGGTAGCTAAACAGTATGGTTCTCATCCATCTTGCAAATGAAAACAAAAATCCAGAGGGTGAAATATCACCTTTCAGATCAGAAATATAATTATTACTTTGCCTGAAATTTCCAGCAAAAAGAGTATTTGCATAAGAAGGACAGATAATCTGGGAAATGCATCACCTGATGCTTTTATTGTGATAAATACCTCCCTTCAGCTCCTGATGCTATACAACTTCTTAATGTTTGTCACTACTCTCCAAGGTATAGAAGAAAGACAGGCCTTAATTGTGAATTTACACATGCTTTATTGCCGGTGCAATGGCATGAACACATTTAACAGGATTGTCATTCCAGTTAATTATGCTGATTCTGACATGTACCTATCACGTCTAAAATTGATAGTGCCTTTCGACCAGTTAGTAGCATCACAATACGCTGTGTCTTTCTCTCTGAGGTTAAGCATGTTAGGGGCCAGAGAATGGCAGGAGGAAGAGTCCCTGCATACTAAGTGAGCATGGCTAGCTAGACAGCGAAACCTCCCTCTAAGAGAACCGTAGATAGCTCAAACCCAGCACATGTTCTGCATTTCTATGTGTGCTCCAGCCCCAACCCACCTGCCCCAGGCAAAGACAACAATCTTCATTATGCCTAATAGTAAACAACACCGTCTCAGCCCCTCAGAAACTCTTGGCCTCGTTCACAATGTGTAATACCATGCACCCAAGCAGATGGTAACACTTATTAAACATATTAAAGCAGAAGAAAAGACGGCAGAAAAGGAGGCAACTATTAGAAAACACTTTGTGGCAAGGGAAAAAACGATTTCCATGTTTTCCCTGCAGCAGAAGTCTGAGTCTGTGAATTCCAGACTGAAGAAATTGGAGGAAAATCTGAAATCAACAGTAAACCACAAACAAATATCTAATGAGAGTAAAACAACATCCTTACCCTCAGCAGAGTTATTGTTGCTCAAATCAAAGCCTCACTTTAAAACCTCACACTGAAAAGGCAGATAGAATCTGGGGAAACTATACATCCTCCTTTCCTTCCCACATACCCCAGTATAAATCTTGTGGGGCATTCCAGAAGGGAAATGGAGGTACATATATCTTACAGTCACACCTGGCTGACAAGGGTAATATTTTCAGATTATCTAAATTAAAAGGAAGGAAGGAAGGAAGGAAGGAAGGAAGGAAGGAAGGAAGGAAGGAAGGAAGGAAATGTTTGCTTTTGTAAAAAAAAAAAATTATTCAAGTCATTTATTTTCTATCATGTGACCCACAAGCCTTTTAAAGAAAAGCAAACTTTTACGCTACACCCAAAAGCACAAAACCATGGGTGGTGAGATGCAAGCTAGAGTAAACAGCCCAGAATCCTGGAAGAAAGAATCTAGAGGAATTATAAAATACATTAAGGAATAACAACCCTGTTGGATGGTCATGTGAAATGCAACTTAGAATACCTCTCCAGGTATTACAGTGGTTTCACATTGTGCCTGGGAAATGAAGAGATACCACCACTGAAGTCGGTCTTCTCTGTGCTGTTCCCTTGCTCCTGGCCAGCCTGGGCAGCAGTCTCTTCTGGCAACCCCAGTGCCTTATAGCCACTATTACTGGGAACACTGGCAGCCATAGCCAGCAGAGCCCCTGAGCGATTGTCTCTCTTCTTTCCTCACAGCAGCCTTGCCCTTTTGACCACCCTCATCCTAATCTGGATTAAAGCAACAGAAAGGCTGCATCAAGGGCTGGACAACACAAGTTTATAAGGTCTGGAAAACTGGAAAGGCTTGGAGCACTAGTAAAGAGAACCTGAAGAGCTTGTCTCATAGGTGTGGATAAGCATCTGGGAAACATCTAGATAAAGCTTCATTTTTAAAATTCTTCTAAATAAGAGAGTAAACTGTATGCAAGGAGGAATTCCTTCCCCTTATCTTAATAAGAACTTTCGTAAGTCTTCACCTTTCTAGTGTGTCCAGAATTCATTTTGCTCAATGGTCAAGAAAATGCAGTATTTTCAGTACTGGCATCCTGGCTAAGCACACATACTCCTACTCACAATTAAAGGGATGTTCACACTTGATAGCTCAAGAAATGTCCTTCAGATCTAGCTGACAGGATCTTTGGAGCAGAGCACAGTGCCTGCCTTCGGACAAACTCATATTGAGCAGGTACGTCTCAAGACAGGGCTGCTGACAGACTTCATCCCTTTCTCCCTCCTCTCTTTGAGCTCAGATACTGTTCACCCCACAGGTACTGACTTTTGGGGCTACTTCCACAGTCCTTTTTCTGAGAGACTCCCCATTGAAACTGCTAGGGTGTTTTATACAGCACAAATATGGCAGGAGTTAACATTTTGTGATGAAAGGGGATTTTCTATTTCGTGCCTGTTGACATTTTTTTTCTTTAAAAGTTTTACTATAATAAAAAAAAAAGTCCCATCCTCTGAGATATGAACAATAAATCTTATATTATTTAATATTCACTTAAATGCAGATTGCTTTTTTCCCAAAGGTTTATGTATATTCCTTGCCCTGGAGAATATTTAGAGACAAACAAACCTAATTTTAAGGCTCAGGCTGGACTCCATCACCTTTAGCGTTGCTGCTCCAAACTGGTATACAATTGCACTAAACAAAATACAAAAGCCTTGCTTTGAGGATTAAAAAACATGGGGAAAAAAAGGGGCCTAATACTCCTACATCCTAAAGGACACACCCATGATCACTCTGTTCACTCAACGTGGATCCTTTGGACGTTTTAGCCCTCAAAGGTGCTCCACCGAGGAGAACAAGTATTTGAATATCCAGTATGAGGCAGCAGCATCCTTCTCCCTCCGAGTGCAGGTACCAGGGACACGGGGGACCCTGTACAGCTGCGTGGTGATCACCATCCCACGTGGCTGAACGTGCCCACTGCCCTGGAGGAAGGGGCCTGGTTCCTTTGGTCTCTCCTCAGCAAACACACACCTGAATGCAGTTAATATTGCTCAGCTCTTCCAGTCACCTCCTGGCCGGTTCTGTTTCAGTCTCTTAAGAGGAAAGGAATTTTATGAAATAAAGATCTAAGGCTTGAAAATGTGTGTGCAAAGGAGGAGGGGGAGTGTGACAAACCTCGCAGCCCATGAGAAAGGTTGTTTTGCTCCGAGACCAAAGGGGAGGAGGCCTGATCCTGCTCCTGTGCTAGATAAGCAGATATCCTGCAGGCAAGCAAAGCTGGCAACAGGCTGAAATTGTGGTGAGAGTTGAAAAGCTTGTTTTTCTATATGCACAACAAACCAGAAATGTTGACAGAAAAGCAAAAGAACATCTGCTCGTGCTGATCTATGAGCGCTTTCCCTGGCTCCATTAACCTCCCTTCTTTCTCTCTCTCTCTTTCTTTCCTAAACTGAAAATTATCATTTTAAATGTTCAAGGCTTTCATTTCTCTATTAATCAAATTAAATCTCCTTAGCCACAGTTAAAATACTCTGTGAGGTGCTTCGACCAAAGACCATTTGCTTTGCAATTAGAACTAATTTTTAATACAACAGGGGGGAAATAGAGAACCACAGCTTTAGAATCAATACAACTATAAATTACTTGGAAAAGGAAACAGTAGCATCCTAGCTTAAAACAACAGATTTATTATCAAAGTGGGTAGTATTGTATCGACAGAGTACATAAGTTTTATAAAGAAAGAGCGAAGGAGACACACAGAGAGAAATCAATGTTAACGTGGGCTCACTGTTGCTTTAAATGCTGCATTTGTGGTAACTAATTTTCACTTATTATTTTAAATTGTAAAATGTCACACTGAAAAATGGTTAGTGGCTAAAAAAATCCTGTCTGCAGTATTTTCTAGAGCAAAACTCTGCTGATTTTAATGAAAAAGGTCTGCAGAAGAGCGTCTCATTATGTGTTCTGTATTTAATCCTGGTTAAGAAGGGTTACTAAAGGGCTCCTCCACTCCTGTATTTTGAGGAGGATCATAGCTAAGGTTGCAGCTAAGATTTGTTTTTAAGCCTCAGTGATTTGCAGTGCAAATATTTTGATTCACACCTTCTGGATAGAGTGAGCAAAATTGTTCTTTCTGATAGCAGCAAATATTTTAAATGCATCATCCTCCCCTTCCACAAGCAGGATTCCCCTGTGGTTGCTCCCATATACGGTACAAAAAAAGAAAAGAAAAAAAACCTTGCATGTCTGACTAGAAGATTTTTTTGCTAGGTTTCCACCACTTTCAGCACACAGTCTGCCCTGCTGTAAAGCAGAAGGGACATTTTTGCCCATTGTTGAATACAGAGCTTGCAGTTAGGGCCAGATCCAGAGCCCAGGGTAATGGATGCATCTACTTCTGTTTCAGCTCCAGCAAAAGTGAGAGTCAACCTGTATGGTTGACCAGGCTCAAAACACATGACCGTGTTCCGAAAGGGGATTATATGGAGATTGTCCAGATTTCTGGAGTCTCTCATCTGATTTGCAACCAAACTGTTTTGTTAGAGGAGCCTCAGCAGAATTTTCAGTGGGTTTTCTGTATGTTCTTTGCATGCTGTACTATGCCATTCACAACCCGGGGTGAGAAAAGTGTGATCTGAAGAGAGAGAAGTTATCTTTACTGGTAGATTGCCGGGTTCAAAGAGCTTAATCTTTTGCTTTGCAGACCTATGGACCTCAGGTGAGCTGAATCTCCCCGTGCAATGAACCAGAGCAGAGCCCACTCAAAGCTGATGTGTGCATGGGGTCAGGTACAAGCCTCTGCTAACATTCAAACCTTTCAGTTCGTGAGCTGACTTGAAAGAAGCTCCAGTAATGACTCTTTAAATGGATGTAAGTTCTGGGGAAACATATATGTTCCTATGGATAAAGATATTGCATGTTTCTTGTGCAGTGTGAGCTGAGGCATGTCATTGAAGACATTGCCTCACCTTCTACTTTCATGATCATTGCCTTGCCTCCTTGCAGTGTCAGAAATATGAAATATAAGGTATACAGGGGGTGGAGTGTAATAAGCTACAAAGCCCCATGGGGTCCTGTCTGTCTGCAATACCCTCTTCCATGTCTAAACGTATTGTTCATGCTAATGCTGTTTGCTGGAAGGAGTGTTCCTCCAAGATAACATTTTTGCACAGTGAAATATGCCTGGCTCTTCAATGGCTCAGTTCAGGTGGGATCACCTTCTAGACAGTTGGGGGGGTCTATTGCTTTCTTTTTGACCCCAGCACAGCACGAGGAACACCACACTACCCCAACCAATGCATTTGGGTTTATCCATCTGCCCTCAGAACAACACATGGATGTTAAATCTGCAGATACTGCAGAGCAGCACTGCAGGGATTTTATTTCTTGCAAAATAGACTAGTGAAAGTTTCCACCTCTTCTGGGTGCTAGCGGGAGTATTTTACAACTGCGCTAAGAAAATAAATTGAGGCTTGCATGGCATTTCTACTGCAACTGATGTTTTGCACAACTAAGGGGTAGGAGACCTGTTGCAGAAGTCAAGAAAACGCTTTCAGTACAGAGGAGTTTCAATTAAAACAGCTAGAAAACCCCATCCCCGTGGCTTAGCCCCTTCCATAACCTTCACTTTCTTACGAAGCCAGTGAGAAGTCTGGACAAGTGGTTATTCTCCAGGATTTGTCCCCAAATGGAGTCTGTGATTTGCACAGATGTGTCTTGCACCTGAGGGCTCACTGGTGTGCAGCAAAGGAGAGATTCCCACTCCCCCCTGCCCACCATTTCCACCGCCAGCCTCATCCTCCTCACCCCCATCTCTTCTCATTACTTAACAAACCTGGTCTCCTGTGTTTTCTCTGTGCTTTATTCCATGTCACCGGGGCTGAGTGACTGCTGAAGATGAGAGGGGATGAGGAGTGTGAAGAGGGAAGCTTCTGCCTTTGGTCTGAGCCTGACGGGGAATGATGAAAACCACATGGGCTATGAAAAAGTCCAGTCCAACTTTCTGTTTACCGAGCTCCCTAGAAACGTCAACATCTGTCACCAAGTTACCCCTAAAAGGGGCACCCCCTTGCTACAGGACCCCGATGGCAGGTCCCATCCCTCTTCCCCCAGCACGGGCTGGAGCGGAGGGGTGTTGACAGAGGGAAGAGGGAGGTTATCCGGGATTTGGTGATGGCTGTATTAATAGACAAAGGAGATCACAAGCGATACCCCCGGCTCAGCGCTGCCATGCCACCTCAGGAGCGGCCAGCGGGCAGGGCACCCCCCGGCCGAGCTCGGTGCTCGCCCTTCCCTGCAGCCGGTGGCCCGAAGGAGGGACACGCCGAGTTGGGCGAGGAGGAGCGCGGCCGCCAGGCGAGGCGCGGAGAGGCGCGGAGCCGCCCGGCGGCCGCCGTCCCGCTCCGTTGTTATTACAATGCACACAACGAATTTTCCCCGTATTAGTCATTTCCCGAAGATCAGAACCGAAGACAGCTGCGAATGCAATCGATCCCTACAAAATGCGTTCGCGAAGCGTTCAATCAAAGTAGATATTTCCTTGGATTTATTTCTCTTTTATTTTTTTAATAATCGATAGCATATTGCGCTTGGTCTCTTTTTTTTTTCTTTCTTTTTTTCTTATTTTTTTTTTCCCCTGGTCCCGAATGTTCCGCCGAGTTACACCCCCGCGTAGGTCAGAATTAGGAAATGTACAAATAGTTATGCGCAAAGCCAAGCCTATCGGACCCAAAGAGCAAACGCTGCGCAGCGCCGGGAAGCCGGGCAGGCACCGGGGCAGGGCGGATGGGGGGGGGGGGGGGATCCCCCGGTGGGTCCCACAGTGGGTCCCCCGGTTCCCGACCGTTCGGACACTTCCTACAACTGTTGCGAGCGATACGCTCCATGGGTCCCTGTATTTTCCTAAGCCCTCCGCTTCCCGCTGGCTACACCGCATCTGAGACCGATGTGAACGTAGGCAAAAGAGTTTGCGGCTGAGATTGGCTTCGTGCCCTCTCGCTGTCCTTCCTTTGGGCTTCTATTTGGTTTTATTTTAATTAGTTTGTTGTTGGTTTTTTTTTTTCCTTACAACTTTTACTTTCTTAAACGGGGACAATTTTTGCAAGGCGTGGAGTTTGAGTTTATTTATAAACTGAGCACCCGGAAAAGTCATGAACTGGCTAATGGGTTCGTCGTAATAGAGACTGGTCATTATTTGGCCACATTTTCATAAGAATCAATTGTCCCGATTTACCTTTACGAGATATACACTTTCAAGGAAAGTAGATAGGAAAGCCAAAATAACTGTAAAAATAATGGCTGAAACATTCTCCGCGTGGAACAAACGGTTAAAATATGTCACTGCCCTATAAAAAATAGCTCGGAAGCATTTTTCCGGGCCAATTTCTGCTCGTAGTACTGAAATGTGTAATTCTTTTGAAGTTACATGGCAAATAGGGCTCCTCGCGTGATCAAAATCAACAAAGTTTGCCCCCAGATTTTTAGGAACAAGGGAAGACTTCTTTTCTCTAGAGGTCCCATTGATTTCAATGGTCATTCTGAGCCTGAAACAGGAGTAACTGTGACCTGTAATATTTTATGACACATAAACCATAAAAGAATAATGTTAACAGTGAAAGTCGGCCAAGTAGCGTGCCTGGGGGAGAAAAGGAATGTTTGCCTTGGAAAGGGAGAAAGGGAAAAAGGAGAGAGAATGCAGGAGAGAAAGAGAGAAAAAGTGAGAAAACCAGAAAAAGAAAGAAAAAGAAAGAAAGAAAGAAAGAAAGAAAGAA
>JAOQGH010000012.1:33050217-33065486 GCA_025769975.1 Gallinago jamesoni
AGAAAGAAAGAAAGAAAGAAAGAAAGAAAGAAAGAAAGAAAGAAAGAAAGAAAGAAAGAAAGAAAGAAAGAAAGAATTTTTAAAATATTTTTTAAATATTATATTTATTATTTATTTACATATTTCTGTATTCCCTTTTTGTGGTTAGTAGTTTACTGCCGTCTCACAGAGCCAATTGCTAGGGTAAAGCAAACAAGAGATCTTGCTCTTAAACTTACGAGGAAAACCATTCCGAAACTATTCTTTGCCTGCAAAAGAAAACGCAGAACCCCGGTCCCCGCCATGCCGCGGACGGGGACCGGTCCCCCCCAGGTCCCCTCCCGGCAGCGGCGCTGCCGCCCGGGCTCTCCCACGGGCGGCCCCGGGGCCCGGCCCGGCTCGGAGCTCGTCGCCTTTGGTGCCCGGCGTCCCCGGCACCGCCTGGGCAGGAGGTGGGTACCTCCTGGGTACCAATCTGCCGATGAAAACCCTCTGGGGTCTATAGCCCAAACGTGAGCTGCCATTAGAGAGGTACTAATAAATCCCTATTAAGCATGCATTTATGCAGTGATTGCCTGAACTTTGGCCTTTGAGGAGTCCCTGCAATTAGCAGCGACCTCCATCGCCTTTTTGCCCGGATTTCTCTCTACTCTTTTCCCCATAAAGGATGGAGAGAGGAGCACAGCCCCGCGGCTCCGCCAGCGCCTCCAGCTGCCGGGCGCGTCTCCAGCCGCCCCCCGGCACCGGAGAAAAAGCGAGCACCCCTCACTTTGCCCCCGGACACCTCCTTTCCCCCCGCTCTGAAAATGCAGGGTCTCTTGCGGGAGGGCTTGTTTCCCGCACCCCCGGTACCTCTCGCCGGGGGTACCCGCTTTTACGCCGGCGTCGGGGGAAGATGCTGGGGTTTTGCTGCCTCCGCACAAAAAAAAAAAAAAAACAAAAAAACCCACAGCGGAAAGCGGTCACGATTTAGTAAAAACTGATGGCCAAAAATGAGAGGAAAGTTGGCGCTGCCGGGGAGACAGCGAGAGGGAGAGGGATGACTCTGTAATTGTTGCCTTTACCGAGGCTGCGAGATTAACCACTGGGATTTATTCTAAAGTGACCCATCACCGAATTCATTTCTGCTTGAACTTTCGGTGAACCTGAGATTAAAGAGGGGAGAGCAGCTAAGCAGTTTGTTGTTAGCTGCCTTTTCAACAGCCCTTTCAGACTGAGTAAATATTGATCGGTTTCAATCTGATTGCCCCAGAGGAAAACACCAAAGCATCTCAATAGCCTCCAAAAGTAAACTTTAAAGGTGAACAGCAGAAATGGCCTTCAGTATGATAGGAAGATGCTAAGCTGCGTTTGACATTTGGACGCGGTTTGGTTTGGGGTTTATTTGGTGGGGCTTTTTTCCTTCATTTTTTCCCCCTGAGACTCTAGAGAGGAAAAAAAAAATGAAAAGTGTAAAAACAGAAGGATCCCTACGACCTGAAGGACGAATTTGTGTCTCCATCAGGCCAAAGCACGCTGTGATTTTTTTTTTCAGCGATATTTTTTGTGGGAGAAAGTCTAAGCTAAAGATTTTCATTTCTGTTCCCCACATCCTCCTGACCCGAAAGGTTGATCGCATCGAAATAATAATAACGCTAACAAAATGAGGTACGATTGGGAGGTTTGGGGTGTCTTTGCTTGAAATCGATCAGGACTGCGGAAAAAAAATAAAATAAAATAAAATAAAAAAGGTAACTTGAAGTTTGGGCTTGGAAGGAGACGGGATTCTTTACCGATGAATCGCTCACCGCAGATTGACTTACTGACAAGTGTCTTGTCTCTCACATTTAGTCTATAATTTATGGCCGCTCTTTCTAACACATTAAGTCAACACCGGGGGAGCGCAGGGTTGCAGATCCGGATTCCAGCGATGGTTAGATCCAGATTTCGATATTGAAATGCCCTCATTGGCATGCAAATGCCACTTTAACACATCCAAGTCTCTGGAAGAAGGCCATCTGTTTTGCTTTGTGGCTTTACACTAATAAACAAAAGGTAAAGTATATGGCAGGAGGGGAAATGAAAGAAATAGAAGCAGCGGCGGGAGCCTTTGGAGGCGGCCCTGCTCCCTTGCAGATAGCTCGGCTCTTGATATGGCCGCCGCGCCTTGCAAATCAGGGCTTGTCCCTTTTGACACCGACGTGAAGAAATTTTCGTTGGCTCTCCCTGCGGATCCCGCAAAGCCCAGCCTGCCTGGGCAACCCCGGGAGAAACCCGGGAACGCTCCCCCCGCAGCTGCGCCGGGTGGAGGAGATGTTACGCGTGTTTTGGTTTGCGCTGAAATTCAAGAGACAGCATCGACTTGAGCCACCCCCCGTCCAGCTGAGCGTGTCTCTGCTCCGTCCTGCCACCCGCCTTCTCCCCACCGCCTTCCCCACACGCTGTTTATTTAACACCTCGTGGAAATCTTATATTTACCTGCGAAGACTTTCTTTTTTTTTTTTTCCACGGAAAAAAAAAAAAAAAGGAAGAAAGAAAATAAAAGAAAGGGTAGTGATGGTGGAACGGGCTGGGGTTAATGGCAGAAGCACATTGCCAAGCACCTGGGAGCCATCTCCCACGTCGGGGATGGCAGCCCGGGGGCGGGAGAGGGGGGAGAAGAGAGAAGGCGAACCAGCTTAGTGCCCGGGCTAATTAAATATGCAGCCCTTGGCGAGGGGCCTGCGATGTGAGGAAAGACTGGCTGAAGACAGTTTCTGGTTTTGAAGGGTGCTCTGTTTATCTAAGTGTCAGCATCCATCCCGAGGTGAAAAGGTTAGCACTTGACCCAGGAAGTTCTCGTGTTTGTGCTTCAGAAATAGATCGGGATCATAAATTCCTCCCAGTTACGGAGGGGAGAGAGAGAGGAGGGCCTTATATTTCCTAAAAATAATATTATTTGAGCATAGGAAAGGAAGAAGCGTTGTGTTATGAGTCGGGCTGGGCAGCCAGAGCCCCGACCCCGGCAAAAACAAGGCATGAAGAGTAACTTTGGGAGACTCTTCCTTCCCTTCCCCCTTGGAAAGGCCCCAGCGGTAGAAAATAAGGGAAACCAAAGTGCTGAGCCCGGTCTGTGACTCAGCGCTGACGTCACGCGGAGGTAGGCAGACGAGGGCTACCTGAAAGTGGAATATATTTATTACAGACGTTATAAGGACCCGTAAATCCTGCCCTGGCTTCCATCACCGGCGGAATCCCAGAGCCTTTCATGATTGTACAGAAAATCCGAAGGACATTTCGCTCACACACGACAACTGATAGAACTCAGTGTACCCGCAGCACAGCAAAGCACGGCGCCTCATGCAACGGTCCGGACACCAACCACAGAAATTATACATTCATTTGGCCATTCGTCACATTCACGAGTAGGTTGAAAAGGACATCGAGTCTAAAGGAAAGTTAATATGAAAATAGGAAGAAGTGAGGTCTTTGGGACGGTTATACCCTTCGGTTGAGTATAATCCGGCGCAGCCTGGGGGGACAAGGGGAGGGAAGGGATGGGGGCAAGCACACCGGGTAAGGTTTACAAAACCTAGTGCAATCGAAGCCTTGTTTGTCACATTTAAAGAAATAGCGCTACCTTTTTTTTACTATTTTTTTTTGAGGTATCTGCTTGAGCTTAAGACGTTTGCCTGGTACGGTCATCAGCTTTACCGATATAAAAGTGGATCCAGTTTGGCGAATGCGCTCACCCTGCTTAACCTGATAATCGAAACGTCATTTCTAGAAAAATCTGTAAAAAGATAAATCTCTCGGACAAAGTATTTACAAGCAACAAACTCATAGACACGAACAAAGAATACATTAAATTAAGGGGATGAAAGTCCTATAGGTCGTGTAAACACTTGCAATAGTGCATCTCTCCGTGAGGTCATGTACCCTAGGTCACCTGTCTTTCACTCAGGGAAACTCGGGGGAGCGTCCTTGCGGCGGAGGAGGGAGAGACCCTTACGCGTGTGCCAACACTGCTCCTCCGGCAGGAAAGGGGGGGGGGGTAATGTGGGGGCTGGAAAGGGGGCGAAAGAAAAATCTCTTGGCACCAAGGCGCCAGGACCTGGGAGGCAGAGCCGACACCCCCGGGGCCGAGCGGAGGCGGGGGGGGGGGGGGAGGGGGGAGCACCGGGACCTCTCGGGGAGACTGACCGAGGGACCGACGGAGGGGACCGACAGAACCGCGGTGAAGGGCCGCGAGCTGCGTGGCGATGGGCGGCCGTCGGGGCGCGTCGGGCCTCAGTTGGAGGCGGCCAGCGTGTCCGAGGCGGAGGAGGCGGGCGAGGCGCTGCAGGGCGACGAGCAGGACTTCTCCGAGGAGTCCTCCGCCTTCTCCTCGCAGCCCGTGGGGGTGGCGGGGGAGATGGGCAGCAGCCCCTCTTTCTCCCGTTTCTTCTGCTTCATCCGCCGGTTCTGGAACCAAATCTTCACCTGCGTCTCGTTGAGCTGGAGGGAGGCGGCGATTTCCACCCGCCTGGCCCTGGTCAGGTACTTGTTGAAATGAAACTCCTTCTCCAGCTCGGTGAGCTGCTTGGTGGTGAAGTTGGTTCTGACGGTGTTGGGCTGCCCCACGAAGCCGTACTCGCCAGCCTTGCCTGCGAGGGGACATGCAGCGGTAAGTGAGGGCAAGTGATTTATAGGCCACGTAATCGATACGTCCACCCCGGTTAAGCGATAGGGAGCAAGAACTTCTTTAGGATAAGAGGGAAGCCCCGGCAGGGGTGAGTGATGGAGTGCGAGGTGCTAAACCGGAGTCGGCCTCTGGTGTCAGAGGAAACTTGATAAGTGGTTTATGAATTACAAGAAATATGACCGCGGGAGAGACGGGGGGGGGGAGTGGGGAATAAGCGGGGCTGGCTCCCAGCGCCGCGGGCAGACGGCTGCGGCTGCTCCCAGATGTGCGGGCCGCCCTTACCTGCCCACCGCCCCGCGGGGCACCCCGCGCCGCCTTCCCCGCACCCACGGCAGAGAGGGAGAGGAGCGGCCCCCGCTCCGGCCCTCCCGCCGGCCACTGACCTGTTTTGGGTGGGTTTCTTTTCACTTTCATCCAGTCGAAAGTCTGCGCCGGTGGCGAGGTCTCGGCGGAAGGGGAGCGGGAGTTTTCCCGGTGCCCGGCGTGGAGGGGAGACAGGGCATGGTTGTAGGTGCCCAGGGGCAGGCTCTGCTGCTCCTGCCCGTAGGGGGGAGGCACGTACTGAGCGGGGCCCCCCGCGTAGCCCTGGTGAGGGTGCGGGTGCTGCGCGGCGGCGGCGGCGGAGGAGGAGATGCTCCCCGAGTAGACGGCGGGGGCGCAGGGGGGGAAGCCGCCGCCCACCTCCGCGTCCTGCCCGAGGGGGTAGGGGCCGTACGCCGGTCCGAAGCCCTGCGCGCCGTAGGTCGGGCCGCAACCGGGGTGCGCGTAGGACACCCCCAGGCCGCCGTGGTGCTGGTAGGCGGCGGGCTGGGCCGGGGGGTGGTGGTGGTGATGGTGGTGGTGGTGGCGGTGGGGGCTGACGGGCACCCCGCGGCCCGCCAGGAAGCGGTCCTCCCCGCTGCAGCTGCTGGCGCTGACGGCGCAGGGCTGGAAAGTTGTAATCCCGTGGTCGGGGTGGTAGGTGCGGGCGGCGCAGCCCCCCGCCTCGCCGCCGAGGACGGGGTACTCGAGGAAGGAGCTCATCCTCGCCGCGTCCCTCTGTCACGCCGCCACCGGGTCTTCAGCGTCCGGCGGGGCCGCGGCAACTTTCCCACTTCCTCCATGGGGCCGGCAGGAAAAATGACACGAAGGAACAGGCAGCGGGCAGGCACGTGGGGGGCGGCAGCCAATGGCTGCGGCGCCTGCGGGACTTTCCCGGCTCCTGCCGCTGATAGATCGCCGCGTCGGGGGCATTTAAACGCCGAGCGCTCCGACGGCGCGGCACGGCACGGCGCGGCGCGGCACCGCGGGGCAGGGCGACGGCGGCCCCCCGGGGAGGGGAGGGGGTTGGGAAGAGGGGGGGAGGGGGCGGCGGGATGGGCTGTCGTCCCGCCACCGCCGCCGCGGCCGCCGGGGACCCGCCCGCCGGCTGAGAGGGGAAGGCAGGAGAGACCCGGAGGAAGAGCCCGGCCCGCCGAGCCCACCGACCGTCCCCCTCCAGGGTGAGTGCTGCTGCAGCGAGGGTGTCACGGCGCCCCCCCTGCTGTCGGCGCTGTCAGACCGATGCCGGGCACCTCCGCCGACCCCCCACCCCACAACCCCCGGCCGGGGCCGCGGGTGTCGGCTGGATCTGCGGTACGGGGCGGGGGAGCGGCGGGAGCAGAGCCGAGAGCATCAGTCCATAGGGCCGGGGATGAGGATGGGACCGTGGGTGTGACTGGGGACAGAGATGGGGACCGGGACAGAGATGGGGACGGGGACAGAGATGGGGATGAGGATTAGGCGGAGAGGAGGGATGGAACCGACGATGTGGATGTGGGGATAGGATGGAGATGATAGGAATGGGATGGGACGGGATGGGATGAGATGGAATGGGGATGGGGACGGGGACGGGGACGGGGACGAGGCCGAGGGATCTCGTTGCTCCTGCCCCGCCGCAGCCCCAGCGCGACGCGACACCAAGAGTTAAAGGGGCTTGTCCAGCCGCATCACCAGGCGGCCGCGGACATTAACATGGAAATGAGCCGCTTTTGGGACTGACGGCCATTGTGCTCTCCCGGGCCCACCGGCCTCCCCCTGGCCCGCATCCCTTCTCTCCCCGCACCTCAGCCGGGTTCATCCTCGCCAACCCGGGCCTGGGGTAGGGGAGGAGGAGCCGGGGGCAGGGGGACGGATAATGGGGCGGGGGCCCGCGAGCTCCGCAGCCCATCTGCTGGGTCCCCGCGGTGTTTCTGCTGCCCTGGGACCGCCGGGGGGAAGGCTGCCCGGGGTGCCGCGGGTCGCAGCCCGGCGGCCAGGGGAGGCAGCCCGGGGCAGGGGCCGGGGAGCGGCGGGAGATGTAGGGCCCGCCGCCCCTGCCCCTTTGTCCCTGCGCTCCGCCACCCGGACCGGCTGTGGCGGAAGGTGGCAGATGGCCAGTGGCGGCGGACCAGGACCCTTGGGAACCGCGCTGAGCATCGACACAAACCTACCCCTCCCCACCCCCACGAAAAAAAAAAAGCGGTGGGATGTGGGTTGCGACCTCATATGCGGTTAACGTATGAGGAAAAGGACAGGGGAGGTAAAGGCTGGGCGTCTGTCCGTCTGTCCCGGGGCACCCAGCCGTCTGCGGAGAGAGGGGACGGCACCAACACGCTTCAAAGAGGCGTCCTCCGAAACCCAGCTATGGGGGGTAGATGGCTGGAAAAGTCGTGTCCTCTGCCACCAGCCCCAACCCCAGGAGGGGCCGGCCCCTCTATGTCTGCAGGTGCATTCCTGGCCGGCTTCTGCGTCCCTCTGTTCTCACGCTGGATCCTTGCTTGTTTTGAAATCCAAAGGGCTCCTCTACCCCCGCCACCTCTCCCCGCTCACCAACGCGCTCTCACACAAGCCCGCAAGCTCCGCCCTCTCACACGAACTACAACATCCTCCCCTGGGTGCAAAGCTCTCCTATCGCTGTTAGGTCAGCCCTTATCCCATGCCGCCTCCATGGCCTCTCTGCTGCCAGCCAAAACCGAAGGGCTGCTCTATGCTCCCAGTATTCCTATTTGTGCTGATTTACTGCGCAGGCACGGATGGATAAGGGCCCTCTGGAAAGGTTCAGTTTCTTAAACTCCGGGGGGAGGGGGGGGAGGGAGGTGGTGGTGGAGGACAGGAGCAACAACACTCCAGAGGCATTATATTGCACCAGTTTTGGCTATGGTTACGGCTGTAAACACATTTATTTCATTATTGTAAACCAGTTGTGATAAATACTGCATAAGGCAGAGAAAAAAGGCAGGCTGCTGGGACTGTTTACCAATGAAAGGGCTGTCATCTTTTCAGTGCTTTTTCACAACAGCCGGCCAAGAGTAAAAAAATATCCATATTTTACTATAAATAGATCCATTTTACACGTAAACTCCGACCGAATCACAGCACCTCTCTTACAGTCTCCAGCAACCTGAAATCCTTTTTTTTTTTTTTCCTCTCTGCCATTTTTTCGTGCATTGTCTCTTTTGTTGCATTGTCTCTCCGGCGGGGCTTTGCTGCCTGTACTGTGCGTGGGGACAACACCATGAGAAGGGCCGGAGCAGAGGGGGCCATCACCCTCCCCTCCGCGGCCGCCCCTTCCCTCCGCCCGCAGGCCGGCCCGGCCCCTCCGCGCCCCTCCGCGGCTCCGCTCCGCGTTTCCTGCCCCGGGACTGGGGCCGAGGGGGGCCATTTAGGCTCTTTTCCGTGGGAGTGTGCCCCCGCTGTAGCCCCAGGGCTCCCCGGGAGACTCGGAGGCCACTCCTGCTCCTGCTGAATCTCCCCTCACCCCACCCTCCATTTATTTAAATTGAGTTTGAGAGAAGTTTAAATGTTGTAGCGTATTTTCCTTTTTTTTTTCTTTTTTTCCTTTTTTTTTTTTTTTTAAGCCTTGACAGCATCCAGGGATCTGAGCACAAAAGAAACCCCGGCGCGTACAAGCACGTTGCAGCCCAATTTAGCCCAGTGGCAGAGGAGTTAAAATGCCGGTGAGGCTGCTGGCTTTCCGCAGGGACAGGGCTGGAGCAGAGAGAAGGACCAGAAGCAGGGCCGAGGTTTCGCCGCGGCCGCAGCTCAGCCAAGCTGTTGTTTTAAAAGAGCAATAAAAATGAATTATGACTAAACGCCTTCTCACTTAATGGTTTTAGACGGGGATCCCCAGCCCCGGCAAATACGTAAGAGGATTTTTATTTGTGCATGTGTTCCTGCAATTGATCTCTTTGATGACATTCTCATTCATAGAAAGAGGTTGATTTATGGCTTTCGGAAGGATTGCGTTCAGCCCTTCCAGCTATAACCCACGCATCCCAGCTCCACAACGTGTTGCAGGGCTGGGAGACAACACTCCTCCCGCAGCACAGCCCCCGGCCGCAAACCCCCCCGCTCAAGCCCCGCTCGCCCGGTGCGGTGTCACCACAAGCTGACACCCGCTCGCAGGCACCCACACGCACACGGGGAGCCGCGGTCGCACCCGCCGTGGGACCCCCCTGGCCCCGGAGCGGCCGAGCCCCTCTGGCATCTGTTGCTGGGGTTGTTTTTTTTTAGCCCGAAGGACGGGGTTCACCCTCCGCTTTGGGGTCCGGCAACGCCGCTAGCCGGGTGGCGGGCGATTTGGTGGGGACTTGGGAAAGCCCATCTTTGCCGCCGCAATCAGGGGGTGGGGAACTCGGAGGAAATCCTAACTTTAAAGTTAAGAGTTTCCTCTTTTCGTTATCAGTCCTTCGCCTCGCAAGAAGGTTTAAACGAAAAAAAAAAAAAAAAAAAAGAAAGTTAAAATCTTCGGCTGTGCCCCCGCACCACCCCTCAAAATGACCGAGTGGAGGGGCTGATTCCTCCTGGAATGCTCTTCCCCCTCCCCGACCCCCCACCCCGTGTTTGTGCCACCCTTTTAATTTTGCAGGCACTAACTTCTCCATTTCTTCTCCTTCTAGGGCTGATTTCTTGGACCGCTCAGCACGTGAGAAGTAAGCAGGCCCACTTTCCGTGAGCTCTAATACTTTTTTTAAGATACGCTTCCTGAAACAGCTTGCTGGCTGCTAAGCACTATTTTCTAGGGGAAAATTAAAAAATTTAAAAAAAAAAAAAGGTTTATTTCTCCCACAAAAAGAAAGCCTTTCGTCTATGTATCAGACTAGTTTCTGCAGGAGACGCTTATCCTACTGAGTCTCTCATGTTTTGCCTGTAAGAGAGAAAGTGTTCGTTCATGTTTTTGTTACAGCTTAGCATTTCCAAGCTTTCTATCCTCACGGAGATAAGATGCTGCATTTATACATTAAAAGGAAGAGATCTCCATCGAAGCTGTGAATGGTTTTAGTTTGCTCGGTTTGTGGTTTGTGTTGTTTGTGGTTTTTTTCTTGTTAAAACCCTCGCAATAAAGAATTTGAACGTGTTTTCCTCTCTAATAAATGTCCTAAATTGCCAAAAAGGGAGAGCTCATAGTCAGAATGTTTGATTTTGATTATTAGTGAATTAAGAGCAGAAGGGATGGGGAGAAATGCCCGTCATGTTATCAGTCTTGAAAGGAGAGAGAAAGAGAGGGAGAAAGCGAAAGAAAAAAGAGAAAGCTCCTTGTAGCAAACAAGAATTTATTCTACCAAAAATACTTATGACAACGCATCCTAATGCAATACAAAAATAAAAAGAAAGTGAAGATACAATTCCTATATGATCACTTTCTTACAGACCTCATATATTGCTTTCATAGAAGGACCTAGAATGTGGCTAGGTTAAAACTGAACACAACTAAAACTTCGTAAGGAACGGCAAAATGGCACAGCAGAGGGAGGTAATAAACAGAAAATACTGACCAGGAAAAGGGAGGGGGGGGGAAATAAAATTAATTCACGGGGGGGGGAGTAAAGAAGAAGAATAAGGAGGAGAAAGCAGGACCCTTGGAGAGGACGTCTTTAATTTCTCAGTAATTCAGATGCTGCAAGTCAATTGTGGTGAGTGTGTCTGTAAAGAAGTCAAAACTGTCAGCAGAAATATCTACGGGACTGTCCAGAGATCCTGGCAAACTGGGAGAAACTGCATCTGAAAGCTGTAGGCAGGAATCTGTGGAGAAAACGTTAAAGTCCTGTAAAGAAGGGACATCTAGGGCCTCAGGACTGTCATTGTTCAGGCCAGCTGCACAGTTCTGGGCCATTGTTGAGAGGCAGTTTTGAACAGTGGGTGACTGGTGTTGAAAATGTTTCAGATTTTTCTCATTGCTCGTTAAAGGCGAAACGGGGAAAATTTGGGACTCGCCATTGTGCGCATTCTGCGCCTGCTGCTGGGAGAGGGCATTCTGCTGGAAAGCGTAGCCTTCCCGCTCCAAGAGAGCACCGGAGACGTTGCTGAGGGCTTGTTCGAAGAGGGATTTCTCCTCCTCCTCCACCTCCGCCGCTTTCTCGGGGTCCTCTAGGCTCTTAAATTTCCCCTCGCTGTTTTGGTTCTCCTTGCACTGGGTCTGTCTCTTGTGCTTCATCCTCCTGTTCTGGAACCAGACTTTGACTTGTCTCTCGGTCAGATCCAGCAAGGCTGCAATCTCAACCCTCCTTGGTCTACAGAGATACTTGTTGAAATGAAATTCTTTCTCTAGCTCCAAAAGCTGGGTGTTGGTGTAAGCCGTCCTCAGCCGCCTAGATCCACCGCTACCACTATCGGGGATTTCAAGGGGGTCTGTTAAAAAAAAGAAAGAAAGAAAAAAAAACAAACAAAAAAAAAAAAAAGAAAGAAAAAAAAGAAAAACACCCACCACCACACGCACCCCAAAGCACCACCGCCAGAAAAGCGAAAGCAAAAACACACGCACGCACACACAAAACAGATAAATGCACGGATTGAATTTCAGCACCCGAGCACATCGCATCCCGGGGGTGGGGGGTGGGGTGGGGGGACTGAGGTGGGGGGGTTGTGGGGGGGTGGGGAGTGCTCTCCCTGCGCCTATGTGTCTATATCTATATATCCATATAGCATAAAATAGCAACCGCAACAAAATGGCCGCCTTTGGATGCAGTAAACCCATTGTGTTGCGCTGCTGAGCGCCCGGTGCCCCTCGGCCACCTCGGCAAAATTGCTGCCTCCAGCTCCCCAACCTCCCCACACCAGAGCAAACTTTATATTAGCCATACCGCAATTTATAATTAATGCATCAGCTGCTTAGCTGAGCGGGAGCAATCTATCACTCTTCATTACTGTCAAATATCCTAACTCTAGGACGGCGAGACAAGAGAGGTCAGCTCCAACTCAAATAAATCATCCCGCGTTGAAGCAAGTTGGGGGAAAGTTTGGGTTTCCAGCGAGCCCGGCCAGCTCCCTCCACCCCGCCCGCCAGCCCCTCCGCCTCGTCCCCCCGCGAAGCCGGGGGGATGCGGGGAGCCAAAAAAAAAAAAAAAAAAAAAAAAATAGAGGGGGGGGAAGAAAAAAATCGGCCCGTCGGGGCCGGCAGCGAGTCTTTTTGGACTGACCTTTGTGGCTGAGGCAGGCAGGTCCAGCGGCTGAGGAGGAGGCCGAGGCGGGCGGCAGCGCGGATCGCTTGGATGCCTTTTTCTCTTTCATCCAGGGGTACTCCGGGGGCGGCGGGGCGCCGGCGGGGCCCGGGCTGCCGCTGCGGCCGCGAGGGCTCGCCTTGGGGCGACCGCCGCCGCTGTGGCGAGGGTGGCTGCCGGGGTTCAGGCTGGGGATGGTCTGCTCGAAAGGAGGAGGAATCAGTGTCGAGTGTGAAAGCGTCGAGTTCTTGATTGATGAACTTTGAAATGTATCACCGACAGGGGGAAAAGATGTCAGGCACTCAGCAAGCGATGGCTGGCTATTGATAAAACCGATCTCTCGCTCAAATGCGAAATTCATGGCCTTCAACTGGCAGCCCCCGCGGAGAAAAAGTTCCCTCGGATTCAGGGGGCTCGGGGGGGGGAAGGCCCAGGAAAAAGGAGAGAGAGGAGAAAAAAATATAGCATAGAAGATCGCTGGTGGGGTGTTTTTTTTCTAATTCACTGATTACAGCCGTATGGGGACCGTGCTACTATTAAACTATTGAATTCATGGAGACAAGGTTGAAATTGGACCGAATTGGCTGTCACATGATTGCCTCTGCCCAATGACAATTTGGGCTTTAATCAAAAGAAGCCACTGTCTGTTTGATTGATCCAAAAAAGTCGGGAAGGAACGCCTCATTGGGGGCCAGAAAGGCTTTATTTATACTTTTTTTAAAGAGGGAAATGATATCTCGAGTATCTATCCCCTTGGCGTCCTAATCTGAAATGATCGGGGGTGGGGGGGAGGGTGCGTGTGCGTGGATATGTTTGTGTGAGAGGCTGCGAGAGTGAGTGTGTGTGTGTGTGTGTGTGTGTGTGTGAGAGAGAGAGTGTGTGTGAGTGTGTGGCTGCTTGTCCTGCAGCCTGCTGCCTCCCTCGCCTCCACCCGCACACTCTTCTCTCATTGTTTGGGACTGTCAGGAAAACGCTTTGCACCTCACAAATCATTTAAGCACCTCAATCTGACGCCTTGAGTCATTAACAAAGTAATCCATTAATCTTCAAAGTTTTGACACCGCCAAGCCCCCGCATAAGAAGTTGCACCCAGGCAGGAGTCTGAAGCAGAGGGTCCTGATTTTTTCCTAGGAATAGCACTTCCTCCAAAACTAGTTTTTCCTTCCCCACTCAGCCTCAGTGGGCTCCTTTTAATTTTTTTCCTTCTTTTTTTTTCTTGTGTCTTTTTTTTTCATTTCTTTTTGTTTTTTTTTCTTTTTTTTTTTTTAAAATCCTTTTTGGTTTTCCTTTTTTTTTTTTTTGGTGGCTATCGGGTGTACAGTACGGAGAACAATTGGCCGCCGGTGCCGAGCCATTGTTTAACAGGATCTTCCTCAGCAACCTTGCTTCTAAGGGGAAGAGTCACATAGGCAGCAGCCCTTGCGCTTCATGACTTCCCTCTCCAGTTGGCTTCCCGGGATTGGACCGTAAAACCTAACCCTAGGAGTACCTCTCCGGGCGAGCCAAATCGCGAGGCTGCAAACGCGTCTGGCTGTTGCCTCTTTAAAAAAAACCACCCAAATCCTGTGCCTTAGCTTGCAAACGATACTCCCGTCTGCTGGCATAATTTGCTTAATAACCGTAGTAGGCTGGGTCTGGTGAGTATTTTCGATTACCAGGAAATATCTGGGCCGGTAGCGGGTTTGTTTTCACGGGGCCAGGCAGAGCGAAAACGCTGCGGGGTTATGACTTGAGAGACGGCACTCGCCTCCGACGCTTGGCTCTCGCCGCCGCCGCCTCCAGTCGCCCCTGCTAGGTCGAGGCAAGTCCCGAATTTGGATGCTTTGGGCACAATTTTCCAACCGGGCTGAGGCGAGAGGGAGAGCGATGACGGCCGCAGTCACCGGCCCGACGAATCCTGTGGTCACAGCCGCCCGTGGGCAGCCCGGACGGGGATTGCCTTCCCGCGGAGTCCGGGGTGCCCGGTGTGGGGGGGTTGGGGGGGCCGGGGAGGAAGGCGCTTCCCAGCCGCTCTGCGATTCCTCGAGGAACCAGGGACCATCGCCAGTGCGACGCCGTGCCGTGTCGCTTTATTTTCGGAGTTGCCAAAAAAGGGGTCAGCTAGCGTCTTCGTAATTAAAAAAAAAAAAAAAAAAAAAAAAAAGAAGGGGGGGGGGAGGAAGAAAAAAGAAAACAAGACTCCAAGCACTCAGCGGATCAGTCTGGGTCCAGACTGCACGAAATGCATTTTAAAAATCGGTTTTAAGTTAATGTACCCACAAGATGTGGCATATCTGCGAAGGCATTGGAGAGAGGGGGAGGGGAGGGGCTGGCAGGTTTTAAATGGGCTTTTTGGTGGTTGCTTGTTTAAATAAAATATAGAACGAGACTTGTCATTTAATCCCTCAAAAGGGATGCCTTACAAATATCGATGCTGTTGGAAAATGCAAGGGGTTTAATTTTCTTGCTTTTAGTCCAAACAAAGCTCTGGTGGTGTCTGCGCGCGATCAATCTTGGCCGCCAAAAGGTTTGACAGCTACTGGCCCTTAAGAACACATTTAAAGCTTCTTGCTCTTTCCGAGATCAAATGTGGCCGAGAAAAGAGGCAGAGCAAGAAACGCAAGTAAACAAGGAAAAAAAGCTGCTTTTAAAATATGCTGGCAGAGGACTGGGCTGCTTGTGGGAAAAGTCCGTTTTTATTTTGCTTCTCAGTGCCTACCGTGGGGTCGGGCTTCTCTTTTTCTTTAATTTTTTTCTTTTTTTTTTTTTTTTCCCCTCTGGAAAATATTGGGATTAGCAGCAGGATGACAAATAATAAAGAGAGAGGTTTGGACTTTAACCAGGCTTTGTGAGTAAAACCTGTGTGGGTGTCTCTATTCTGCACATTTGTTTCTTGTGGTCAGTCTAATACAAAAACCACCTGGAACAAAACCTTTGGAGAGGGGAAGCGAAATTCTTGGGCAAATCAATTACTTCTGCCTCCAGAGGGATCTTATAATCGGGCGAATCTTAAATGCAAAAATACAAATTCTTATTTGCAACCTACAGGCTCCAGAGAAGGGGTTGAGTACTGCTTCTGGAAAGAAGAGGGCATAATCGCCTGTATTTTTCTATTTTTCTTTCTCCGAAGATTGGGGGGGAGGAGGGGGGGGGGAACCCCTCACCTGTAGGTTACTTTGGGGTAAATTTGACAGTAGTAGAAAGTCAGGCATGACATAACCCCAACCTGTCTG
>JAOQGH010000012.1:33078161-33142841 GCA_025769975.1 Gallinago jamesoni
CCCAAACGCATAAATAAATAAACAAACACTCAAATAAAATAAAATAATAAAATAAAATTAAGGGGAAAACAAAAAAAAAAAAAACTCCAAACACGACAATAAAGGAGGCTTCCCATCTCTAGCCGATCATAAATAATGATAAGATGGCAATCGAGGGGCTGGAGCTAAGGCAGCTGGCCATCAGCAGCAGTGTGGGATCTCTATGGAGAAAAATAAATAAAGAAGCAAACTCTCCCTGCTCTGCTCGCTGCGAGGGGAGAGTTGAATATTTACCGCAGCAAATTGAAACAAAGGGGGAAGCAGCCTGGCTCCGGGTGCACACACACCCGCACGCACACACACGCACTCACTCCAGCCTCTGCTACTGACCTTTGCCTCGAACAGCAATAACTCACCACATAAATGAACAATCAACGGAAATACCTTAAAATAAAATCCATCCTTTCTAACGAAGCATCTCGTCCTCTCGGCTCGACAATAACCTTTCCATAAGGAACGAAAGCTGTCAGCGAAATGGCCAGCTCTTGCGGGGACGGTGATGGGGGCAGAAGGCAAAAAAAAAAAAAAAATAGAAAGCAGTGGTTGCTCTGAACAGAAACTGGAAAAGCGTAATCGCAGACGGAGCCAGACCGGGTCTCCACTCCAAATGCCACAATAATGCGCTGTATTATGTGCTCACGTGGTCATACGTCAACTTAAATCCTTTTATTTGAAATAGGGAATCATTGAAGGAGCAGGGTTTCTTAGCGCGAGCCTTTGCTTTTTAAAGCCTTAACCCAATATGTTAAAGAAGAGTTTTAAGGGAGGGGTGGAAAAAAATCCAAAAGATGTAGATGACTAAGGAGAGGGGGGGAGATTGGTTTGATTCTTTTTCCTCCCACACCAATATTTCTTTACACAAAGCCCATTGGAAGGTAAAAGGAATTCTTCTTATAATATGGGATTACGCTGCACTTTGATACTTAGCCTAATTAACCGGCATTTGCTCCCCAGGCCCGCCACTCTGCTTCCACGTCGCACGTCCTCTGCAACCCCCGAAGAAAGCCCAAATCTTAATACTATTATTTCCAGCCCCCTTCTAAATGGGACGATTACCAACCTTCCCCCCACCCCCAGCCGCCTCTACCCTGCCATTGTGCAGGGCTTGCTCTACTCCCACACGCTACACCAGGGCTCCTGTAGAAACTAAAAAGACCTATAATTACCTGACAAAGGCAAAAAAGAGTCTCTTCTAAGAGGCTAGTTGATTTTTGTCCTTGTAACACACTATGAAGAATACACCTTCCTTCACTGGCGTGGCTCTGAATTTTGCAAAACCTTTTGGGACCTTGCTGTTAAACCTGTGCTTACGCATTTCCTATACAGCTAGTTTGAGTGATGCACAAAATTATAGGTTTCTAACGATGAAAAAAAAAAAAAAAAAAAGAAATGAGGAGGGGGACGTCTCCGCCTAAGGGGAAAAAAATGAAGAAAAAAAAAATAAAAGAGCGAAGTTGCATGTGGCCCCCGAGCCAGGCAGCTTCGCTTGTGTGCGAACATGTCACGTCTTCCGTGTAAGATTGCTTAATTTGGGCTATTGAGACAATAAGCTAAACAAACAAAAGAAACCCTCAACTTTTCTGGAAGGAGTCAAAGAAAATCAGATAGTTCATGCTTTCAACGTGTTCCTGGTCCAGTTCTGTGACTCCAACACTTGGTGTATGTACCCTTGCTTAAACCTTTCCACCATCCCCCATGAGCTCGGAGAAAACTTTCAGCTAAGTGCATATCCCCTCTTACTGTTTCACCTGCAATTCATTGAACAGAATGAAGGGGATTGCTTTTTAAAGGTGATTTTTGGAGTTATGGGCAAGCCTTACCTACTCTCGCTTGGATTGTATGAGTGGGCCACTGGAATTGAAACCCATCAGTAACAGTGTAGAGTAGTGGACATTGCAGCAAAGTCAGCATGACATTACAACAGAGGAAGAATTTGCAATTTTTCATATGGAAGTGACTAAGTTAGTAGCCGGAAATACATACACTATCCCTCACTAAGAACTGGAACAAAAACTATATACCTTTGAAAAAGAGAAAGCACTATCCACAGTCTGTAACTATCAGTACGACTGGTAACTCCACAGCTCTCGAACTCAACGTAAACCAAGGCTGATATTTACTCGAGCTGGATTCACGGCTCTTTTAAATACCGTGCCTTTAGATCCCATAAAAGAAACACACAGTGAAGTTCTTCTGCAACAATGAAACTGAAATTAATGGGGAATGGAGCAGATGCTGAAAAAAGCAGAGCAAGTCTTTCTTGGGGCTGTTGTAAAAAGTTATTGACTGCTTTGCGTCAAAAGCAGAAAGATGGCTTTAGAAGTTACAGTCCTGAGCAAATAGAAACTACAAAAGCAATAAATCACAATCATAAGTCAGCTTAAATGCCTTAACGCTAGCTATGGCTATTGGCTTCAAAACCCTGTTTCTATGAACATCTTTATTAGTATTAATGGTCAAGTTAATGCTAAAACTACTGTTTAACAATTAACTTCGTGTACGAAGTGGGGAAACTAATTAATTCTTAAGAAAAGTAACTTCTTGACGTGTGAATACCTTCCACAGGGTGTGCTTTGGGAGGGCGGAAGGGGGAGTCTGCCTAACTTTATGCTGTCCTGGATCGCAGCTGAAAATTATTCCCTTCCGCCGGTTTTGGAGAAAGCTTTCTATGCTCTACCATCGTGATTACGAGTTTTCAAATACAAATTCAAACGCTCTTGCGGGTTGCAGGCGCTAGATTTCCCCGCAACCCCATATATTGCTTTGTTCCCTTTCCTGGACATTCAACTTTGTGTTTTATTACCTCGATGATTTGGAGACCTGAAACACGGTTTCTAGCAGAAAAATGTGTAGTTTATCAGTAGGTCTGCTACTGATTTTTTCTGTGCTATGTACACATGGCTTCGAGCTGAGCCGAAATTCCAGGCTCAGTAACAACAAACAGATCTGAGTTCATAACGTGCCTTCGTTAGGAGAGACCCTTTGTGCCAACTCTGGCATTAATAGCCACTCTCAGCATTAATGCTATTTAAAGTTACCTTCAACGTAATTAGATTTAGAGTTTTTACTGTCTTCCAAGTTTACTTTTATGACAGTTGTTAAGAGGTAAGCCTATCACTCCCATGTGGAGACGAAATGGGAATCACCGTACAATATAAGTATTTATTTCCTCGCTTCCTCGAAAGACCTGAAATCTGCTGGGACGCATAGCTGTTTACCTACATCTGTGCGTCTGATAGAGATAAAGTCGGTCTTTGATCATTTCCAAGCAGCTAAAAAAAAAAAAAAAAGAAGAAGAAGAAAAAAAAAAAAAAAGAATAGAGCTATCGACTTTGCCCTTGTGGGAGAAGTTCTGCTCAGAGTCAGCTGAGTCTGCCAGCCTTGGGTCCGCTAAGGAATCCCAAATATCTCTGCACGCCGTGCTGTGGGTACATGCCACCGGAGGAAGCTTCCTCCGCAGCGCATTTTCGCTTTTTATTTCCTAACACGAGCGTGAATAGACATTTGCAGCCCCTCTTTATAGTTAAGATTTAAGCAGCCCATTAAGCCAACACAAAGAGCCCTTGTAGTCCTGTAATTTATGGCCACTTTTAAAAGGTAGTAAAATACACTAATTGTACATCAGCGTCCAAAAAATAAGCAGGTAAATCTAGCAGGAATTTGAGCTAATTCTGTGTAATCCTCCCCTCTCGGCGGCCAGCACAAGAAAATGGTCACTATGAAAAGCATTACATTTCTCCTGCCAAAGGACCATCAAGGACTCCAGCAACCCTGAACCACCAAACACCGACCTCCGCCCGCTGAAAAGCAGGCCAGGGCAGACAAACACTCGAAACCCATTCGCCATCCGTTCTGGTGCACTCATTCAGACAAAAAAAAAAAATAAATCAGGTTTCTCTAACATCCCCACACGAACTCCAGGTTTGCAGGACCGGCTGCGGAACTCCTCGAGGAGGAGGCAAACAAACAAGCCGCGATAAGCCATTCAACAACCGAAATGGCTCCAAGCCGCTCTCCCCTCGCCCCACGCCTTTGATTTGGGAAGGAGCTCAGGATGGACAAAGAAATTCTCAACCTCTTTCGCTCTTCAGATGACTTTGCATCCTTCCTGTCCCCAGTGCCTTTATAAGGATGGCGATCACTCAGGTCCCCTACACTTCTTTGTCTGCCCAGACACGCGCATTCACCACCCACGGAAGATGAATAGAGCCAATCCCGACCAAAAAAAAAAAAAAAATCCCGCTAGGTTAAATATTTATCACAACAACAACAACAAGAAAATCTCATTCCAGCAGGCTTGTTCTGCATGCAGGTACTAGGCAAATGGCTTTCTTACAGCTGCGACCGGCGGAGAAGCAGCCGCTTTCCCGGCTCTTACCTCCTCCAGCTGCGCCGAGTTGGGCTGAAGCGCTCCCGGCTCCCGCCGCCCCGGCCGAGCGGCTGGTTTTCGGGGCTCCCTGTAAAGAAGCAACAAAACAGTGCCTTACCGGGGAGTGCCGGGGGAGGTATTTTGCTCCTTCACAGGCAATACACGGTTTGCTGGGTGCGCTGGGAGACCCCCGGTGTGGGGCGGGCAGGGGTGGAGTGGGTGCGAGGTCCCGGCGCGGACCGTGGGTTCCCACCCGGGTGAAGAGCGCGGGGAGCTGAGAAATAAAAGCGTGTGGTTGTTGTTTGGGATTCCCCCCCCCCCTTTTTTTTTTTTTTTCCCGTAGACAGCTATGCCTTCTGTCTCCAAGTGTTTGGAAATATTGTCATTCCAAACTCTTGTTACATGAATGTCTGCTTTATTTTCCTCTGGGAAACCTTTGTTTAGGATCATTTAATCAAGAACAGACATTAAACACAACTCGTGGTGTTCATCTCTGCTGAATAAAACGCGGAAAGGGTTCCAGTTTAAACGCGGGGCGTATTGTGGTTGGGCTTTTATTCAAACGGTTAGTGGGGGCCCGATCCTGCCACCACGAGAGCAATAAGAGTCTAACAATTGACCTCACTGAAGCGGGATCGGGCTCAAAGCTTTTTTTTTTTTTTTTTAAAAAAAAGCACACTGAAAGCCATTGAAGGAGGGAAAAAAAACTGGACGGCTTCTCTTCCCCTAAAATAAACAATATTGCGCAATAGAAAAAGACAATAGTCAGATTATTCGCATGCCACTTACTGAATCACGTTTACATATGAAATTGTCAGATATAATAATGTACCCCCCGTATTCATTCTCGCTAATAAAAGCCATCTAACGCATCTTAAAATTGTCAGTAAATGTAAATGCTAATAATTAAATAACAGTTCTTGCGGAAGGGTGTCATCTGAGCCATGGAAATATTAAGTCTGTCTTGGGAGAACTTTTCGAGCAGAGACTTTGCTTTGGTAATTTAGTAGTTCCATAATTACTCTAATAATTTTAAATTTGGTGTTGAACTCCGGTCTACATAAAATCATGCAATAATAGCCTACTAAGCTGTTTATTGCCGTCTCATAAATTTGAGTGCGCTGACTGCTAAAATCTACTGGCAAACACAAAAGAAAATGGAAAGTTCAATCTGCAGTCGCAGAGCCCGGGCGCTGTTGCCTGGGGTTATTCTTAGCTCTACCTTTCCCTCCACTCGGCTCCAGCACAGGGGGAAACCCCTGGCATTTTAAGCTCAAACTCATACCTTAGCCATTTTGATCCCTAATCAATAGTCATGTTACAAACAGCAATAATCATCGATCAAGCGTGGCGTGACTGGGTTGCCCCACTCGTGTTAAATATGGAGCGTGTATCTGAAAATGGTGCCAGCGACTTTCTGTTATTTATTTTGGAGCTATTAAGTCACGCCACCATATTTTACACTGCCACAGTCCTTTAAACTATGCTGCTTCTTGAAAGAGTTGCTAAGTAGCAATAAAGCACTTTACAAACACTATGACATTTTTTTTTTAATTTGTTGTTATCCCGAACTCTAATATTCATTGCGGCACTTTAAGTTCGTACATAAATCGTTCAGACTAATGAGTCATAGAGAAATTCGCCCATGACTTTTCCTTTACAATGCTCACTGCCTTTCCATTGCTTTTTTGGCCCTGCATTAGGAGCCGGTGATTTATTAACGCCAGGAAAATTGAACAAAGCAGGTCCTCCTGCACTGTGGCACCCAGCCTTCCACAGTGTGAATTAGAACATTATCAAATGTGTTTGCCTCGGTAACACTTAATCACCAAAAGCCGTAATGTGACCACAAGGCAGCTAAAACAAAGATTTAACATTTCTAAATATTAAACTTGTTAAGCAAATGCTCAGCAGACAAAGCAAGCACAAACAATTAAAGTCATCAAGCTAGAAATACACACTACCTACTTACCAACACAGACCCTACTGCTTGCTTAAGAAGTTTAGAATCTTTCAAGATAAATCAGGTGGGTTTTTTTTAAAAGGAAAAAAAAAAAAAGAAAAAGAAAAGAAAGAAAGAAAAACAAACTCCAGTAATAAGGAGTTGAGTTTCACTTCTGAGAGAATCACTCCTAGTGAGGACTGACGGCCACAGATCCATTCCTGACTATCTGCATTAATTATTTAATGAGTCACGTGACCCAAAAGATTAAAATTTCAATATCTCCCCCAGAACAGACGCAACACCTTTATCTGCGAGAGCAGGGATCCTCGTACTTGGGTCTCCTAATCTCTGCTGGCTTTGACAGCTCCTCAATTTCTAGGGAGAGCGCTTAGGCATTAATAACACGGGTTTGTCCCGCTCTGCACAGCGAGATGGGGCAGCTTTGGACCCCTCCAGCCCCACCCTCCCCCCAAGATTAGACAGTTGAACCCAGATCCTCATTGTCTGCAGCGGGAGGGGGGGCTCTGAGCGCTGCTGGCAGGGGAACGGGGCACCATCGGGGGCAGCATTCCCCGGGGCTGCCCTCCGCGGGTCAGCACTGTCTGTCCGCAGGCGCGGGCGGAGCCGGGAGGGCTGCCCGGGGCCGGGGGGAGGCGGCCGCGGACCTTCCCCTGCCCACGCGGGGTTCCCCGGTCCCACCGGGAGTGGCGTGGGCCGGGCTTGGGATCCCGCAGCGCCGCGCCCGAGGGGACTGCCCCGGGGCGACCCCACGGGGGAGGAGGAGGGGGGGTCCCAACCCACCCCGCCGCGGCCCAGCCAGGCCTCCAGGCTCCGCACCCGGCCAGCGCCTCCTCCTCCTCCTCCTCCCCGGGGACGCGACGTGCGGGGCCCCTCGGGGCTCGCCGCCCGGCCGGCTCCGGCGGAGGTGTGGGAAGGGCGGACGGGCCCCGGGGCAGCCCGGATCGGGCCCCAACGCGGGGCAGGGAGGGGGAGTAAGGGGAGGGGGGGGGCGGACGGACACACGGACCGGAGTTTCGTGGTGAGCTTATCAAGATCTCTGCCTATGTGAGGGCTCCTCCCACCCCTTCCTCGCTCTCAAACACTGGGAAAGAGGGCCATGGGATGGCAAACACCCTGAAGGAAAATAAATTTAAAAAACAAAAATTGAAAAAAATTAAAAAAGGAAAGAAATAAAACTCTCAGCGTTAGGTAATCCTCCAGCGCAGGATGGCTCTGGTTATTAAATACCACAAGGCGCTTGTCACAGCTGAGTTCCCCGTGTAATAAAACACCAGGTATAGCAAGAGCCTGCAGGAGAAACGAGGAGGGGGACCTGGGAAAAGGAGCTTTTCTCTGGGTGGGTGGGTGGAGGGGAGGTGGGGACCGGGGTTAACGGCGTGGCGTTCCCTGCGGCCAGCAAATTGACTCCGAGGTGATTCGGTCTTTCTTGGAAATATTGACAAACTTCCACTTCCAGCGTTTTGGGCCGCGCTCGCCTTTGTGGCCGGAGCAGATAAATCCGTGTGTGAGAGACACCGGGAGAGCGGGGGTGGGGGGCGAAGGGGGGGGTGGGGGGCGAAGGGAGGGGTGGGGGGAAGAGACATTTAGGTCCAAGTGCCGGATTAAAAAGAATACTGTCTTTAAAGGTCAAGGGTTTGAAGGGTCAGTCTGCTCCTCTAAAAAAAACAATTAATGGGATAGAAAATTTGTCCTCTCGGTGAACTCCCGGTTGCCTTAGCAAAGGGAGCACAATGCGAGAATTTAAACTGGACGATGTAATTTTCGAAGTTATTGTAAAGACGGGCGGTATCGGACGGGGAGCAGAGGGCTCCCAGCCCGGGAGCAGCGCCCTGCTCCCAGCACAGGCAGAGAGGGAAGGGGGGGTGAGGGAGGGGGAAGGAAAAATTACCTTAAACGACGATACTCTGCCATGGAGTATTTTGCAGTCCGCCGTTCAATCTCCAGCAAGAGAGTGTACATTTTTTTAGCAGACAGCCAAGATGCTGTGTCTTTACACATGACCACTTTTTTTTTTTTTTTCCAGGAAAATCCTTTGCGTCTTCACAGACTTTTCCAAGAGAATGCCTTTCAGAACCGCTGTTGAATTACAAAGAAGTATTTATTGTAGGAGGTGATTAATGATTCTCGCTAAAATTGCTATTTGCAGCGTGATTTCATTTCTCTTTACAATGGGAGCAGCCCAGGTTTATACGCATAGGCTGCACACTAAAGAAATCCTGCATCGCCAGTTAATACATTTCAGCTGGAATTTTGCTCGGTTGCGCTAATTTTGGCTCTAAACATATTGAGGGATTCTCAAGCAATAAACAAAACGAAGAGTTACAAGCCCGCGGATAGTAGTTACCTCACTTACAGCTATATTTTCCCCTCCCCCCCCCCTCCCCCTTTATAAGGCGGCAGCTGGCAATTCAGGATTTAGTAAACAGCTATATGTGAGTGGAAGAGCCCTTTCTAGGCCTGCTGCTTGGTCAGGTTGGGCGACAGCAGTTTGCTGAGGGTATTTACAGCCTCTCTCAAGCTGAATGTGCTCTCACAGTGGCTCGTTACTATTTTTTCTTTTTTTCTTTTCTTTTTTTCTCTTTTCTTTTTTTTTTTTTCTCGGGCACGATCCGTGTTCCTTGGCCAGGCAGGGACGATGGCAATACTCTTGGGGCCTGGTTGCCCCAGAGGGTGATGATGCACCCACTGCTGGCGGCTTCACCCACACAAATAGAAGCCTTCATTCCAAAAATCCCTCTCGGATGTATTTAGTAAGTAAATAAGTCTTGGCTTCCAGGCCTTCCCTGGAAGATTTACTAGCACTTGAGTTCCTTCCCATGGCTTTTCATACCCGACTCAGTGTTACTCCCTGTTGTGGAAGCCCTGAGCAAGGCTCCCCGGCAGCAGCTCCACTTTGCCTGTGCTCTTTAGCTGCCTGGAAGCAGCGAGATGCGCAGCCTCAGCTGGAACCATTTGAACCCCATTTTCCCACAGTCGTTTCGACAACCTCGGGCAAATAAACCTCTTGAGTTGTACCCAAATTCATGTTTCTGCCGAGGCTTTCTCAACACATTTCGAAATAAGTCTTAAAAAGAAAATAAAAGGAAACAGAAACGGCAGCTGGAGAAACTTTAGGTTACCGCCCATGTATTCCTCTTCAAAAGTGCTAGCCAACTGAGAAATCATAATCGGGTGAAAATGAACGAATAAATCACGGCTGCCTAAAGATTTAGAGCGTTATCATGGGGAGCATGTGTGACTTCTCCTCCAGCAAAACCCGTCATGGGAGCTTATTGGCTCCCAGCAGAAGCACAGTCTCTCTGTAAGGCAGCTGAAAACGGTCGCACGGACGGCGATGGAGAAGCCGGGCTCATTCTGCCTGGAGTCCGCCGGGGACAATACCACTCACCTATGCCATGGCACAGGACCTCTCCTCCTCCTACAGCGCTCTTTTCCCCCAGCCAAGCAATTAGGAGTCAGGAGTGTTTTCACCATATTTAAAGCGACCCTTACCATATTGACAAGAGGAATCCAAGTTAGAACAATACGTTAAACCGTTGTTTTCCATTCCTGGTGCCGACGCCAGCCAAGCACAAGGTGGATGAAACAGCAATGAGTGGACTTGTGTTTCAAGCCTTTAATTCTTTTGTACAGAATAATCTTTATTACCAGCATTTGGCACTGTGATACATTACACCAAAAATCCACAAATTGTACATGGACCCAAACGATTTAGACGGTGCCAAATATGAAGACAGCAACAGCCTTTATAGCAATATTTCTTTAAATAAATGCAATAGGGAATGTGGAGAAAAGCTAATAGATCACAGCTACTGCGGGGGCTACACTTAAAACCAGTTAAGTTACCTTTGATACATAGAACATTTTCCTTTAGACAGCGTAAGGGGACATTTTTCATAAGTCTTTAACCTCCCGTGGACGTGTTCGTTCCCTCTCCCGTGTTGGTGTGGGTGCATACGTGCGTGTGCACCCTCACACACGCACACGGGAATCCACGAACACGCCACGAAACCGCACTATTCAAGTCAATGCCTTACACAAGTGTCTCGCGAGGTCTTTGCTTTGTTTTAACCGTCTTTTATTTTTAACGTGTTGTCTAAAAAAGAAAAAAAAAAAAAGAAAGAAAAAAAAGAGTCCGTCTTAGGTACAGAGAATTCGTCCGTGACAGCATCCAGCCCTCTCTTACACCGAGGGCAAGACAGCGTTTCCATAAATAGAAAAAAAATGATGGGCATGGAATCATTATCTATATACAATGTAGACAATCGTCCGGGTTTTGGTTTAAACATGTGCCCGTTCCTGGGCATGTCTCGTCTTCCTTTCCTGCTCCTGTTTTATTTTACACAGTTGTTTGGTCCAAACGGCCAGCCTCCATCACGGGGCAGCTGGAAAACCCCAATAGATAGGTAAATATATATATATATTTAAAAAACAAACAAAAAAAATTAACCGTATTTATAGCGCAGCTGCGTTGGGTGTAGCCCCATCGAGCGGATGGGGGTGGCCCTGTGTCTGTGCTTTGGACTGCTGGCTCAGTGTGGACTGGTTTGAGGAGCGCATCTTTGTGTTAGGCAGTTTATGGTCTTTCTTCCACTTCATGCGCCTGTTCTGGAACCAGATCTTGACCTGGCGCTCGGAGAGGCAGAGAGTGTGCGCGATCTCGATGCGTCGCCTCCTGGTCAGGTAGCGGTTGAAGTGGAACTCCTTCTCCAGCTCCAGGACCTGCTGTCTGGTGTAGGCAGTGCGAGACCTCTTGGGCTCCCCTCCGTTGTAATTGGGGTTGACTGAAACGTGCACACACAGGCACGCACACACGCGGAGGGGAGAGAAAGGGAGAAAAGGGGGGGTGGGGGTGGGGGGGAAAGCGATGGAACATAATCATTATATAATAACTTGACACCAGGTTCACATAAGATACATAAACGGCAAGAAAAATTGTTTCACAGCCTATCGACAGTGGGGACAATCGAGGAGCAATAAAAAATGGTGATGGGCATTTGGGTTAGAAGAAAAGCTTCAAAGACACATGGCCCAGAGCCACTGCAGGGCAATTAAATTTATGGGGGCTATAATTACTGCCCTAACAGTTTGGCGTCTCGTAAATCTTTTGATAAAGGACCCCGGATACAAAAGGTTTCTCACTTTTTTTTTTTTTTTTTTTTATTAGGAAACGCGGAGGGAGAAGGAGGGAAAGGGGAAAAAAAAAAAAGAAGCCACACACGCAACGACCCATCCCGGCCCCGGGAGCACCCTCCCTCCCTCCCCCCCCCCTTCCCTTCTCTGCAGGCGCATCCCCACCTCCCCCTGGCAAGGGCAACTCACCCGTGCTCACATGGATCTTCTTCATCCAGGGGTAGACCACCGGCTCCTTCCCCTTCAGCCCGGGCAGGCTCTTGTCGGGCAGCAGCGGGCAACCGGGCCCGGTACCGGCCCCGGCGGCGGGGGCCGCTTCGCAGCGGCGCTGCAGGGCATGGCCTGGGAGCAGGGGCTGGGGCGGGCCGGGGTGGCCCTTGGCGGGCGGCGGCGGCGGCGGCGAGGCGCCCGGGGGCGGCTGCTCGGGGCCCGGGGCGGCGCTGCCGGCGCTGCTGTAGCTGTAGGGAGCCTGGGGGTAGGAGGGTGCCTGCGCGGGGTAGAGAGCCTCGGGAGGCGGCCCCGGTGGGGCGGCGGGAGCCTGGTAGCCCGGTTCCCGGCGCGGCCGCGGGAAGTACTCGGGCAGCGCCGGGCCCGGGTGCGCGGCGTGCAGGTGCGGCGGTGGCGGCGGCGGCGGCGGCGGCGGCGGGGCGTGCGGGTGCGGGTGGTGCGGGTGGTAGCTGGCGGAGCTGCCGGCGCTGCCGCTGTGCTGCGTGTACTCCTCGCAGGGAGGGAATTTGGGCTCGATGTAGTTGGAGTTTATCAAAAACGAACTCATGGTCATTAATTTGTGAAGTGCAAAAATACTAATTTTTCTCGCGTTGTCGTTTTTCTGGGCTCGGCGAGGCCCCTCCCCTTCCCCCCCCCCCTCCCTCCCCTCCCTCCCTCTCCCCCTCCCGCTGCTGTCAAGTGCTCGCCGCTGCCAAAGTTTGGGCCTCCAGCTTCCCCCCCCCTCCCGCCCTTCCCCGTCGCACTCCCCTCCCTTCCTCTCTTCCCACCCCTGGAGCGCTTACAACACACACAACACACACACACACGCACACACACACACACCCCCGCACCCCCCGCCACCCCATCACCACCTGACCGCCAGCGCCAATTACTGCGCGGGGCCGCGGACCCCGGATCAGGAAATGGAAGGAGGGCGAGCGGCCGCGGGGCAGCTCCGCACCCGCGGACCCACCGCGCGGGGGGCCGCTCCCGGGGGCCGCCGCCACCGCTCCTCCTCCCCCGGGCGGCGGCTGCCCGTCGAGGGAGCGCCCCACCGAGGGGCTGCCGGACCCCCGCCGCCGCTCCTCACCAGCATCCCTGGGGGGCTCCTCCCGCCCGCCGACCCGGGCCGCGTCCGGCAGTGGCAGTGTCAAGCGAGATAAAACTAATCTAGCTCTGACAGTCTTTCTTCTCCCTTCCACCCCGTCCAGTGTCGTCTTCTCCCCCCCCCCCCCAGCACTTTTTTGTTTCTCCCTTCCCCCGCGGGATAGCGTAGGAAGCGGAGCGCAGACCAGCTGCGTGATGCGGGAGGGGGAGGCAGAGGCAGGCGTTGCACAAGGCGTTGCACAATCCTTTTAAACAAGCCCGTCTCCAAATGCCTGGAGCCGGGGGCTGCGCGCAGGCAGAGGGCGGCAGCGGCGGCCGGGCACAGGCCATCGGTAGCCCCTCCGAGGTTCGTCCCGGGGCGCCCCGCCGCCGCGGACGCGGGCGGCCGGGAGCCCCGGGGTCTAATAGTCCTTTGCACCTCTGGAGCCATGCTAACTGGAGGAATAGATGCAAAAGTTAGTAGGAAGGTGGCGGTGAGGCCGAGGAGAGTCCTGGAGTGGCTTGCGGGGTGCGAGGGCTATAGCTAGCCTGGAAATAACGGCGAGGAGAGGGGGAAGGGAGCGAGGGGAAGGCGGACACGACGGCATCAAATACTTCCTACCGGCGATCGCAGGACTCGCTGCGAGCATCATCCCCCCCTCCCTCCCTCCCCGCGGAGCAGCGGTTTCCAAACTACGAATTTAAGCACGTCGGTTTGGTGTGCCTCGTCTTGGCTTTATTTCTTAATTTTCAACTCCAAGGGAAATCGCTAGCGCCTTCGCAGAAGTAACTCGGAGACCCTGGAGTAGGAGGGAGAGGGCAGGCGGGCACTTCTGCGTTGCTAAAACTGGGATTGTTAACGATGTTTGCAGCTCAGAGGGAAAAGAGGCAGCAGCCCTGACCTTAGGTAATTGAAATTTGATGGTTAAACTAATTACGCTCTTATTCTAAGGGGAAAAAAAAATACTTATTGAACGTCAGCTAGTCTGGTACATTCGGAGTTAGAAGCGAACTTTTTGGATTCCCCCCCCCTCCCTTTACAGGAAAGCACATAAACACATAGAAATATTTACCGCACCCTTCGAGAATATAATTGCCGAGTGGGTAATCTCATCTGCTGGTATGGGAAAATACATCTAATATATCAAGCGTAAATACGATACGTTTTAGATCTTGCCCTCCTAAAGATATTACATTAACAGTTACCCTGGTTTAAATTCAGATTATTGTCTTTTGCAGTTTCATAGATAATGGATACATGCAATAAAATTCTATTTGAATATATATTCTATCTAACAAGACACACATCGTATCGATTTATATTTTATACACACACACACACAAACGCACGCACATTGCAGGCGGCTTGTGATATGTTAGAACGTTTCCAGCACTTGGCTATACTGGGGTACTTATCTAAACAATCACTCATTTCCTCCTCCTATCGAATGTCTAATTTGTAAAGAGAGTTAAAACACATTTACTTACTCATTTCCAACAGCACATCTATGGAACTCTTTAACTAGGGTAATAGATAAGTTTCTCTATTTACTCTGCATGGAGAGGAAATGCGGTTACACACACGCACACAGAGACAGCCGCAACTGTTCAACAACACACATTCGACCGGAAAGGGGAGATTGTTTTATTTATATTTTAAAAAAAACCACCAACAATTCAACAACCAAAAAAAAAATCCATCCCCAAAAAAAACAACACCGACCCATAATGTAAAAGAATAAAATTCCCACCTACACCACCGCAAAAAAATAAAGGATGGCCAAAGCCCACCACGAGCAAAGAACATTTTCCCGGCGTGGAGAGAGACATGCAGACACACAGACACACACGCACAAATACCTGCCGGCCAGCACCAGCTGAATTACACCGGGTTATGGTAAATATTATCCTCGGCACAAGTCCTGAGGCACCTCGGCCGGAGCAGGACGGCAGGCTGCCGTGCTCCCGAGCCGCGGTAAAACACAACGAAAAGTGGTGCCTCGGTTTGTAAGCCCAGCGCTATATCGGGAGAGCTCACCGGGCTCTGTTTCGTATTATTTACCCTGATTAGATCTCAAAGTATTACTTGTTTCACCGCGTCTCTTTCTACCGTTGGGCTCTGGCGCTGGGTTACAGAGAGAAGGATGCATTTTTGTATATATGACTGTAAATCTGCAAGGTGACCCGAGCTGCTCGGCTGAACTATGTTTTTTTCGTGTGGTTCTATTAGTCTGCGAAGATGTGCTGAGGAAGGACCTCCAAAAGGCCTGTTCCATGTCTTTGTGGTTTTGTTATCATAAACAAGAACCCAGCCAAGACCACCAAGTGTTATCTTGCACAGGGCCATTTCGACATTTTACTGCAAGATTTATGGCTGTAATAAACAATCTCAGAAACCCTTTTTTTTTTTTTTTTTTTTTTCCCCGGTACTTCCCTTTAACAAACTTGTAGCATCATCCTAAACTCTCAGAGAAAGAAAAGGAGAGGAAAAAATAGGCCAGCTCCTTCATTTTTCCAGAAGGACTAAAGACTCCATTTCTCTGGTGAAGGAGACTTTAATCAGTTAATAAAGGAGCAAGAGTTTCCTGGCCGAGGCTGGCCGAGGAGGAGATGGGGACCCCACCGGAATTAAGTTGAAAGGGAGAGAGTCAATTTTCATGCACCAAGAAGAGGCAACCTCATACATACCCAAAAAGGGGGAAAAGTGGGATCCCCCTTTTTCTTGTGAAACAGGCAAGCACTCCTGCTACCATCCACACGCGCGGCTAAAACGTAATTACCCGGAAAGAGAAAATAATAACAACAAGAAGAATAGTAGTAATAATAATAAAAAATAATAATAATAAATAATAATAAATAATAATAATAATTCAAGTCAACCTTTCGCCGTGCCCGGGCATCCTCCACCGAGAGCGGTAGGAGGAGGAAGACTCTCACTAGCAGCCTGGTTTGAATTTGATTTGAACCATTTTGAATATATTTAGCCCCAGCTTTCCCCTCTTGAATGCGAGGCTGTCCCAAGTTTCAAAGTGACCGAAAAGTGACACCGTGTGCATTTTGTTTCTTATTAATCTTACACATTGACAGTCTTTGTTAAATAACAAGGCGTGCCCTTCACCAGGCGACATTTTCATATTTGTTAGACGCGGTGACCTGAAGTTCACCTCGGCCTTGGACTTAGTTTTTCTAAAAGGTCTATAACAGTGTCTTTTAGATAGCGGGGTGCTTTGCCCAGGTCACTACTTCTAAGGGAAAATTAAGAAAAAATCGCGGGAAAATGTAAACGTTATGGAATGTATCGACTGTATTCTCTCCTTTGTTCCCGGGACCGATACAGCCCCCGAGGCTGCTCCTGCCTCCGCGGGCGGGAGCGCCCCTTCCCCGCGGTCGCTGCCGGGGCAATGCTCCCAGATTTGCCCCAAGTTCAGCATTTGGTATAAGCGGGGACTTCCCCGGTACCGGGGCTCCTCTTACCAACGGGACGGTCGGCGGGATTTTCTCGCTCTGCCCCGGCGCGGTTAAATAAACACGCGTAAAACGTGATTTGTGCCCGGATTTTAAATGAATGGTCCTTTGAGCAGACCTTCCACGCCAGAGAGCAGTGTGCTTGAATTCAGAGAGCGAAAGGACAGAAAGAGTTCCTCTCAAAATGTTAACTGTTCTGCTTCAGGTTGTTGCCTTTCCCTTTTTTTCTTATTTTCTCCTCTGTTTTGTTTTGGGGTTTTTTTAAGTTGTTGTTTAATTTAAACAACAGTTCAGACGAGTCAATATTTATTGAAGTCGCAGTTTCGACTTCTTTGAAAGCATTCTTATTGATATTTTTATTCTAAACCGCATTGAAAATATGGAATTCGAGCCACTAATTGTTTTGGTGAGGAAGCAAATGGATTTTGGTCACCTACTCTTGAGTAAGCCGGTTATAGTAACAGCTTTCGTTCTGGGTATATCAAAGGCGCATTGTTATTCTTGGAAACAGTCTGCCTGCTATTCTCTAGCAAAATAGATATTTGGCTACGGTTTTAGCTTGTTATCAGGCTTTGCTCTTACACCAAATAAATACTCTGGATGTGAAAGGTTATATACTATCTCCAGCCAGGGCAGGCTCCCCAGACGTGCAGTGCCAGGGCTGGCTACAAGTGAGCAACAGCAGCCACTTGTGAACAAGGTCCCCACGCCGAGCAAACACTCGTGTTGTACGCTTCCCGGGCAGGTACTTTAGGCAAAATCTCCAATAATCACTTGGGCTAATCTGAAACCTAACCCCTGGCGTATTTGTTCCCAAGAAATAGCGCTGGGCTGCCACGATCCAGCTGTGTTTCTGGCAAAGAATTCCCGCGGACCAGCGCCACAGAGGCCGGTGTAGCCTCCTGCCTTGGGGGTGGAAAGGCAGCTATGCACGGATGGGGGCGAGGTGCGCTCTTCCTCGGACACCTTCCATATCTGCTGGTGAATATTTGGGAATATCCTTTCCCTCTCCCATCACGACCCCCCCATCCTCAGTTTCGGGCTGAATACCGTTTGCTGTGGGCTCCCCCAGACTGAATTTCCCTATGCGGTGTTGGCCAGTTCTCCAGTTCTCCCTACAGACGCGCCTAACCGAGGAGCTAAAGCTTCCACACCGAGGAACAAAAAATCCCAGCAATGTGGGAATAACTCTCTGAGCAAACAAATTCCACTAAACTTTTTATTGGGGGGGGGGGGGGAAGGGGAGAGGAAGAGGAGGGGAAAAGGGGCGGGAGGATGGAGAAGAGGGAAAACAACCCTCCCTGCTCCCCATTTCACTGGGAGCCGCTGCCTCGAGTAATTCCAGAAGGCTGTGGGATCCCTCCAAATCACGGAGCGGCGCAGGGCGCCAGCTTCTCCGCAACGTTTTCCGTCGGGAGCACGCCATGGCCCCACCGCTCCGCATTTTAAACGAGCTCCTTTGGACCAAACATATAACCCTTATTATCTGCAGCGTGTCCCGTTTAAGCACAGTTTAGCGGTCGCTACAGAAATGAGAGCAAAAACAAAGGCGCGGCTGGGATCGATACACGCGTTAATAGCTTCGCTCCTATCTTATCTTCCTGCCATTTTGCAAAGTGAGAAGGCTTAACAATAAACCTCTTAAAGGGGGTTATTATATAATAAACAAGGGCGAAGCATTTTGCTACCTGACTCCCGGCGGAGGCAGCGTCAGCGGCCGCTGTGGAGGGAACACGCGTGTTTACCTGCCGCAGCCGAACGCGAGATATTCAGACACAAATGTGGCCGATAATTCAAGATGAAATACAACGTGTATTACTCTTGAAAAGAGGAATTTTCTATCCTTTCCTCGGTAATTGAGGTCATTCAGCCAGTAGGGTTCACCTGGAGTCCATACTGTGATACACACGTAACTCAAAGCTATTTTATCTTTTGTGCTGATAGTCAAGATCTCGGCTATAACATTGACATCAAACTCTGTCTGGGCGAATGACTAAGAGTGGTGCAAAACGTAAACTTTTGACCCTCAACTTTTTGACCTGCAGTTGTAACGCCCTTAACCACAAAGATATACAAAAGCTATGCAGCTTCTTTTAGGAGTAAGAGCCTCGCACTGTTTGTTTCAATAGTTCTGCCGTTTCCCCCAGCTTTCTAGGGGCTTTTTTTTTTGTTTTGGTTTGTTTTGTTTTTCCTTCTTCTTGCTGTTGAGAAATCGGATACTTTTGCGTTTTTAATTATTGCTCTTTTTTTTTTTCTCCTTTTCTTTAATCTCGCAGCTTTGTAAAGTGCTGTTAAATCAGTTTGCACAGCCTTTCGGAGCGTTGGAGGGAAGCCTGTTACTCAAAGGCGCTATATGGTTACAATTGCAGGTGAAATGCTGGGTAAGTTCTGGGCGTGAGGTTGGAAAGAATGGAGCGACGAGCGTTGGGGGAAAAGCTGCAGCTCTCTGCTGCGAGGGTCTTAGTCATTTCTCCTTGATTTAAGCATAAAGAAGCAACTCTAATTGTTTGCGAAGCCTTGTCTCGGCAAACGAGTTGACTGTGAACTTGGTCTAAAGCGAGCTCTGCTGGTGATTCCTAGGGTGTGCAGATTTATCTTTTCTGCATTTACTTAACCTGGCAGTGAACTGCACGGGCTGCCATTTGTTATCCAGAGACAGACTTCACCTCAAGCAAGGACTGTTCCACAAAATTGCAATAATTACCCAATAACCTTCATAGCAAATATTATTATTGAAAAGACATTTTTTGGAGGGGGGGGGGGATATAGGAAAGATTCCTTATGCGTGCTATAAGGCGAAATCCTTGCAAATTTTACACGCTCTCTATGTCAGATTTGATATTGTTTGTGCGTGTAGCTACAGGAACATGTGACTGTGATGGTCCATGAGTATTTGCCTTCCAGAGTGACATTAGTGAGGATGCTTTAATTTGAAAGGGGTAATATTTTCAGAGATGACCAGGCGGCTGGGCTGTATTTTTGCGCCCTGGCTAGCAACTCGAGGAACAAATTTGGGAGACTTTAAGGGCAGAAAAGAGAAAGAGCTAAGAAAGCAAAGCGATGTCTTAACTCGGTCAGGAGATTTACTTAGGTCTGTATTTAATGCGTTAAATCTGTATTTGCGGGGAGGGAAAAGGAATTGCTCGAGTATCCAGGGTTTGAAATCGAAACCTCCAGATCCGCCCCTCATGATCTGTTCCGTTCAATTTCCCATGGAGCAGATTGCAAACTCCTCTATTGTCACCCTTCCACAGATACACACTTATTAAATGTAAGGAAATGGCAGAATAATAATTTCCCCGTAATGTTCTGCAATTAGGGCGTTCGCAGGGCTTAGGCAAGGCTGCAGAGCTGTAATTTACGGATGGCTTTCCATCGGATTGTTATATTTCTGGTTTAGAGAAAGTTATGCCTCGCACGGTCACCAGTTACACACATTAAGAGAGTTGCCTAATCTTTAATTGGCCTTACGCTTAGACGTGACACACTACACTCAAGTATTTCTTTCAAAGGATTAGGTAAGCTATATTTCAAATCGCAGAACGCCACTTGCCATGCCTAAAGTAAAACAAACTTGCACGCATTAATCCCCCAAACACAGCAGAAAAATAATGTGCGCAGATAAGACCCCACTCTTGATTCCCTGCGATTATTCTCCATGACATTTTCCCTCGGAAAACAATTAGGACCTGAGAATATTTTGGTAGAGTTCAGCAGTCTGGGGTTGTTTGAATTTCAGATTTCAAAGCGGATTAGGAAATCTTAATGCGTTTCTGGATTTGAATGGCTTCGACTGTCCTGCTTAGGACAGGGCAGGGCCAGAAATATGGAGAAGTTGTCATTTCTAGATAACTTTCTTTTGTTGTTAAAGCGTTTCTTGCAGAACGGGCGAGTTTATATGCTTGGGCGTTTGGGGATATTTTTCTTTTCCGTAGCTCTTGAATATCTATACACTGCTTTACGTGGAATATGCTCCAGAAGCCACATTCAGAAATGTGAAAATATATAGTAGCCGATCTTTTCGCTCTAGACAGTGAAAAATTACAGTCCGCGATGATATCCAGGTTCCTAAAATATTAGTCGAACGGGTGTGCCTGTGTTTGTGTATTCACCAGATAATTCAAATATCGCAGTGTTGTTGAATACTGAGTAATCGCGAATGGTTTGTGTCTAGTAACATTCCCGTTTACAAGCGAAGGATTTTCTTTGGAAAAGGACTCGAGCATAATTGAAGTTCAAACTTTTAAAGGGTTTTCATGCCTTTGCCTCAAACTATAAAATTTTATGGCATACAATATAATACAATACATGCCTATCATATATAATTTTCTGGTATTCCTATTGACGAAAATGTGACAGCTAGTGTACTATAAAATCTCCAGCTGTTTATTGCGGAAATGATTTTCAAATGTACATTTGGATATGCACTTCTAAAGCCTTTCCTATTTTTTTAATGTAAAGTATATGCATATGTGTTTGTTTAGTGTTCATAGGAAGATACACAGACACAAAGGCTTCGGACTCCATTTATCTTACACAGGGGCTTGACTCTAAATATTCATATTTGTTAAACTGTGAGATCTTTGAGCTGAGCCAACCTTAGGTAATAGCGTTTCTTTAACGTTAAAGGCAAATACATTTAAAAAAGGAATCAGCCGGCAGCGTGCGGACCTCGCAGAGGTACACAGCACCCCTACCCCCCTGTACCCTGCTCCTTTCTCTCACTTTTGCTCACAGTAGCAGATAAAGACTAAACCGCAACATTCAAATGGGATAACACTAGCGAAATAAAACAAAGCCCGTCTCCCAGCTCTCATCAAAACACCCCGTTCTTTTGCAAACCCGACTTTATGACACATGAAGGAAAACAATGCGATCTGCTGAGCCCCTGCTACTCCAAACCTGAGCAGAGAAAGAGATAATCACAGCTAGTACGTATATATATATGTGTGTGTGTGTGTATATATATTTAATTTTTTTTTTGAGGCAATTCTCAAATCTTTTCTCTATCCCCCGGCTAATTGTTCTGACCCCCATCCCACCCACCCACCTACCCACCCGCCCCCCGCCCCGAGATCACTCGCCCAAGTAACAGCTCTGAGGATAAGGATCAGGCCTTAATGCTACCCAGAGAAAGACTGAGTTCCTTTCACCCTTTCATTCAGGTCCTGGAAATTCAAAGACTAAAGTTAAATCCGGCCATAAAGTTTATTGCTGAGTAATCACACTCTAGTGAGAACAGTCCACTTAAATAAAAAGAATGTTGAAGTAAACACGCAGCTGGGGCCTACCCCACAATGGCAGCCAGCAATATAAGGCAGAGAGGGAGAGAGCAGAGCTGGGGGGATATTTACAATCTTCAATAAACCAAGCCCGTATTTCATAATTTGCAGCACTCTAATGACCTGTAGTCTCTTGTATTAATGCTACAAGTTACAGTCAATTGGTTCGCTTTAAAAAAAAAAAAAAAGTCACAGGAACGCATATATGTATACACACATACACACCCTTTGTATACATAAATACACCGATATTAGGCACACATATGCATGTGCAGGGCTTTATACAGGCATATATATCGATTTGTACATGCATGCCCACATGCACATAATTTTAATATATTTATATTTATGCAGTTACATATAGAATCTGGTAAAAGTTAAAGCAACATTATAAATGCAAATCCCCAAAACACACTACGCGCTCGCAGAAGGACATATAGAAGGCATAGCTAAAGCCTTCTGCACAACTCAATGCAGAAAATAGTAATCTTAGGCTCTCCAGCACAGTCCGTGCCATTATAATACCAGCTCTGATGTGCAACATATTTCACCAATCCAAAGATTATTACTACATCAGCACGCCTCCAATTCTATCATGCCTACATAAGACACTGCCCAGATAATATCAAGCCCTATCTATTTTGTTTCCCCCTTTTTTTAATCGCCTCCAGTAACTACTCTTTGCTAAACAAAACCTCTCCAAACTTGGAGAGTCTATTGGAGCAAAGGAAGTAATTATCTTCTGCGGTAGTCAAAGTGATTAAAGCTAGGCCCCAAAATCCATCTCTGCCAAAGTCGCTTATTGTGGTTTACTTTGATTTGATCGTTAAAATAGAGAGCTAGCTGCTGCGAGTGAAGGGATGGGGGGGATTTGCAGCGCAACCTGGATCATTAGTGGTTGATCCTGCCTCTCGGGCTCGGTGGGACCGTCCTGAAAAGCTCCCAGGCGGAGAGGAAGGGAAAGAGAAAGAGAAAGAAAGAGAGAGGCGAGAGGCAGCGAGAGCGAGCGGGAGCCTCGGCTTCCCCACTGTACAAATAAACTTTAAGGAACTTGCGCACAAAACTTACCTTTGACTTGCAAGGAGCCATTTTTCATACAGTACTGAGAACTTGTGGTTTGGATACTTCTGTCCCTAAACCTGACAATTTGAATGGCCAGGAGGCACACGTAGCCTGCAAAAGAGTCAAATGAAGTCCAGCGTCAGTGAGATTATATGTTATGTGGTATATAATGTTGGATGTCAACTCCCCAAAACCATAAAACTTACTTTAATGGCACCACGTGACTTTTTATAGCCAGTGAGCCTATCTGTCTGTGCTATGGATGATTTTACGATCTAATTCATAGACAAAACCCTATTCATTTGGCACCCAAATGTCATATAGCCGGAACTGGGGCTTATAAAGTTTACTGTTTTATAACTTTTAAGGGAAGGCATCAATGTAACCAGTCAGTAAATGTGCAAATCTTTAGTTGCTCTTAGAAGCTCAGAAGAGTTAACCATTCAAGCTCTGACGGGGTAAGTAACATTACGTTTATAGCAAACTAATCGTAGCGAAGAAAACCAAAAATCTTTAAAGGGTAAAAAGTGGGAACGTGGCTAGCGAGGGTTACTAATAGACGCAGAGGGCTCGGACGTGGCTGTCCTGCAAATATACTTAATGAAACCACAGAGAAATTCTAGAGCGATGCAAACACGTCTTGGAGTTAGCAGCGTGTTTTAACAAAGCACGTGTTTTGGGGTTTTTGGTTTTTTGGTTTTTTTTTTTTTTTCCAACTATTAGCAAACAGCTAACAGTTGATTCACCCACAAAGGGTGTTGATTGTGGTCCTGCGATGCAGCTTTTCACCTAGCGAGAAACTAGGAAGGAGGAACTTATGGTCAAACTTTCAATTAAAAATACTGGTAGCGGACAACCGCAGCGTCTGCCATTTGCAACGTGCAGCAGGAGCCAGGTAAAATATTATTACAAACTCTGCACGGGTTAATATTTTTTTCAGAGGCAAATCAGGAAGCACAACTTCTTGCTTTGCACAAACCAGATCACGAAAACTTTACAATAGAAAGTTTATTTTTTTTTGTTGATTTCCAGTCAGTTTTTTTTTAAAAACAAATACAAAAAAAAAAAAAAGCTGATCACAGTTTGCTCAAACAGCCAGACTTTGACTATATTTGTAACTTTGTTCACAAAAAACATACATCACAGAAGCTGCGCTTAATAAGAGCCACTTCTAAGAGTTCGTGCAAAGAGTCATATACAAAGGCACAGCAAGGACATACTGCTTGGAATCACAGTTTTCGTCACAGATTCACTATTCACTACACGTAGGACAAGTTCAGTTGATTTCATCATTTCACCTCTACAACAGCATTAATTACACAGGAATTATATAGGTAGTTTGAATAAAAATATTTTTAACAGCTTGGAGCTATACAGACATTAACACTTGACCACACATGCACAGTTAAGCAGGTTGAGTGCAACACATAACATTTGTACTAAACCGGGGGAGGGTTTCTTTCTCTCTCCTTTTTTTTTTTTACCTTCTTTTTTTTTTGTTCTTTTTTGTTTAGTTTTGCTTTGTTTTAACAGTTACTTCAAGTAACACAGCTCGCTTCATATAAATAAGTTAAAACATCTATTATTTTTTCAAGACAAAGCCATTCAAGACAAAGAAATGTACGATAAAAGCAGATCTACTTATACACGCGAGAGAATGGTAATAAACAGGCTCATGATTAAAAGATGAATAAGGGCGACAAGAACAGGGTTTCTTCACAGAAGTAACACAAGGAAGTTTTAGAAAGTCAACTTAGTACTGACATGAGACGCAGGGTCAGCTAATACTGCTCAGTACTTTTAATTGATCAAACGCTTAGGGACGGAATGCCCCTCCTGCAGCTGCCATGCTCATACTTTTCAGCTTATTATCCTTTTTCCATTTCATTCTCCTGTTTTGGAACCAGATCTTTATTTGTCTCTCTGAGAGGCAAAGAGCATGTGCTATTTCAATCCTTCTTCTGCGGGTCAGGTATCTATTGAAGTGAAATTCTTTTTCCAGCTCCAAGGTCTGATAGCGGGTGTAAGCAGTCCGAGCCCTTTTCCCTTCTGGTCCCCCTATGTTGTCTGGAAGAGAAAAGTACATGATTTAGATTCTCAGCAGCCACTCGGAGCCTTCGTGTCTTATTGCAGCTACCAGCGACCAGAACCGTTATTCTCAGTCCTGCTTGGTTTTGTTTCTGGCTTGGATAAAGGCTCAACAAGTTTCCCCCTCCAGCCCCTTTTAGGAAAGGCTTGGGGGAGGGGGATTTGGTGGTCTCGGTAAGTTTTCGCTTGGATTTGGGGTTCGCTTATTTTTTTAAATTGAATTTTAGTTTGGGGTTTTTTTTCCTTTTTTTTTTTTTCTTTTTTTTTGAAGGCTAACCCTACACACACACACACGCCTTCCCCAGATAAGCTGGTTTGCAGGATGTCTCTGCTGCTGGCTGTGTTTTCAGGGCTGGGAGAGCAAAGCTGAAGCGTGCAGCCTTTTCCCACGGCTGAGCTGGGGAGGCAGCGAGCCCCCCGGCTGCTCCCCCAGCAGCGAGGGCAGGGCAGGTACCCGGGGCTCAAAGTTCCTCCGCTTCCCCGCGCCCCTCAAACCCTCTCCTCGGAGTTTGGGGCGACTCGCTCCCCCCCCCCCGCCTTCTCCTCCCCTCTTCCCTCGCCCTCCTCCCCCCACGGCTTCCCAGCAGTGAAAACTGCCCTCCTCGCCCTCTCCTATTCTCTTCTTAATATGGCTCGGCGAAATAAATGGGGTCAGCCGCGCCGTTCCCACTGGAGGATTCTCCCTTCCAGAGGGGAGCCGGGAGCAGCCTCTGCTCCCGATCTCCCCTTCGAGAAGGCGCTTTTCTGCTCCCCCTCTGCCCGCCGGGGTCGGCTCTGGGAGCCGGGCGGGCTGTGATTTTTGGGTCGGGGGTTCTGTTTTCTTTTTTTTATATAATTTTTTTTTTTTTAATCTTTCTTTTGGGGGGGGGGGGTCTCGCTCAGAGAAGAGAGCGTGCTTCCCTGCGAGCAGAGTTGTGCTGTGCGCAGAGGCTTGCCCGCTCTCACGCCCTCCTCTCCCCCTCTCCCCGACCTTGCTCGGCGCAGCCACCCGGTTTACATTAAATCCTCCTTTTCCTCCAGAGAAATAAAGAAAGAAGAGGGTATTTGCTTTACCATGACTTATGTGCAGTTTTCGCATCCAGGGGTAGATCTGGGGCTGTGAAGGCTGGGCTGTGCTTTGGTCGGTCGGGGCACTTGCCTGCTCGCTGCTTGCTGGAGTGTCTTCCTCAGTCCCAGACGAGGTGCCAACCCCGTCTCTGCTGATGTGCGTGTTGCTGCTGGAATTGGACGAAGTGCTGGTGGAGTTGGCGAGGGAGTTTTTCACCCCGTGGTGACTCTCGCTGACAGGCGAACCGGCCACGGCGGTGCAGGGCAGAGGGTCAGGGGGAGGCGAGTGGGAAGCCGCCGCGGGCTGGTTGTACCTGGGCTCTGTCGAGGCAGAGGTGGTGTTGGCCGGGTAACTGCGGGGTCTCTCATTGGCACCAAAGTGGGTGGAAGCAGAGCGCCCGACGCTGAGGTCCATGCCATTGTAGCCGTATCCGTACCTGCCGGAGTGCATGCTGGCGGAGTCCCTGTATTGCTCGCTCACCGAGCTGTGATCTCCATAATTATGTAACTGGTAGTCCGGGCCATTTGGATAGCGACCGCAAAATGAGTTTACAAAATAAGAGCTCATTTGTTTTTTGATATGTGTGCTTGATTTGTGGCTCTTGGTCGTTTTGTGCGTCTATAGCACCCTTGCACAATTTATGATGAATTATGGAAATGACTGGGACATGTACTTGGTTCCCTCCTACGTAGGCACCCAAATATGGGGTACGGCTTCACATCACGTGCTTTTGTTGTCCAGTCGTAAATCCTGCCTGATGACCTCTAGAGGTAAACTCGTGCACTGGTGGGGGAGCTGGGAGGGCGCGGGCGGCCCGGGGCGCGCCGCCGAGTGCGCGCCGCCGCCGCCGCCGCCCGCCGGTCCGCCGGCCTCCGGCGCCACCCGCTGGCGACGCGGGGGATGGCGGCGGCTCGGCGGGGTCGGCCCGGGGTGACGGCCCCCGACGGCGGCGCGGAGCCGAGGGGAGAGGAGCGGGGAGGCGCGGGGCGCGCCGCCACCGCCGCCGCCGGAGGGAGCGGCGGCGGGAGAGGCCGGCGGGGGCTGCGGGGACGGCGGGACCGGCGGGGCCGCCTCCCCCGCCCCGGCCGCCGGAGAGCCTGGCGTGCGGAGAGTGCTTCGCTTTGTGCCCGTTGTCTCCTCCGTGCTAGGCTTACGTACGCCAGTTCGCAAATCCTATACGATCCGCACTCGGATGCTGGCAACGCTTATGTCCCTTATATATATATATATATATATGTATATATATATTCCCCCCTCCCTCCCCTTTTCCCGTGCCGGAGGTTTCAAGAGGCACCCGGGTCCCGCCGATAGGAACTGGCAGGTACCTATGAAAGATATCGTGCAGCGTTTTTCCAACTAGGGGGTCAAATTCCAGGCGGCTTTACGGCCGCCGTTATTTTTCCGCCTCTCGTGAAAAAAAAAACAACAAACCAACCCAACCCAACAAACCAAAACCCCCACAAAACCTCTAATGCGGCGGTGGCCATTTTGCAGTAGTATTTTTCCAGATTTGGCTTTTAAAATATTTAGAGCAGTAGCCCAAAGAGCGTTGCCTTCCAAACAAAAGAGCCTTGATGCGTATACAAGTGTATTTGCACACAGCTTCACACACACACTCACGCACACACAATATAATATATAGAGATATAACGTATATATTAATCAATATTTTCGCTGCGCTTACTCTACTTATACAGAACTGGAAGTGGCAGCATTTTATGGCAGCCACTTTTCTTTAGAGCATCTATTTATTTTTTCCAGTGCTAAGAAATGCGAATGTGAATTAAGATATCACAAAAGCGGGGAAGAAAATCCCCCAGTTGGTACGACAGACGCTCTTCTTTTAATAAAATTTAAAAAAAAATAATATAAGAGAAAAAATAAAATAAAATTTTTAAAAAATTAAAATAGAAAAGAAAAATCGACCCAAGCCCACGAAGCCCCAAGAAACGTAGTCCATAATTCAAAGCCCCTTCGGTGTAGAGCTGAGCTCACCGAAACCTCAGCGTAAGCTCAACGGGAACCACAGAAATTCGCCCGCTTTGAAACCTCTTCCCTCGTTTCCCCTGAAGTTTATCGCCGAGTTTTTACTTTAATACTAGTAGTGCAGATTAGACAGTGTAGCGGCATTTTAAAAATCTCCCTGCCATTCTTCTTCGCTTTAACTGCAAGTTTATACCCAGGGTTTTATACAATGATTTTTAAAAAAAAATTTTTTTTTCTTCTTTTTGCTATTTAAATATCTTATACATGCGTAAAACTTTTTTTTCCTCTCCTGCAGACCATAAGCTCCCAAACACAGCATAACGAGACGACCCGACGTAGCGGGAGTTAGCAAAAACATAAAGTCAAGATTTTTCTAAAATCTCCCGTATTTCTACAATATGAACATTTGTAATTTAAAAAAAAAAAAAAAGTAAGAAGAAAAGAGAGAAAGGAAAAGAAAAAAAACCACTCGCTTATGTTTTCTCACTCAGGCACGCTAGGGACACTCACCCACACACAGATGCTCACCTCAAATATTTAAAAATCTAAGCCATTTCTCTAATATTTTAAGCAACGCCATCTACGCTTTGGGAAGGTAGTTATATACACACATGCCTGTAGCTCGAAAGCTCGGACTTCCACATATATTAAAGTCACAGATGATTGCAAATGTACATCTTTTAACCAAGCCTTTTGGGAATTAATAGACTGTTACAAACCTATAGGATTTTAGTAGCAGAAGGAACACAAGCTAAATAATAACAGTAATAGTAAGCGCTAAGGAAAGGCCTGGTAACGTTTATCAAACGTGGTTCTACTCCCCTGACTTTTCCTCTGTTTCTTCGCTGCTGGGCTGTGTGGAATTTATGAATTTGTTTTCCTTTTTCCATTTCATCCGCCTGTTTTGAAACCATATTTTAATCTGGCGTTCAGTAAGGCAGAGAGCGTTTGCAATCTCAATGCGTCGTCTTCGGGTTAAGTATCTGTTAAAATGAAATTCCTTCTCTAACTCTAGCGTTTGGTATCTGGTGTAAGTTTGCCTCCCTCGTCTCCCATGAGTTCCATATACTGTACCTGTAGAAGTAAAGACAAAACGATCGCATTGGACAGGGCCCAGTGATTTCAGACCAGAAAGAGCGGTTAGTATATTCTGCCTCCTTTTGCAGGCACAATCACGGGGAGGGTGAGTGTGTGTGTGTCTGTGTGTTGTGTGCTGCTCTGATTTCCTGGAGGCTTTTTTTTTTTTTTTATCGTTCTTTTCCTTTTTTTTTTTTCCCCTGCCTGGCCAGCTGTAAATGCGGATGTGCAGCGTGCTCCCGGTGGTGGAGTCAGCGGGATACAAAGAGGCTTTAAGGTGGACCTGGGGGAAGTGAAGTAGGTAGCACCCGTGTGAATCGCTGAGCGGTGTCTGCGTGGTGAGAGCCCCTGCGCGCACACACACACGCATACACGCACGCACACACACACGCGTGCTACCCGGGGAGCTGCACGCGTGTGTGTGCGTGCTCTGTGTGTGTGTGCGTGTGCACGCATATGCGGGTGTGTTTACACAAACACACTCTATTGCCGTGGCTGTGACTACAGAGGGTCTGTAATTTAAGTCTAGTTATAGACATCAGCTAAAGATCATAGAAGAGCCTTTGCCTTTTGCTCCGGGATTTTATTGCCCTCGAATGCAAAGCAGCGTCAGAACAGTCTGCCTAAAAGTTTAGCTTTCCCGAAAAAGAAATGCGACCCACGGTCCAGCAAACGTAAACTCGGGAGGAGGGGAGTCATTAGCAAACGCTGGAAGTAAACGTCTTAATCTGGGATTATTAAAAATAAGTGCCACCCCTCCCCTCCCAGCACCACTCCTGGACGGAATAGCTCAATTATGTGAAGTTCACTTGTAAGTCAGAGAAAATCCGCGATGCCGTGGAAGTGCGCCCACGGCCCCAGAAACGTGCTCTCAGTATCCAACACTCACAGGCTAATGAGCTGGGGGAGGGGGGGCGAGGAGGAATGTGCCACAAACGCATTGGATCCTCACTACAGAGGGCATATTCCCTGCATCGCGCTCTGACAATGAAGGAGGGGAGCAGAGGCTTTGGGGTGGCTCCAGGAGAGTGGTAAAGCTGCTCTGCTCCTTCTTTTTCTTTCTTTCCTTTTTTTTTCTTTTTTTTTTTTTTTTTTCAGGATTCCCCAGTCTCTTTCAGCAGCCAGCCCACAAGCTGGTCTTTCGGCCACCGTTCCCAGGGTGCCACCAACGTGCCAGGTCTAAAATAACCTGGGAAGGTTTCCCTGTTACCTACTGCCCTGCTGGAACCGTGTCTTTCCAGCACTTCTGGACTTTATCTAAGAACCGCGAAAAGTAAAAAAAAAAAAAAAAAATCTTGGGGAAAGAAACTTTTCCTTCCTCCCCACCCCTCCACCCCCTTGCCCCCCCCCTAAACCCCCCCCACCCCCACCTCCTTGATTGCCTCGAAATGCCTTACCAGCGCAGGAGTTCATCCGCTGCATCCAGGGGTAAACAGGGCTCGTGTACTTCCGGTCGGTGCCTTCGTCATTTACGATTTTGGCTTGGACGCCGCTGGATTTGTACTGCTGGTCGGGAGAAAAGTGCAGGTAGTCCCCGGGCCCCCTCTGCTTGCCACTGCCGGAGGGAGAGGCGCTACTAATTTCCTTGTCCGAGTAAAAACAAGAGGCTCCGTACTCATAGGAAGCCCGGTTGCAAGCAATGACGGTGTTGGACTGTTGGTAGAAACAAGGTGAGGTGTAAGCCTTGTCCTGCAGGCTGCTTGCCCCGTACGAAGCCGGAAAATGCCTGAGAGCATCATAGCCCGCCGGGTAAAGGGGGATCTGCCCGAGGAAAGAGTCCTGGCCCCCGGGCAGGCTCCCCGGGAAAGTGGGATTCACGAAATAGGAACTCATTTGCTCTCCCCCTCTCCCGGACCGTGATTTGTTGTGTATTAGTACATCTGGCGATAACTATTAGGAGTCATCGAAGTGGTTTGTTTCTGGATGGCCGAGCGCCAAAAGCGACAGCAGAAAATAGGAGCAGCTGACGGCGGGGCGGCCAATGGGAAGGCGAGCGGCGCCCGCTCCCCCGGGGCCGCCGCCACCGCGCCGCCAACTTACCGGCAGCCCCGGCCCCGCCGCGCCGCCCCGCGCAACCCCGCGCAGCCCCCGCGCAGCCCACTCGACGCGGGGGGGGACACGACACACGGGACCGGCCGCGCCCCCGCCGCGGCACCGCCCCTCCGGAGGGAAAAAAAATAATAAATAAAATAGGCCAGCGACAACAATAATAACAGTAATAGTCGTATTAATAGATTCCCGGCAGGAGCGGGCAGGGTGACAGCGACGACGGGGACACCCACCCCACCGGCGGCGGGAGGGGGTGTGGAGGGGGACCCCTGAAAAGTTGGCGGCCCCACGGCCGGCACGTCGCCCCCGAGGAAGGCCCGCCGCCCCCCGGCTCTCCGGCCGAGGGGAATGCCGCGGGTGGGAAAGTTTGAAGGTTGAGGGAGTAGGTGGAAGGGGGAGCGGGGGCGTCGGGCAGCGCGGGGGGAGCCGGTCTCTATTTTCCCATGGATGCTACAGCTGCATCCAGGAGTTTTTAGGCGGTTTTTGTTGTGGGTTGGGTTTTTGTTTGTTTGTTTGTTTTTTTTTCTCTCTCCCGGAGATCGTCCCTCCTCTGAGGCATCCCTTCGGAGCTCAGGGAACCCACGTCAGCGTGGTATCTCCAGCTTTTGTCAGCCAGGCTAACGCGTCCTGCGTGGAAGAGGCCTCGTATCTTAATGAACGCCTCCGTAATCAACGCAGAGGTTGCGGCTGGGGCAGGGAAGAGTGGCCTTCTGGGGCGGGGGGGTTCTGGTTTGCACCAAGTGGCCGAGAAGGCCCCGGGAAGGGCCGGGCGGGCTCCCGGCGCCCCCGAGCAGCCCAGATAAAGTTCCACGTGTCTCTTCTCCCTGAGTTCCCCCCCCCCCCTCCCCCCCCCCCCCCAGAGGGAATCAAACATTCAAATTCAAAAACGAGCCAGTAGGACTATTCCTAATTAATACGGCCCCGCTAATGAGTCAGCAGAAGCCAATCGCTTTCGTTGTTGCTACGAATAATTAAATGCGGATGTGTGTCTTTAAGAGGGGAAAAAAATAATACACGAAACAAACATTTCCACCTTCATTTTTCAACATGGCAGTTACCCCATAGCGGAAATATAATTCTTGGCCCAGGGCAGGGACAGTAACACTGCTGATGAAATTCGCTGAGGCGCTTTTAATTCGGCCGTAACCATGCAGTTCCTGGAGATAACATGAGGTTGTTCGTTCCAAACTGTGTTTACTCATAATCCGTGCCCATTACAACAGATTGAATAGCCTAATTTTAAACCCGCTCTGACGGAAAGTGACATTCGTTCGAGCCCCGTTTCCTAAAGTAGCTTTCAAAGGAGAGTTTTGCTGTTGTTGGGAGACTATTTGTCTCATTTCCGGGGGCAGATTACGATACCTATAAAACAGTAGTGAGCTAAAACATCGCTCCACAATAGTTCGCATTGTTCACAGTCTCAGCTGGACTTTCACATTCAGATGTTGATTGCCTCCAATTTTATTTTTTTTTTCTTTCCCAACTTCCTTAACCTCTTCATCCTGGCTAATCCATAAACACACCTGGTAGAATTGCAGCTCGCTCGCTGCGTGCTTTGAGAGGTCATTTCAGAAACGTGTATTTCCTGAAAGCCAGCCTTCTCCAGAAAAAAAAAAAAAAGTTTTTCTTTTTATTCAGTGCGAATAGCCTAAAAAGAAGGGAACGCCAGCAAACAAGCACACAGCACGCTAAACACAACGAGGTTTTTAGAAGAGCAGATTCTCACCAACATACATCAGAACGAAAACCCACCGTGAAAAATGAAAACTCGGGACACGCGAAAACCACCGGCCCTACTTTAAAAAGTTGTGGTCAGACGGCCTTTTGTTTGACTCCATCACACAGAGACCAAAATAAAAAAATCCCTCCAGGCTTAGCTATATTTACATTTTATAGCATCGGCTACAGACTGATTTTTTTCCTCCTCTTTTTTTTTTCTTTCTTTTTTTTTCTTTCTTTTCTCTTTTCCAAGTTATTGTTTTGCGTCCAAATCAAACTGTGGAAAACCCCGCCGCAGGCAGCGAAAACATTTCTTCCTTTATCCCGCAATATTAAAAGGGATGAAACGTGCACTTTAGCCCGGCCAGGTCGTGTTAGAGTAGTTACAGTGACAGCTAAACAATCTGCACTGCAATCTCCGCTTCGGTCACATTCAAGCGTCCTCTCCGCTCCTCCCCCTACCCCCAGAAAACCCCGAATTACGATAATCTGTTACCCCCAGCTCTGCCGGGAAAATGTCCTGACCGAACACAATTTTGCAGCAGTTCCCCTTCACCATTCTGCCCCCCTCCCTCCTCCTCCCCGCCCCCCCCCCCCCCTCCCCCCGGAGGAAAGCAGAAAACCAGCCGCTGCATTTTGCCACCGCAACCGAGTCACACTTGGCGATACCCGTGTATTTCGTCCGCCTTTTATTAGTTTTCGGAATTCCCCGCACCCCCAGCACCTCCTCCCCAAAAAGCACTTCGCCTTCCTCCTCCCGCCGAAAACCCGGCCGCCTACCCCGGCCGCCCCCGCATACAGGTGCGGGGGCAGTTACCCTCTTGAGCTTAAAAGCCTCCTTCTCCTCGTATATAAAACCACTTACACATCCTTCTCATGCCCGGCAGCGTCCCCAAAAAGCAACCTTTACCTAATAGCTCCTAATCCAAACAGTTTGGGCAAGGCGAACCGTTGTTTAGACTGGCGGGGGTACGGGGAGCCTGGCCGGGGGGTGGGTGGGGAGGGGGGGGCGCGGGCGGGTCCTCCCCAGGCCAGCTCCCACTGTGATATTTTACAGTTGACACACACCGAGGTACAAGCGGAGGGGAAGGGGAGGGGGCAGAGCCGGCCCTGCCGGAATATCTTGCCCGGGGGCGAGCTCTGGTGCTCCCGTAGGAAAGGTAGGCCGGATTTTTTTTCTTTCTTGGTTTGGTTTTCCTTTTTTTTTTTTTTTTCCCCATTCTTTCTTTCATTCTTTTTTTTTAATTTTTTTTTTTTTTTTAATTTTTAATCTTGGGTTTCCCCCGAGCAGCGCAGGCTCCCATGGGCTGCGGGGGCCGCTCCGCTCCCGCCTCCGCCGTCCCGCCACGCCGTGGCAGCACTGAGCACCCCGCAATAAATAATCCGGCGCTGGCTGCAGCCCCAGTCCGGCGGGTACCGCAATGCAATGCAAATGCAATGCTTTATCAGCCCGCCGCCACCGACGCTTCACAGCCCTCCGAGCCGCTCCGAGCGGCGGCGGCGGCTGGGTATCTCGGGGGCGCCGTCCCCGGGGCTCCGCTTTGCCTCCCCCCCCCCGCCCCCGCAACCGGCACACACCGCGGGGCACCGGCCCGCCAAGCCCTTCTTGCCCCCCCCCCCGCCTCCCCCCCTACCTCCGCCGCAGCGCTGCACCGTAACAGTCACAACAAGGAGAGAAAAAGGGAAAAAAAAAACAAAAACCAAACCAACCCAACCAACAAAAACAACCAGCAAAACCTCACCGAGGTGGGTCTGCGGCGCTGGAGAGGGTTGAGCCGCGGCAAAGCCCGCACCGCGCAGCCGAGACGCGCAAGCCACCCGCGCCAGAAAGCGCCGGGAACGCCGCTCCCAGGGACCCAGGGCCAGGATCGGGAGTTTAGCAGGCAGAGATTCATCTGATAAAGAAAATCAAACACACATTCGCTCTGCTTCCCCCCCTTCCCCTTCCCTCTTTTCCCTTCCCCCCACCCCGTCTCGAAATAACCTTTCTCCTGGACAATCCAGGGGAGCCAGGAGACATTGTGCTGACTGGTGGGTTTTGGTTGGCTTTGGTTATTTTTTTTTTTTTTTCTGGAATAGCAAAAAATAAATTACGTCTAAATTCCAGCTGCCGCGATTGAACTTTAAGTTAATGCTGCGAAATAAAAAAAAAAAAAAATGTTGGGGGGATTAATTTTTTTTTTCCTTGTGCTGGAAAAAAAAAATCCCCTCGGATTGATGCTGTAAACCTGAATTCTTAGAAAATAAGCTTAATGTCTCAGCAGCCTCCTGGCAAATAGAAATAAACTCCGTGAAAAAAAAAAAAAAAAAGAAAAAAATGTTACAAAATCCGCGGCTTCTTTGCTAAATAATAGAAATCAAGACATTTTATTTAGGCATATTTTTGCATGCACTGGTTAAGTCTAAATCAGCTGAGCTGCAGCCACCTCTAATTGTGGCCGGTAACATTTTCATTTGGTTTAATTACACATGTCTAATATTTAAACGTATTAAACCATGTTTCCCTGCTTACGGTAGTGTCATATACATTTCTCACCTTTTAGGTTCTGGCTCACAGGAGCCCCTGCGACTTTGACAGCTGTCGCTTTGGCTGCACAGGAGACGAATCGCCCTCCTTTTGGTGCCAGAAGAAGCAGGAAATTAGCCAGGTTGCAAGTTGAAAATCTGCCACGCCAGTGCTTTGAATCCAATATGCCACACCTTCCAGCGGGGGAACTGGAAATTGCCATCCCGGATCTGTGTTCTAGGCGGCTGCTTATGCCGAACCTCCGCACACTTTGTTCACTATTGCCTTACAAAGGACAAATGAAATGGGGACTGAAAGCCAGAGAGATCCGAAGCAGGACAGAGCTCAGCAAAAGAATGCGGCTCTATTCTCGCAAGGGAAATTATAAAAAAGTTCATGTTCACGGTTACCATCCACATGACCGACAACGACCAATGGAAAAACCGAACAACTCATAAAGTTGTATTGCAAAGTTGTAAATTTTCATAAACAACAACGGATTTATGGCCTTTTCCTCATCACTAAGAAGAGGCAGGTCTTAGAGAGGCGCCATCTTACCACAGAGGCAGCCCTGGAGTTTTTTAAAAGACCTGGAGTTTGTACTAATTTTATTAAAATTACAATTAGTGCGTTGACCGGGGACGGAGTGTAGTAGAAAAAGGGAACTTCTGCGCAAATGATGCTCTGGTTCTACCTGTATTTACCCGGACGAAAAAAAGGACTTTTCGAGCTACCTTTTTTAAATTTTTTAATTTTTATTTTTCACAAAAATTGAAAATATTAGACCTCCATGGAAATACGTGGTAACTGGCAAAAAATGCTACGTTTTCTAAAGCGGGGCGATTTTTTTCCCTTTTTAATGCCACCCTGGTGCCCCCCGCCCCCCGAAAGCCGCACGCACAAACCACACTCGTACCCGACCAGCTCATTTACACTTGGAAGTTTCGCATCGCACTTTCTGTTCATTGCAAAATATTATTTCGCTGCATGCGATTTCGGCTTCATCGCCGGCCGCCCGGACCGGGGTTACGATTGCAAGAGGACACGGGAACACGGTGGAAGGAAGCCCTCCCATAAAGAAGGCTTTCCGCTTTATTAATCAACTGCGCTAGGGAAAAAAAAATATCACAAAGTGGAGGTAGAGAAATTGACTGATTCCTATCAATTCATCACCTTGGATTTTTTTTTCCCCTCTGATTATGAAAAAAAAAAAAGATTTATATGGTCTAATTTCTTTATTTGTCTGTGTAAATTATTTTTTGATGCTTCCTTCGAACTATTTCCCTAATAAAGAAACACGATTCATTGTCAACAAGCATATTTATTTTCTGTGTAACATAAAACACATTTATCGTGGGAGATACTTGAACACGGTATCACTTCCAAAGAGAGTTCACAGACATTATTTTTTTTTCCACTTCCAATACTTACACGGCATATCCAAATGTTCACAACGAACACATCGAAACACATTGTAACATACAATTTTTGAATAAACTTTAGCCAAACCTTCAAGACGGATTTATACAGAGTTCTTAACAATACATCATGCTACAAAGTTTCCAAATTAATTACATACTTCCCAATTTATGACATGATCTTACAAATGAGCTCCAAGACGAATATAAATGACAAAAAAAAATTCGTTCAAATATACAGTATCTGCTATTGTAGGAAAATTCACGGTATTACATATTAACACGTTCGGATAATCAGGACAAACAGGTTTTGTTTGTTTTTTGTTTTGTTTTGTTTTGTTTTGTTTTGTTTTGTTTTAAAGGTGGTTACATGGTCATTTAAATTCACTTTTCAAAAAACACTTTTCGCTATATTAAGATCAGCCTAGACTAAGAAAACGGCCTTTAGCAGAGGCAGCCGAAGGTAGAAGCCAATGGGAGATATTAAACCGCTTTGTACAATATTGGCATGTGTTTGCTTCCTCACTTGAATAGTAAAGAATCGAGAACAAAGATATATTGCAGCATATGGTTTTCATTTATAATTGCTTTGGAATAAATATATTATTTTAAATTTAAATATATTCAGCCTTTTCGGTACCAAATTCTATACCAAAGCTATTGATGCGTGCTTTTTGAACGACTACACTTACATTTCTAAAAGCATTTTGCGATTCACATTAGTAATGTTATCTTCTTTTGACTACTAAAATACAGTATACTTTCGAAGATAGGTAGGCGGAGCAAGATATATAGGTAGTCTGGAAAATAGGTAGTACAAATCATTGCTGTAGATTGTAGTGGTTTGTGGAACATATTTTTTTTCCCCTTTACTTGCTGTTTAATCTTTTGTTAGTGTAGCTGTTAGTTATGATACTTTTCTAACAATAATTAAAAAAAAAGAAATAAGAAAAAAAAAAAAAGAGAAGTGCAGAGCTACTTATTCAAAATTAGGTAGTTTTTCGTGTTATGAGCCTAATGCACTTTTCCCCTCACACATGATTGGGATTATTGAGTCAGGTAGTTACTTCGGAAGGTTACGCTTTACTATCTGTGCAAGCAGCAGTTCTCCCACTGAAATGTCCCCTGGACAAACCCACCCAGGTCTGGGTGAACGAAAAAACAAATGATTGTAGGATGCTCTTAGGAGATATTACCGAAAGGTTCGGCACAGGGCAGGTTTGGGGAGTACGGGAGAGTGGAGAGAAGGCTGGAAAACCACCCCAAGAGACGTTTTCATGTTTGCAAACGCTCGCTTGCAAGATGAATATTAAAGGGAACTGATTATTTTTTTTTTAAATAAAAACAGTGTCTTTCTCTCTCTTTTTTTTTTTTTTTTTTTTTTTTTCTTTCTTTAAAGGGAGCTTTTCCAACTGTCATGTGCATACGTTATACTAAGAGATCGCTTCCTCGAATGGGACTCCTTAGTCCTCCTCCTCTTCGTCTTCTTCCACTTTCTCGACAGAGGCTGCTGCTGACGTGGGCTCGTTGGGAGCCGGGGTGCTGGAGCTCTCTTCCTTGTGCTCCTTCTTCCACTTCATCCTCCGGTTCTGGAACCAGATTTTGATCTGCCTCTCCGTCAGGCAGAGGGCATGGGCGATCTCTATCCTCCGCCGCCGAGTCAGATAACGATTGAAGTGGAATTCCTTCTCCAGCTCCAGGGTCTGGTAGCGGGTGTAGGTCTGGCGCCCTCGCTTCCTATCTGGACCTGAAAGCAGGCACACACGGCCAGGAGTTAGGCAAGAAGAGAAGAAGAGAGGTGGAAACTTTTCTCTTTTTAGGTTTGGTTGTTTTGGGTTTGTTTTGATTTTTGTTGTTGTTTTTTTTTTTTTCACCTCACCCACCATTATTATGATTTTTAAAAATAAATAAATAAATAAACAAACAAGCAAACAAAAAGGCGGCCGAGCAAGAGTCAATGATACCCTTCTCCCACTTCCACCCGCCCCCCACTTTGCCCTAACAAAGACATTTCAGCCACACGACCTGCCCTGCTCCGGCAGGGAAAAAAATTAAGTTGCTCGAGACCTAGAAAAAGTGGAGAGAAAGCATTCAGGAGAGGAGGTGAGGGAGGAAATTGCTTTTGGGAGGAGGAACTTTCCCCCCAGGCGATGTATTTCCCTAAAACCTTCCAGACTTTCGCGTTTCGCAAGGGGAAATAAAAAGCTGGAAGGCTGGGCCGTATTTATTTTATTTTAATGTCGGGGGCTCCCTCCACCCCCCACTCCCACCCCACCCCGCCTGGATCGTAAACAATACATCGCATTTAGCTCCAGAAGAGAGCTCTCCTTTTTCACACACTCTCGTCCCCAGCCTCTCTCCCCCACCCCCCAGCCCCCCACTCCCCCACCCCACCCCCCCGCCCCTGTTTTCCTGTTTAGTACATTTCTATAGATCCTTATCTCCGTGGAAAGGGCAGGGGTGGGGGGGGCGAGGGTGGCACTTCTCGGCAACGTGGGCTGGCAAAGTCCTCAGCAGCCCGTCCCCCGCTCCTGAACGCCCCTCTCCCCTCCGCCTTCCCCAGCGAGCGGGATTTTTTTTGCCCAACTTCGGCAGAGGGCAGGGGAGTCGCTTACCCGTGGGGGCTCTGGGAGCCCGCAGCCAACTCTCCACATTTCTATAGCAAACAGCGCAAATCAACTCAATGCTAAAATTCCATAGCAAATGGAGTTAAATAAATTTACGAGGCTAGAACCCATTAATTGGGCAATAAAAAGTTTTATGATACTCATTTACATACAATGCCACGGGCTTTCTACGCAATGGCGCCTCGGCTATAATTAAAACCATAAAGGCTGTGCTGACAGTAATTCTGGCGACACGCTTTGCCTGGCTGCCACGGCTCCGAGCCCTCTCCGCTCGCCCCTACCTGAAGACCTCATCCAGGGGTATATCCGGAAATTAGGCTCAGCCTGGTTGTGCAGGTTGCTTTCCTCCGCTTTCTCACAGCTGGGTTTGGTTAGCTCATTGCAGAGGACGGGAATGTTCTGATCAAAAGAGGAACAATGCAGGTTGTAGGCATCAGAGCCCAGGCTGTATCCGGAAGAGAACGGGCTTTGATATATGGTACTGTTCACATTGTACAAGCCGGGCATGGAGGAGGCGAAGGCACCCGCGCCTGGTCCATAGCCGCTTCTCTGGGAGTTGCTTGCAAAGGAGCAAGAAGTAGGCTCTGCATTTTGGAAAAGAGAAGCCCCCGCCGTATATTTGCTAAAAAGCGCATTCACATAATACGAAGAGCTCATAATTTTGACCTGTGATTTGTTGTCCGGCAGGCTTCAGTGTCGGTTTTACGAGGTAGCGTGATATATGATAACATTACACCCCCAGATTTACACCAAACCCCATTTTCTTTTGGACTGAGCTGCCTGGAGCACGTGACCGGTCATATGACGCCGCCCGCCAATCCCCGCCCGCCTCACAGGTGGTGCCGGCCGCGGCCCGACGGTGCCCGGCCATGGACGGGGACGGGGACGGGGACGGGGACGCCGCCACCGCGCCCGGCAGCGCCCTCCAGCCGCCGCCGCCGCCCCCTCGCCCTCCTCCCTCTCCCCCCCCCTCGACGGGGCCGCCGGGAGTGAGTGTGTGTGTGTGTGTGTCTCCCCCCCCCCCCCCCCAAAACACGTCATGTGGTCCTTTAGACCGACCGGGTGGGCGTCTGTGTGTGTGTGTGGCGAAAAATTAATAAAACAAAATAAAATGCAAACTTTAAAGGAGGCTGGTCGGCCGCTCGTCTCTCTGGCATTGCTCCTCCGCCAGGAAAATAAGAGCGGAGGAGGGGAGGGGGGGTGGGGGGAAGCCTGCGGCGGGGTTTATGGGGGGGGATCCCCCTGACCCCACCACGCCCCGGGGCTGCCCGAACCCTGGAAATCGAGGTGCTTCCCTGGAGTAGAGACCCGGCGGTTCACCTTCTAGGAAAAAAACACCGTCACGGCCCGGGGAAAAAAAAAAAAAGGAAAAAAAAAGAAAAGGAAAAAAAAAAGAAAAGGAAAAAAAAAAAAGAAAAAAAAGGGAGGACTCAGCTTTCTGTTGAGCCTTAAAAATAAAAGAAAAAAAATCAACCAAAATAAAGCAAAAACCCGCAGAGTTGAAGAAATCGCCTCCAAAAGGGTTCCCATCCCAGCCGCCTGCTTAACGCCCCCCTTTACCTTTCCCTCCTACCCACCTTACCGTCCTGCGCGGGCGGCGGCAGCGGTCCCCTCAGATGACGGGGCGCGTTGCTGCTTTTCTAAGCACCGGGCTCCCCGGCAATGTGAATGGCTCTCCATTGAGGATGCTGCACCGTGCCCTTCCTTTAAACGGATCGTAAAATGAGTTTCCTTCCCTCAGACAGGGAGTCCTGGTAAAGACAGCTTTTACTGCCTGCCTGTATTGCACATCATAAACTGGAAGGAGCACAATGGAATTGCCCCGGAAATTCTCCTTTCAATTATAGTTTGGTGCCCCGTGTACAAAGACTTTCTCACCAGTTAAAATTGTTCTTGGCGATATTTCGCACGGACCCTAAACTTTACGTTTTGTAAAACGCGGGACACCCTCTTCCCCCGCGCTCACCTCCAGCACACACGCACCCTTTGGGACTCTTTATGCGCCGTTATTGCAGCCCCATGAATATAAGTTACTGACAGAAGCGAGTAAATTTTCTAAAGCCAGAACCCTGAGATATTGGTGCTTCAGAGCATGCAAACGTGACCGCTGTACGTAGATATTTGCCAAGTGTTAGGTATGTGAAAACGCAGTTATTATTCGCAGGCGTAAGGGAAAGCTGGCGAGAGAGCACACCCCCCCCCCCCGCTTATTTCTTCCAATTCTCCAATATTAAACAATATCCCTGCGGTCGCAATCGCAACGTGGGAACACGCCGACAGAAGAGGCTGCTGGAAAGGAATAAAGGCCCAAGAAGTTAAACGAATGCGAAGCAAACAAGATGACGACTAAGAAGATCAAAGAGGCTGAAGTAGATGACATTAGACCAATAAATTGCTGCTCTGGTGACAACATACCAAGATGCAAGAAGAAAGAAACAGCAAATATAACCAATGTCTAGACTTAAATATGGATAACGTAGGACCGAATGGATTAGCTGGGTGGTTGTATTTCGAGCTCTCTGGTTCTGTATACTTTGCACATTTATGTATTTTTCTTTGCTCCTGTGCTTTTACTGCCGCCACCTTTATATATATATATATCCACCTTTATATATATATATATATATATCGCTTCCAAATTTTTTTTTTCCCTTAAGATTTCTCAAAGCGTCTTCACTGAATAAATCTCAAAAGGACCCCCAGACGCGGGTCCCTGCCACCTTATTTACTTCCCCCGCCTTCTGCGTGTTGGGCATAACACTGCCTCCGAAACAGCCTCGGAAATCTCTAGTTTTGTCGCACCCAAAACCAGGCTGCATCCCCGCGCCTGAAAACGCGCTTTTCATTTCAACGTATTTTTCTTTCTTCTGTCTAGGAAACGGCGAACGAGCGCAGATTGCAAGGTTTCGGTCGCCGCAATATTCTCACACGCTTTAAAAATATTCCTCCGGGCGACGTTCATTGTATTTTTTTTTATTTTTTTTTTTTTCTTCCTTGCGAGCTCTGGACTACCTCTCTTTGCCTTTTGAGCTTTTCCGGGAAGTAAAAGGTAGTGATAAAACGGTGCTCATAAGTTATAAGCGACCTGGGAGCAGTACATGATTATGGCTTGTGTATTAACCAGCGTCTTCATGTGGTTCATACTAGGGAGGATTTTGTTGGTTTGGAATCTGTTCTCGCCGTAATTTATCCACGATTATAATGGAGCATACCGTGCCAAGTTATTACTTAGTATGACGATGCATAAACACTTTTTAATTTCAATATAATGTGATTGCCCAAGGAAAAAAAATAATTAATCATAATAAGTTTAGCAGTGCCATTGTAGACAAACATTTGATAGGAAGGCTCTTGTTAGAAAGCAGGGAGTGGCTGTTACTCTTTATCCCTGGAAAGAATTAAATCTTTGAAACCGTGCGGGGAAAAAATAGCTCAGTGCTCACATTCCTTCCCGATGCTGAATTTCGATATGGAGAGATTGGCTTTGATTTAAGGAAATGTAAATGAAACACAGGGAAAGTAGTTCTGTTACGGGCTACTATGCAGCGTTTTGTTTACTTGTCTGGCTTTAACTTGAAAAATACAACGTCCCTACTTCAGCTCACATTTTATGCTTCCTTTTGCTCCTGCCTTTATTTTTCCTTCCAATTACTTTTTCCTCTTCTCTTCTGGCGACTGCCGTCTGAAAATACTCCACAATTCCTCACTAAGCTTCATTCTAAAGACGCGAAAGCCAACAAAAACAAAACGGAAAAAAAATATACGAAAGCGACTCGAGGAAGTCAAAATAGAAGGCGAGGAGAAGTTAGGAATGACTTTGAGAGACACGTCAAGTTTGCAGAGCATCAGCCTGCTCGCATCTGTGTCGCATAATTACAACGGGTCCCACAGAGCTGAAATTGCTGGGGACCCAAGCAGGGCTTTTTATTTGTATCAAAGACAGCTGTTGAGGAATAATTTTTCGCCGGTAAATAATTTGAAAGGAGAGGTTTGCGGCGCTGCCGTTTTCCCAGGCTGCGCGGGGCGGAGGAGGGCATCGGAAAATCCGTCGCTTCGCGCCCCGCTCGGAGCGTGAGGCTCCTCGGAGGGTCTTCTCCTGGGCTGAGCCCCTCTTCCATCCCGCCCGAACACTTAAATCCCCCCCTTTTCCCCAAACTTTTCATTTCTCACCAACCCCCCGTTTTGCAGGTTCAGGGATTTTACCAGAGAAAGGCGAAGATCTGGGGCGAGGGAAAGAGGAGCTGGCGGTTCAGAGCCATGGCTCCACCTGCCCCTTTTAACGAATAGGCTGTGGGTGTTTGGAGAATAATAACCGCAGGGTATGTCCTCGGTGCAGGGCGAGCTTTACTTTTGCCAGCGTGGCCAGGCGGTAAATGTCACCCCACCCGCGCCCGGTGGCATCCGTCGCCCTATTCCCAGGATAAACTGGGAGGGGGGGGGGGAGGGAAGACACACACGACACCCTCATCCCCCTGGGCCTTTGTTAAAACCTAACCCAGCGTTTCCAGCCCCAGTTATGCTCCCCTAAAGTCGACATTTTAGGAGCTTTCGGGGAGGCAGCCGAGCGCTTGATGGCGGGCGGGCTCCCTCTTTCGCGGGGTCACAGCGCCACCTGCCGGCCCCCGCCCGGCACCGCCGCCGCCGCCGCCCGCCGCCCGCCGCCCCGCCGCGCCGGCCCCGCGGAGCCAGCGCCTCTGCCCGCCAGCCCGCGGGAAGATAAATGTCCACCTCCCAGCCTGGATTTAAGCAGGGGAAGGCCAATAAAAGGTTGTTATTTCCGCTCGCCCGCTTTATCTAAAACAGCCAGACAAAACAAATGAAAAGGCTTTTGTAGAAAATCTTAATTGTGGCTGGACAGTTGTAAACTCATTAAGAGCCGAATTCCAGACAGTTTGCAGACCCGTCATTTATTACACACTCTTAATGCTGATTCTTTGAAGTTGCCTCTGTCTGCAACAACAGAGGGCGTCCCAGCATCCCCAAATACTGGCTCAGGGATCAATTAGGGGCTTTTTGTGTGTGTGCACACCAGAACGAGCTCCCTTTCGCTAATTAGAACTCATCAAATCTTACCCCGGATTTCTTTCCTTTTTTTTTTTTTTTTTTTTTCAAGGTGAAGCCGAAAGCTACTTGTGGGGGGTTCTTTTTTTGTTTTGTTTTGTTTTTTCCTCCCGCGGTTCTGCACATCTGTAAACTTCTTGCCGGCTCCCTAAGTTTTGTCTTCAGCCCTGCAGCGTTTTACACCCCATAAATGGTTACAGCAGTCATTTTCTTTTATTGCGCTGTATGGCTCTGAATTTTCCTAACAACAACTTCTGCCAAGACCATAACTGTGTTCCGTCTTATTTTGCTTTAAATACATATATGTATGTAAGTGTACCTCCGTCAAACAAGAAGGCTTTTATTGTTATTCGACATATTTGCAAACAAGCGTCGGTGTGGTGCAGAAGTGTGCTGCGGCTCATATTATGGAGGATATCTACTCTGAGCAGTAAGATGTCCGCCCAAAACAAGGGTAAATTTCAGCAAGCTCACAGACTTCGCTATTTTCTTTTGTTGCTGAGCTTGGTTTGGCTTGGGGCGGCGGGGGAGGGGTGGGTGCAATGGGGGGGGTGTGTGTGGAAATCTTCCACTCCAAAGAAACCTTCTTTCTGTTTTTAAAAATAAATGCTATTTTGCCTTCTCTGCCCTAGCCTGCTGCCAGCCCAGCTCTTTCCTTCGGCTAAATCGGAGTGTAAAATTGACACCATAAATTCTACTGTAATTGTCAGTAAAATTTTGTCTGCATCTGTATCTATCTATACATACATATATAATCCCAGGCGCTAGTAAAACGCAAGGGGTTGTTTTTATTTGCCACGGGACATTTAAAAGATGAAAACAAAATCCCAAACGTGAAGGCAAGGGAAGGGAAAAAATGGGTGTTTGAAATAGCATATTTTGCACGGGCAATTATCTCTAGAAGCGAATTTAAAATGAACGCGCTGGTAAGGCGAGCCTTCTCAGAGAGCTGGTGGAAGCACGCTTTTGTGCTAGGCATTTTCTGGTGGAGGCTAATTAACCACCTCAGCTTAAATGTCGCTGTCTGAACTGATTTACATTATTGTCCGCACTGAAGAACGTCGGACATTTTGGTTTGGTCCTAAATTCCACCCACCCCCTCACCCCCGCCGGGCGAATTTATTAAACCGGCGTTAACTGGGGAGCGTGCCCCCGGTGCCATTCGAAGGGGCTCCCCCTCCTCGCACCGCAAGCGCCAGTTTACCAAAATCTACCCGGCAGAGGGGAAGCCGTGCCTCCTCACAGCCAAACTGCGGCGTTTAGGAGCCCGAATCTGCCAGTTCAGGAGGAAAATAAGCCCAAAATCTTCATCACCTGGGATCTGTCTTTCTAGAACCGTGGGTTTGCCTTGGCTTAGAAATCCCACGGCTCCTCGCCTGGCCTCCGCTGCCCTAGCCCTGCCACGTCTGCTGGGGAGAGTCGCTGTGCCGTGGGAGAACTCCTCCTTAATAAGCTTAAAACATCACAAAATATAAAAGAATCAATATATTTTATTTGGCAAAAAGTTAAATATCATTTCAACACAAGGATTTGGTCAGTAGGCCATGAGGTAACTATTTCAAAATAGACAGTGTACGTTCTGCATCAACATAACTTCCCAGATTTATTTTTTTTTTAAATCGATACAAATTTACAATAACCAAATGTAGGTTTTTATAGCGTATAATTTATTAACAATAAAATTAACCTTCATTACAATAACCATCAAATCATTCGATTAAAATTAAAACGTAAACCATAGGTAGTTACCCTTTTCACATATACGTATAGCTCCGAAATCTGATAACTGCTCACTGGTGCAAAAACAATATTTAAGCTAGTCTGTTTATTTACTTTTTTTTTTAATATATAGATTATATATACAACTGACAAAGACAGTACTATATATATATCAACTGTGCATACTAAAATGACTTGCTTCAATATTTTGAGAACCGTGATTCCCAGACATCCCGGACGAACATTTTTTTTCTACCTTTTTTTTTTTTTTGCGTTGGGGTATATATAATATATATTTTACAATCAAAGGTTAACTGTCTAATTATACAGAAAAGACTTAATACACTACAGAGCTATACTCTATGCAATTTTTATAATAAACAACCTGAGTTCAAATTGAATTCTAGCTTACACCATTACATCCGGTACAGCACCCAAGCACATAAATTGAGTCACAAACATAATTACCACAATAAAACACAGTGTTCAAGTATTAGAGCAGAGATCTCTCTGCCGCGCAAAGAGCGAATAAAATTAACTACGTAGACTAAACTATACAGTCCGTAAATAGTTGTGCATTATGAAAAGGTAGTTTTTTTCTTCTTCTTTTTTTTTTTTTCTTGCCGTAAGTGAAGAAACAGGTAGATTTATACAAGCCAGCTAAACAGCCTTTTCGTGCTAATGCCCCCTTTTTCTTTCCTATTAGAAAATTAAAAGTCTTACTGTACCTCTCCTGGCAAACTGGCCTCTGTGACAATCAAGGTACAATCATTATCAGAATTTTGCCAAGGGAAAAAAATGAGGCCTGGACCCAGACGCATTGCATGGCAGGGCTCGAGGGGAGGAATATTTTTTTAAATTTTTTTCTTTTTTCCTTTTTTTTTTTTTTTTAACTTTATGCATTTTCAATTTAACCTGCGTGTTGCCGTCATTCGTCCTTCGCTCGGTCCTTGTTGATTTTCTTCATTTTCATCCTTCTGTTCTGAAACCAGATTTTCACTTGTCTCTCAGTTAAATTGAGGAGCCTGGCCACCTCGTATCTGCGGTCCCTAGTGAGATACATATTGAACAGAAACTCCTTCTCCAGTTCCAGCGTCTGGTGCTTGGTGTAAGGGCATCGCTTTTTCCTGGTGGACCTTGCGTGGAGCCAGTTTGCAGCTGGATTATCTACAACGAAAACAACAGGAGAAGTTCAAGCTGGGGGCAGGGGGTGGGGAAGGAAGGGGGGCTGGGGAGGGAGACCCACGCAGGACCAGCCTCGTAGGTGTCCCGATACTGGGGTTAAGGAGGTGGCTCTCCTTCCTCCAGGCACGGAGGATGATGAGGCACAATGGACTCCAAAATACAGACACATAGAGAGGTCACACGCAACCACACGCGGCAAAGCCCCGCCGCCCCCGCCTCCCCTCGCCTCTTTTTATTGTTTGCAGGATGCAATTTTAAAAATACTTTCTCTCCCTCTCTCTCTCTCCCCCCCTTTGCTCCTTCCCTCCTTCCTGGCCTCCCCACGCACCCACCACACCCCCTCGCCTCAAAACTGCCAGCCCGGGGAGTGACCAGCCAGACCAACATGTCATCGAAATCGTCTCGCTTTTTAATTTCCACCTTCTCCCGTGTCATCACTGGCAAGACCCGGGGAGCTGGCGAGTCAGTCCTACAGCTGGCAGAACTAAAGCCTCGCCCGCTCAGCACCCTTACTCGCACGGCGTTAATCCCGACAGCAATCCCGAGGCGCTCTGCCACCGCCATTCCCGCAGCCCTGGGAGCGTTCAACCCGGGGGGGGTTTCCACCGAAGAGGCGAAGTTTGGGGGGGGTGGGGGGGGAAAGGGGGAGAGGGGACGCGGGACACCAAGTCAATGGTGAGATTTCTGCTCGCAGCCCCGCAACAGCCGCCCCGGCCTGCGAGCCGTCACACACACACCAAAAAACAAAAAAAAAAAAAAGGGAGATGAGATTCATATCCAATGCTTTCTAGGCACCCTCTCCTCCCCGGCCTTTTCTCACGCGTGGGAGCACGACGGGGCAGGAGGAGGATGCGGGCACGTCCTGCGGAGTTTGCTGGAGTGACTGGGGCGGGGGTGGACAGTTTTTTTCCCCCCCTTTCTTTTTTTTTTTTTTGTTATTGTTGTTTTGTTTTGTTTCAGTTGCAGTTGTCGGGTGGGTTTTTGTTTCCCTTTCCGCCTGGGAAGCCCCCGCCAGCCTGCACCCCGTTGGAGCCTGCGAAAGGCAGCGCCGGCTTCTGCAGATGGCAGACCCGGGCGCGCTGGAGCGGCGGCGGCAGCCGGTTGCTCGGCCGCGTAATTAGCCCCAGAGCCTCGACACCTTCCCCGCCGCCGGGCGCTGGCAGCGCCCCTTGAAGTCCATTACCCCCGCAGTCCCAACTTACTTGGATCGATCTGCGGTTTCTCTCCGTTTGCCTCACTTTCTCCATTGCTTTCAGAGAATGCGCCTTCGTGGCTTTGCTTATCCCTATCAACTGGAGGAGAACCACAAGCATAATCAGAGAGAGACAAAGTGTGAGTGTCAAACGTGGTACAGTCAGCCCTCCTGGCCGCCAGCGGTTCAGGTTTAATGCCGTAATGCCTGCCGGTAGGTAACCCGGGGAAAGACAAGGAGCCCGGCACAGGCTCAAGCCACGAACGCATGTACCTGCCGTCGGGCGGTGCCTGGTGGTGCGCGTAGGGGTGGTGGTAGACGGCGGGGACGCCGCTGGCGCCGGCGGGGTGCGCGGGGCTCCAGGGGGGGCCGAAGACGGGCGCCTTGGGCTGGAAGCTGCAGGGGGCCAGCTCGGGGTGCTCGGCCAGCCCCGCCGGCCGCGGTGGCGGCGGCGGCGGCGGCCCCAGCGGGGCGGGGGCGTAGCGGGGCGCCGCCAGCTCGTCCCCCTCCGCCACCAGGAAGGAGTCCACGTAGTAATTGCTGAGGGTCCCGGGAGCCGACATGGCGGGCGCGGGCGGCGGACCCGCCGCGGTTCGGGGCTGCGGGTTTCACGTAACAACTTGGTGCTGGCGGAGAAGTAGAGTCAGTAATAAGTTGAGGGCAGCCCGGGCGCCCATTGGCTGCCCCCGGTCACGTGGCGGGGAAGCAGAACAATAAAGTATAAATCAGTCCGCGGGCTATTAATGGGTCAGTGTTTTCCAGCCATAATTTTTATAGCGAGGCCATATGTTTTTATGCAAAGGGATATTGGAGTTATACGGCGAGGTTTGTTTTAATTGCGGCCAACTGAGATTAAAAGATCAGATTCCGTATTACAGCCCTCCCTTCTCTCTTTCTCTCTCCCTCTCCTCTTTTTTTTTTTTTCTTTTCTTTTTCGTTTAAGCGGACTATTTTATATCATAATTAATCATCCCATCAGTGGGTCGTGTTCCCCGCGAAAAAAAAACAACCAACACACAAAACCACCACCCTTGTGATCGGAGACCTTCACATAAAATTATACAATAATTGAAGCAATAAAAAAAAAGCAAAATAGCAGTTGCGGTATACTGTATTTAAATATATATTTATTATATTTCATAAGGAGTTATTGTTTCGGGAGCCACGGGGTTGTTATTAAGTCAGTAACTATGAGCGCGCTCATTTGCATGGCTGTGTTTCACAGCCGTAAAAATTTACGAGTGCTCGGAAAGGTTAAATTATACTATTGTGTTTAGTTTGGGAACTCACTGTAAATAATACCCTTCCGTTCGGCTCGGAGCTGCCAGCGGAAAGTCAAATTCAACGTATCCCCTTTCCGAAACCGCGCCGCCGAGCCGGCCCTCCCCGCCCGGCCGGAGGAGGACCGGGGCAGGCGCTGGCTCCGTATTTAGGCTTTGGCCCGCACCAAACTGCACTTCACCACCCGGGCAGAGCGCGGCAGTGACCGAAACACCCTCCTCGTCCTGCCCGCACCGCCTGCCCGCTCGCCCCTGCCCTTGGACTGGGCCGCCGCCGCCGGGGACCCCCCTCCATCTCCAGGCCGGGGAGAGGAGCCGGGGCCGGGAGCGACCGGAGCTCCGGAGCGGAACGGAGCCGCCGTCCCGGCCGGGAGGAACGGAGTGCGGGCAGAGGCGGCCGGCGGTATTTATCAGGACGATTAAGTCTTTAACTCTGCAGGCAAAGCAGCGGGGGGAAAGGGGAGAAAAAGCCCCGTCTCCCCGCTGCCGAAAGGCACCCCGCTTCTCAGGGCAGCTATCAAAGGGCGGCCGCCCCTCATTCTGCTGAATCAAATTTATGTGCGAATATAGTTATTTATTCGCTGGCACCTCCGCGGGCTGCAGCACGCACGCTAGCGGCGTCGGAAACCGAGCGGATGGTTACAGTTCTCCGCAGAAAGAGGGGAGGGTGTGCGGGGTGGGGGGGTGGGGGTGGAGGCGGCCAGATCCAAGTCCAGTGTTAGGAATTAAAGTCGTGGCCGAGCGCTTTGCAAATATGCCTGTGACTCCCTGAATTTTTTTTTTTTTTTTTTTTTGTCTCTGGCGAACGCTGACGCTGTTTCTCCCCGGGGTTGGCGAAGGAGCGCGGTCCAGGGGATGCACAGGGGCACAAAAAATATCCGCGAGAGTGTCAATTTGCTCGAAATATCTTTTATTGAAAATAGAGCCCAGAAAATGGTAGGGACGGCTAAGAAATAATTAAAATCACGTGTAAATATTGTGCATGCAAAAGTGTGGTTCTAATTAGTTTTACATCGCTATGTGGGCTGTCTCGCTCCCTCTCCCTCTCTCTCTCCTTCTCTCTTTTTTTTTTCTTTTCTTTTCATGTCTTCCCAACGGTTTAATCCGAAATCTTACAGAGATCCTATTTTAACAACGCTCTCTCCCCCATTCAGAATTACAGAGGCCCATAATGAAACTATTATCCCCCATTAGAGTTCGAAAATTACGGAACAGTTACAAGTTCCCCGCAAACAAGGAGCCCGTTATTTTCTAACAATTTAAAAAATGCAAATAAAGCTCTCCTCTGCTATTTTTTGTGGCCATTGTATAGACACGCCATAATAGAAAAAAATAATTGTATTTCTTTCCTGGAAAGACGGAACTCGACGTCATTTGTATTTATTATTAAGAGTCAGCTGTGGTGAAATGTGATTGTAGAACTTCCTTTTTCCATTCAGAAAAAATAATCTTAGCGGCAGGAGTCCTGGATGTTTATATTCGAATTTGGGTTCTCAACTTGCAGCGGGTTTCATTTTTTTGGTTCCCCACCAAAAATAATAGCAAATGAATAACAATAACAATACCGTTTAAGAGAAGGCGCCTGCATTTTTATTTCCCTGTAAAATTCTGCATTTGTTCACTGCCGGCAGCCAAGCGGCAGGAGAGGGTGAACAGAAAGCAAGAGATAAAATATAGCAAATAATTACAGACATTTTTCACGCGGTCACGTTGCTGATTACAAGGCTGGAGCATTCGCCTCTCTTTTTGTCCTTTTACACCCATTTTTCCCCAAAGTATTTTTTGCATACGAGCCACGAGGGCTAGTGGAGGCAGCTCGGGCTGCCTATGATTTGCGCTGCATATTACTTAAGGTTTTGGTGGCTTTACACCCTCACACCCCAAACCGGGCAAAAAAACAGACCCTCACATCAAATTGTGACATGAAACAGGAATTCCCAGGAACGGGAATTCCCAGGAACGGGGCACCGCTGGAGCGATCGTGCCTGAATAAAAATACTCCCTGCCCTCTCCGCCGATATAACCAAATTAGCAGAGCTCCCATTCCGCTAGCTCTTACCCCCTGCTGCAACTGGAAGGACCCCGTCGTTTTTTAAGCGGGGGAGAGAGAGGGGCATCTGCAAGCCCTGCTTCATTAGCCCCCACCCCGCGTCCGTAGTGGCGGAGTGTACGCGAGCGCGGGGCAGGAATCCGCGGGCGCTGGCGGTCTCTTTTCCCTGAACGGGAAGTTCAGGATCGCCTTTTCCCAGGGCTTCCTGCCACTGCGGACCTCTCTCACGGAATCGCTGGTGCTCCGAATCCACGGAGGTGGGATTTTTGGCAGAGCGGAGAGAAGAAAAAAAAAAATGTTCAGAATTTGGGGGAAGCGGTCCAAAAAAAAAAAATCAGGACCACGCGATTCAAACGGGAAATAAAGGGCAGAGGCAAATCTATGGACAAACGCCACAGAAGCACGCACAGGCAAACGCACGGTAAATGCAGTCCCCGCATGTCCGCAGAGCCAGCAGACAGCCCGTCAGGAGCACAGCGTGTCTAGAGGCAGCCACAAGCACTTAAATTTGAGTGCAGCGCGGGGCTCTGCTCCTGCCCCAGCCCAGGGCGCCTCCTTCTCTAAAGAAACCGGTTAGGAGAGGTCCAGCTAAAATCCACTATCCCAGCTCCTCCGGGTTCCTGCACCCCAGCCTGGACTTTCGGAAAAGTTTGTAATTTATTTTTTTTAAATTATTATCTTTTTAGGCAAAAAGAATCGCGGTTGCTAAAAAAATATTTTAAAATAATAGAAATAAAGGCGGCAATGAGTGAGATTTCTGCTCTTTCCCTTGCCTGCCTTCCGGCTGCCGTGCCGCACGGTTGCGGAGGGCCGGGCGGGAGGCTGCCCCTGCCCGCGGTCGCGCTGCGGACAACAAAAGGCGGCGGCGGTGGCGGTGGGCCCGGAGAGGTCGCTGTTGCTCGTTCCGCCGCCGCGGAGGGCGGCCGCGCCCGCGCCTCAATCGTGATCGTAACCGAGGCCTTGCGGGGCAGCCCCGGGGGAGCGGGCCCGACGGGCGGCGACGCGGGGCTGGCGGAGCCCTGCCACAGGCCCCGGCGGGCACCGGCCTCTCTCCCCCCCCGCACGGCGAGGAGAGAGCCGCCGGCGGGGCCAGGCGCACACACACACACACACACACACCGCCACGAGTGGGGTCCGCCCGGCCGCGGGCCCTGGGCTTTGGGGTGCCTTGTTTGTGACGGTGCGCGGTGCGGAGGGCGGCAGGCTTGATCTCTCCCCACCCGCTCCTCCCAGGCAGCCTCCCGGGTCTCTGTTTTTTAATAAATCCAGGCAGAAAAGTGGAAAAAAAAAACAGCACCCACCCGCCCACCCCCATCCCCCTCCCGCCCCCCGAGCTCGACCCACGCCGAGCGGAATGCAAAAACGCACCTGACCTTGAGTGCAGCCTATGGGCTTATATTAAAATCCCGCAAGCAGGCAGGGACTCGCTGAGGAGCTAAGCTAACCTTGAAGAACTTGTCAAGCTTCCCCCCTCGGCTGCCGTGTTTTATCTGAGGAATCAAAGGAGGCTCCGTTGCAGATGGGGAACAATGGCATTGGGACTTGACGCCTGCGGATCACCGCAGCGCTAAGATTTCTTCGGGCAGAAAGGACCCTCCGCACCAAGCGTACCTGGTGATGATATCAGCTGAAGTAATTAAGGCAGTTTCGTGCTGTAGAGAGAAAGGTGGAGCCCCAACAACATGAAACTACCTAAACCACAGAGCAGTTCTCAGGCGCTAATTATTACTTTTCCCCATTGCCGTGGTCTTTAAGGCAAGGATCCCGCTACGAAAATAAAACCAGAAACGTGACTAAAACATCCCTCTCGCCCGCCCGCCCGCCCCGCCGGCGCCCCTCCGCGCCCCCCCGGCCAGCCTCGGGTGGGTTAATGAAAACAAGAGAGAAATATAATAACACACACACCCCCTCACCCCCACCCACCCCCACCACCACCACCCCCGGGCAGCTTTCCCCTCTCCATGCAGATGCAATAGGGAAGAAAAAGGCCGTGCACGACAATGTTACATCACGAAAAGCTAACGGCTCCCAGTAAGCCCGGGTTCAAAGTCTGTGTGTCTGTCCCCCCGCCCTCCGCCTCCCTCCCGGCGTTCACATACCCTGCAAGGAAGCCTGAACCGTCGCTCTTCTCCCAGCCCTCCTTTTACCTTCCTTTTGTGCAAGACTCTAGTAGCTGAGCATGCAGCAAGGAAGGGAGGATGCAACACACACACACACACAAAAAAAAAAAAAAGAAAAAAAAAAAAAGAAAAAAAGGAAAAAAGCAGCCTGGGTGAAATAAGCTCTTCCACATGCAGCCAGGTAGGGAGCAGCCTTGTCTGGAGGGGCCCGCTGGCAGGGAGGCGAGGCTGGGGTCCCCCCTCCCCATGCGCTCACCTTTACGATTTCTTCTCAGCCCTGAGATAAAGCTAGAATTTTGTCACCGTCCTCTGGAGTTAAAGATCTCCGCGCACTTGTAGGTGTTTGATTAAAAAAAAAATAAAAAATATATACATATATCTCGTTTCCCTACCCTCAAGAAATAGTAATTTGCTTCCTCAGTCTATACAGCTCCTCAGTCAACTGAAACCACTCGTTCAAGACAGCAACAATCCAGATATACTAGCAAGTCATAAAACTGAACAAAAGCCGACAAACCTTAGAGCACCATCGCTATATGGCCCAGACAAATTACGACCGTCTAGGTAATATTTAAATAGATTCCTAAAGTAATTGCAGGGGGTTTAGGCAACTATTCCTGTTGTAAAAGTTCTCGAAGACATAAAGTAGAACCTGAGGATAAACAGTCACAAAAAGAGGTAAAATTAAAAGGATTCATTCCACGGGTTTTTTATTCTTCTATGAGAACATAAACATCGTCTTTTTCACGCACAGCAGCATTACAATATTAATTTATTCCGATTTAAGGTAAGAACTAGATATAGCTAGAACTAACATTTATAATAACGATAGAATGCATTTGCTTAAAACAGTACCGGCATTTTAATAATAATAGACATTTATACATATCTGTATTTATAGTTTTTCCCCTTTTTTTTTCTCTTTTAAAATTTTTTTTCACCTATATGTTTGACCCTTTAATGCATGTAACTTCACAGTATAAAGGAAGATGAACATATTCTCCCTCGCGATCTCAGACTCTGGCTCAGAAAGTCCTTCTGATGTTCAGGATATATTATTTTCAGTGAAATTAGTGAGGAAAAAGTGACTACTTTCTTCTCAAGGGGGAATTTATGTGTGCTTGTCATGCGTTACCAACGGTAACGTTATTTATAGAAAAAAATCACTAATTCCACATATTTAAGCAAAACTACATTAAGTAAATATCTACAACCATAAAGAGCGAGAGAAATTCAGAGGTAAGTGTCATAATTTAGTCCATGAGCAACACGAACTGTTTTATACCTTTAAAGAGAAGAGAATTCATTTTCCTGGCCAATTTTAAAGCTGTAATATTGACTTATAAGGTAAAGCAGAAAAAAAAATCTCTCTTAACACCCGTTCCCATGAAGCCCTTTTAAAGGATGCCTGCATTTCATTATTGTAAGTCCTGCTTTTCGAAGGAAAAAGGGGGGAGGGGGGAGAAAAGGAAAACGGAGGGGGGGGAAAGCTCCCAATATATAGAAATATGGCGAGGCTTAAATTCTTCATTCTGCAGCTATGTACAGTCCAAGTTACACCGCTTATAATTTAAAAGAATGCGGTTTTAACCGAGCTTGTTTACTTTTCAGAGAGAGATATGAGGGGAAAGATATTTGCAGCTCCTGAAATGGTATTTCTGTGTTTCAAAGCTTAAAGGAATGAATCGGCCCCGGGGAAGGCTGAAGGAAGCGGGAAGGTTCACGCACGGCATTTTGTGCATTAGCGTGGCTTCAGTCCGCCCCTCCACCCCCCACCCCAAAGCAGCTCTTAAGAGGTTAAGGGCATATTGAAAACGCCTAAAAACAAATCGTTAATCCATACAGGTGCGGATGACTACAGCCTAGGAAAATGATACTGGCTCTTTAAACCATAAAGATGTGTTTATAGGTTCATCAAGAGAAATTAAAGTTGGCTGTGAGCTCCCGAATCCTATTCTCTCTGTTCATTTTCTTCAGTTTCATTCTGCGGTTCTGAAACCAGATTTTTACTTGTCTGTCTGTGAGGTGGACTGTGCGGCTGATCTCTAGGCGACGCTCACGAGTCAGGTACATATTGAATAGAAACTCCTTTTCCAGCTCGAGAGTTTGATGCTTGGTATAGGGGCACCGTTTCTTTCTGCCACTTTTTGCCGTGAGCCAGTTTGCTGCATTTTCTCCTTTTGAATTGCCTAGTTTTGAGAAAGTAAAAAAGGGACGTTACCAGCTGGTAGGAGGCAAAGAGCTGGGGTGGGGGAGAGAGGGTGGATGGAGCATCTGCGTGTGTTGTGTGTGCGTGTGTGTGTGTGTGTGCGGGGGTCTCGCTCCGCCAGCCGCGGGGAGGTGGAATGTGGGGTGTCCTTGTGGGAACAGAGAGCTCCAAAGAGGTTTCCCAAACGTCCTGGATCCGCCCGGTAACATCTACCTCTGCTCCAAAAGCTCCGGACAGCCTCCTGCGGGGCAGCCTGCCCCTCTGGGCGACTCATCTTCGCCCCCCCAAAGCAGGCTTTTGCCCCCGTCCCCTCGGCTGCTCCAAGCCCCACTGTTACGGAGGGGCGGCTTGGTGAATGGCCTGGGGTCTGTTTTCACCCCCCAGACACCTGCTTCCAAAAAAAACCCCCAAAGCCTGCGGATCTCAACTTTGTAAGTGTGCTCTGGAGGCGGAAAACAAGGTGATCTGGGGAGCCGGAGCCTCCCTGCCTCCAGCCCCTGCCTTCCCGGGAGCCTCGCCCCGGCCCTCTCTTTTCCAACCATTTTGGGGGAGAAAACAAAAAAAGCACATAAATATATTAAAAATCCCCCACCGCAGGGTGTTTATTCCTATCAGTAGAACTGGCTGGGAAAGAGATAACGCCAATCCTTCTACGGCTCGGAGTGGTGCGTGGTTTGGCTCTCTAGTAGTTTTCCGCTTTCTTTTTTTTTGTTTGTTTGTTTTGTTTTGTTTTTATCTTATTATTTTCCAATGGGACGCCTGAAGGAATTATAAGGCGTCTGAAATGCGGACGAAGAGAAGCGCCTGAAAAGTCTGCCGCCCAGGGAAGGGGAGGTTTTTTTTCTTTTTTATTTTTTTTTTCCATGGGGACCCGAAAGGGAAATAAATAGGCAAATGAATAAATAACAACCCTGTTATCTAGTGTAGACGCTGAAGGATATTCGCGGTGCATTCATCAGTCTAATTTGATAGCAGTTCATAGATGGCAGATTTCAGCGCGGCTGTTATTCCGAAAAGCATTCTGGATCGTAAAATATAACTTACCGCGTTAATAGGTTTATTTATTGGCACTGCCTATTGCTTATTTTGGATGCTTTACAAACATCTCTGTTATCTGGTAGGCACCTTCACATCACAGGGGAAAGATTGATCTTGTTTTTCTATATGTTTAAGCAGCATGCAGGCTAAAGTTGCCCAGAGCGGAGGCTCTAAGGGTTTTAAACTATAGGATGGACATTAATTTTTACGGCAACCCCATGCCCGAATATTACAAAGTTCAGAAGGTCACTCTGAGCAGCGCTTCTTGGCAGCCCCGCGGGGCAGCTGGGATCTTCCTTTCGCATCGCGATGCCACTACGATCCTCAACCGCTTTTTTTTTTTTTTTTTTTTTTAAAAACCATCGCCACCACCATCACCATCATCATTCGCTTACCTACGGGCTCTTTCTCGGGAGAGGCTTTGCTGCTCTCCGACGGAGCTGGAGAGAGCTCCTCTGCGGTGGAAGATGAAGCCTGAGTCTCGTCCTCCCTCTGGGAGACACACGCCAAGGGGCTGGGGGAGCGCTCCTCGTCCTCCTTCCTCCCCGCGTCCGGGACGGGAGGCAAAGATGGAGGCGTCTGGAAGCGGCCGGGGGGCTGCGGAGGGAAGGGGGCAGCCCCGGCCGGCCCTGCGCCGTAGCTCTTGGAGGTGCCATAAGCCTGGGAGAGGCGGAAGTAGCCCGGGACCGGGACCCCGCCACCGCCGCCGCCGCCGCCGCCGCCGGCCGGGCTGGCCTCGCCGCTCAGCCGCGGGAAGGGAGCGAGGTCCGTGGCGGCCGAGCCCTTGGGGCATTTCTCTGAGTCATAGAGGCAGTAGGAGCTCTCCTCCTTAATGCTGGGAGCGAAGGAGCACGAGGTGGCCTGCTGGCTCTCCGGCTCTTCCATGCGACAGGACCGGGGGGGGTCTAGCCACACTTCCATCCCTGACACGTAGGTGTGCGAGCTGGGGACCATGCTTTGAGAAGTACCTTCATTGCGTTTGCCCAAAACGGGGAAAAGTCCGCAGCTTTGCAGCCCGTAGGACAGATCGGACGCTTGTGGCAGGTAGATACCACTGTTGGGGTAGTAGCCGCCTCCGCCTCCGCCTCCCGCTCCCGCCGCTTCTCCTCTGCCCGAGCTGATCAAGGAGTCTACCAAAAAAGAGTTTGCGGCCGGGCTCTCGGAGCATGACATTGTTGTGGAATAATTTGGCGAAGGGAGCAGATAGCCCTTTCTGGCTGACATTTCTTGTGCAAAACATGCTGAATATGATTAGAGATACCCCCGCGCCACGGCAGACGCCCGCAGCCAATGGAAGCCCGGGCCTCCCCAGCAACCCCTCCCCGTCTGGTTTCGTATGCACCGAGCTGCTCTCAGGTCGACCTCTGAATTTGGGAGATAGATGTATATTAATGTGTAATATGGATTTCCATAGGCACGGGCGCGCACGCTTGGCCCACATGGGCGAGCGGCTGCGCCTGGGCGGGAGCCGCGCTCCCGGGAAGGGGAAGGAGAGGGCTTTGCCGGTCCTGGCTCCGAGTTTTGCTCCCCTCTTGTCACACGCACCGCTATAAAATAGCCCGGCGGTCCTGATGTTTATTATACCTAGGCCGAAGCGGTGTCCAGATGAAGCTTTTACTATCACTCCTCTCTCCCCGCGGTTGGGCTTTCCGGCAGCGATGCCTGCCCGCCTCCCTGCACGGCTTATGTGTCTCACGAAATTAATAAAGCCACGGCTCGCCCGGTGTTTTATGCTCAGGCTCTGCTCATTTTATTTGATTGTCTCGTTTTTTTAAGAAATAAAAGACGTGTTATTGTTTATCACGGATCATTTGGAAACCGTAAAGGGGCCTGGTGCCTCTCGCGTTAAACTACTGAGGAAAGGGGCTGCTTCCAGCCTAACACCACCCGGGCTGGGCTTAAATTTCCTGGAGATAAAATGCTCGCTGCTGCGCTGAAGAATCTCTTAGGGAGCAATGCCACTCTGGGAGGATTGATTGTGCGGTTGCAGTTCCTAATGCTTTAGTTAACGCTGGATCCTTCCCGAGGTCTGATTACCAGTTAAAATATAAAGCCAGACATATGCCACAGAAAGAATCCAGACGCGAGCAGTTCAAATGGATCCTCGCAGGATGCTGCACACCCTGTTTATTGATGTGTTTATATTTGGGCGATCATTTTTATATCTCCCTCCTCTCCCTCCCCCTCCTCCCTCCCCCCTTCCCCCCCCCTCCACCCCCCATTTTGGGTCATTCACTTTTCGCTTCTTCAAAAGCAGCGTCTCTTTCACAAGCACTGTACTAAATAATAGAAAGAAGAGTAAGCAGATGAATCCTGAGATATTAGACAGCCCTGTCCAGTCAATATGCAATTGTGACGGAGGCAGCAGACAGATAGCAGACAGACAGGGACGCAGACAGAGAGACAGATAGATTTTCTAATGAATCGCTTAATGATGGCTTGCTTTCACTTCCATCATCTCTCGCTTATGCCATTTGGAAGTCGCCTCGCTGCCTAGCCCGCGAAATTAAGGGCTCTTTAGACAAGGGGTGCCCAGTAGTCCCTGCAGATCCCCCGGGAGCAGGGGCTCGCTTCTCTCTCCCGCACTCTGCCCGGGGAAAAAGGGGCCGACCGGGCTCCGCTTCCAGCAGGCCGGGAAGGGGAGAGTGGCTACCGGACCGGCCAGAGCCGCTGCCTGGCACCGGCCGCCGTGCCCGGGAGGACGCTGGCGGCGGAGCGTGATGCCCTGCATCCCCCGGCAGCCCGCATCCCCCGAACACCCCGCATCCCCCGCAGCGCCCTACCCTTGGCGCTCAAACCGCGCCGCGGAGCAGTGCGGGGCAGGGGTTGGGGCGGCCATACACCCCCCTCTCCTTCCTCCCCCCCGCCCCACGGATCTGTCAAGCCCCACGTGGTCTCGCCCCGCAACGTTTGCCTGCCACGAGGAAATGCTTTTTCCACAGGGTGACGTTCCCCCCGAGGAGTCTCGCCGTGCGGCGGGAGGAGAGTCTCCCTTCCTGCGGGCCAGCCGAGCCGGCCAGGCCCTCCCCGGCCTCCCCCCGCACCCGCGGGCAGCACCGGGGCAGGCAGAGTCTGCCAGAGCTCCGCGATACCCATTAAATCGGATTTTTTTCAGTGTGGTGGGGCCAGCATCACAGCGCGGCTTCCTTCTGACCAGCCCCTGGGATGCGGTGACAGGGGTAGATCCCACAGCCTATAGAAAAAAACAAAACAAAACAAAACAAAACAACAACAAACCCTTGGAGTTGAGTTTTGTTTTCTTTTCCCGCATTTCCTCCTGTAACATTATTTGTATTTCTCCAACCCGACTAACCCCACGATGTGTTAATGTGCGATGGACAAACCCTTATCAGATTCCTATGAGGGCCATATCACTGCTAACAAAATTAATACCATATAAGGCACCGGTTTATTGGCTGGTATACAGGAAGGCTATTATCAATAGGCTTAACGTTATAAATACAGATCTAAATAAAATGAAACGTGAGCCTCAACACCGCCTTCCAAATACATTTCTCTACACAAGTCAGGTATAAAAATGACTCCGGGGAAGTCCGCTCTTGCGGTATGTTTATTTTGCATTTGCCAAATTAAATAGAAATGGATTGCAAACCTAAAAGCCATACGGAACCGAGGAGCAACACTTGAAATCCTTCCAAAAGCTGTTTTTGAAATAAGCAGCTCCCTTTAAAAAAAAAAAAAAAATTGGATTAAAGGGAGGGAAAGGCCTGTAAAAGTACGTTGCAATCCTCGTCAGCCGGAGTAAAACGACTCGAAATGCATCAGGAGAAATACTAGTTGGCTCCTTCTCCCTCTCTGCCAGCTAATGCAGGGAAAACAGACAAAAGGCACGGAAGCCAGGGACAATTTGGAAGGTTTTAAGTTTTCTTTAGCCTCCTCTCCTAGGTTTTGCGGGGTGTAACCCCCCCCCTTCTCGCGTCCAGCGAGGCCGTGTGTCTTTGTGCGGGTGACTGCGAGCGGTGCCGGTTTGATGGTCAAGGCACCGACTCCGTCTAGATCATGAACTCAGCTCGGCGCTGCGTTATCTCCGCTTTCTTTAATCGCTAACAAGGCCAAGGCAAATAGTAACCAGCATCATCAAACCCAGTGAAGTAAAACTAATAATGTTCGCTTGATTCGTAACTATAAAAGATAATGGTCAATTCTGACTAAACTGAGCTAATTTGGCATGCGCTGCGTGTAGCTACTGCGTTTCCAGCGCTTAACAATGTGTCCCTTGGAGCTTAACCCCTATTTAAAAGAAATTTTAAAGAATATTGTGGACGCCAGGGGACGAAAAATACTTTCTTTTTAATTCTACTTCTGTAAGTAAAGCTGTCCGAGGGTCTATAAAACCGAGCAAATAAAATTCTGATAAATATCAAAACCGTCGAGAAGGTGCTTTCGCGGAGAATCTAAATTCACGACGTACATAGACAACACTATCAAAATAAAACTTTATTGATCTAAGAAAAATATAATAGATGCATTAATAGCGTCGTTAAGTCGTTTTATTGGTTAGACTAAAATTAAAAACAAAAAGGGGATAAATAAAACCCGACAGCTCAGCCTAAGCAAGCTCTGACTGGAAATCTCAGAATGTATCGTGTTAAACCGTGATTTATCTTTTTATTATTGGCCCGTATAACCCAAAAGATCAGCACTGTTAATCCAGAGACGCATTTTGCGAGCTAATTAAAATATGTTTTTATTTGTAGACACGGGCAAACTGCAATTTGTGAAAACATAAACGGCCTTGCAGTCTCTTGCAGGAGTGCCTGCGCCGCCTATCTGAGAATATAGCCGCGGATTACATTTTATGCAGCTCCAAAAATTAATGCAATCAGGGTATAGTTATTTAATATTGGAACTGTCAGTTGTCAGGAACGTGCATGTGTGCCAGATTTCTCTCTCTCTTTTTTTTTTTTTTATTATTTTTTTTTCCTGGATTTGCTCCAAAGAAGGCGGTATTCAAACAGGAGGTTTAGGAGCTGTATCCGTGCCAAGTTAGGTGACAAATGACGGCCCCACTAATTTTATCTTTACTAAAAATTCTTTCACGCTGGGGCGTGGGTGGGTGGTGGTGGTGGGGGGGAGGTCGCCTTGTTTTGGCGGATTATCCTGTTAAAAATTAGACTGAGATTTAATTTTATTCCGGCCATCCGGAGGCTTGTTCTCCTAACTATGTTTTATACTTCATGTGTATCGTTTTACTCATTTGGATTAGGAACATATTTTGCAAGTAATTCTGACGAGCTCAGAATTCTACTGTGCGGCAGGACAAAATACAGCCAAACCAATTCATTAGGGCTTTATCTCCTCGCCATTCCTTCGGCACTGGCGAGAACAACGAGGCTTTCTATTGTCCGGAGAGCCCCAAAACCCGTGCAGAAGCAACAACGGTATCGGGTTATACATGCGTCGGGAAAATCCTACATACCCAAGCCTGTCTTTTAAGTGTACCCGTTCTATTGCGAGAGATGGGCCGCACAGCTGTATTAAGCATTTGAAATCGTATCCCTTCTCCTCTTTTTGTAGTCGTCTTTCCTTTAAATAAGATCTGGATGCATATACAAATATATTTTCTGCTTGCGGTATAGCCTGGCTACACCGCACACACGTTGGCCTGAAGTTCCGATTTCAGAGCATTTAATGAAAAGATTGGGACACACTCACACACACACACACACAAAAAAAAGACAACAAAACACAAACCCAAAGAGCTTATGAAAAAGCCTCCCAGGGGTTTGGATGTGGTATGTGAGCTGAAGTTGAGTACACGATTAATTGAACACAGTGTAGACACTGAGTTGGCTTCGCCTCTTCCCTCCAAAACATGCAAACCCAAATCATGTGAAATAATAAACAGTTATTGTAAGAAACAAGCTTGTTTTTTTTAAATATTATCCTATGACCGCGGCCGTCAGTAAACAATTCGTAACCAGAGGGCGCTTTAACTGCTGCTGGGGTCCCTTTGATTTATTCAGCCGAGTATTGAATGGGGCAGGGAAACAACAAGGGGAAAAATAAATATTTGATCAAATATGCTGAGTTTAACTCGACTGGCGTAAAATGAAATGTTGCAAAGGGACCCTCAAATCTCCCCGCTCCTTCCCGAGACGTGGCTTTTCACGTCCTGGCGCTGCCGAGGGGAGGTCAAAAGAGATCAACATCCCCCAGCTTTTAATGGAGCATCTTTGATGAAATCGATAGGTTCCGATAATCATCTAAAAATGCTCTCTGCCGACTGAGCATGTGTTTTTAACTGCCCTTGCAACAGTTCCCTGGAAGCACGATTTTAAAGGACGCCTTCTTAAAAAATACTGCAGGCAAATTGCATTAATTTACATACGAGAGCAAGGATATAATGATTTTTTTCTTTTTTCTTTTTTCTTTTTTTCTCCTCTGAGGATATTAAAAATTGTATGCCCTCTCCTAAGAAACACGTGGATTAAAATATGCAGCCAAACCAGTATCTCCTCCATATAATACCACCTTTCCTCCCGCCCTTCTCAAATGGAGACATAACAAAAACATGTGAAACTTTTATGGGCGAGAAAAGTAACCTGGAGTTAGGGATACTCGTAGCGAGGATAGAGTTTCAAAGCTCCAACCCAGAGCAGCCCTGAGCACATGAGAATGTGTGACTATTGTTTGTTTACAGCACATGTGCTGGTTTAGAAATAGAGATAGATAGATAGATAGATAGATAGATAGATAGATAGATAGATAGATAGATAGATAGATAGATAGATAGATGACATCCAAAATCTCATCTTGCACAAACACTGACTTAATATGCAATCATATGAATAGTTTTTAGCATAAGTGGGTCAAAACTTGTTTACCGCAATCTGTGTCCAGCTGCGAGGAAGCAGACTACCCTTTAAAGTCACCAAACGACCCTAACTAAACTACAGTTCAAGTCCAATAAGATCGCCAGAATAGTATGTCATTTGCAGTCTGCGTTGCCATAGATCTGTTTGATTGAAGACACCTACTGTTCCACACATAAATGTCAAGTTTCATAATATTTCCAGTGCTGCATTTATTATTTTTTTTATATATATAACTGGAAGAAAGCTACAAGTTACTCTGAAAAAATATTTCCAGATAACGTGTATTTTCCACGCGCCCGGCCAAAACTTTACGAAGAGAAAAGAAAAGGTCAACCGCAGCTTAGAAAGTCCCCTTCTATATTATTTCACATCGTAATCACCAACTTTTTTTGCATCCCTTCCCCTCCCTACGCTTCTTTTCCGCGGTGCTCGGCCGTCGGGAAAGGGGGCCACCCCCCAGCTCTCTAGGTACCACACGCTCCTCGCCCTTGTCCACGCCGCCTAGATGAATAAAACACTTACCTTCGCGCTTTTCCTAATATTTTAGGAAACTTTAGCCCCGGCGGCTCCCCCACTCCGCCATCCCGAGTGGCCTTTGGGTTTTTGTTTTTGTTTTTTTTGTTGTTGTTGGAACGCGGAGCCCGCTTAAGTGCAATAATTACCCGTGCGGCTCCAGGGATGCAAAATGAACAAAGGCCAAGATTTTTTTTCTTTCTTTTTTTTTTTTTTTTTTTTCCTTTCCAGGGCTGCTCCCCTCCTCGCCCCAGGCGGCTTTGACATTGATCTGAAGATCGCCATCTTGTGGCAAAACAGCCCCTAAACCGTCGCCGCCGTCCGTCTGTCCGTCCGTCCGCCCGCCC
>JAOQGH010000012.1:33142849-33153716 GCA_025769975.1 Gallinago jamesoni
GCCGCGGCCGCGGCAGGACGGCGGGCGGGCGGGCGGACGGACGGACGGACGGCGGCGACGAGCTGTGTCCGTTCACCTCCCGGTGCCTTTATAGCCACGCATTTCGTAGAGGCGAGCGGACAAGTCACGGGCACTTTTTATGGCCACATTGTCACAGCCACCCAGAGGATGCGATTTTATTGGGCTGAGGAAATCAAAACCCCCCTTTTCGGCCAGAGGGAAACTCCATGGTTTCAACTGTCTCTGGGATTGGCTGCGAACGCCAGTTAATTTTTAACCGGGAAAGGAAGCTGGCTGGCTTAACTTTCATTACCATGCAGCTCTCCATCCGTCCCTCTGTCCCTCTCCCACCGCCCGTCCGTCTGTCCGTCTCCTTTTAACTGGCATCCCCTCCTTGCATGCTGGACAAACAAACAAACAAGAGTCCCCCTTTTACCCTCCCCTCCCCCTCCCCTCACTTTTTAACATTTCCTTTGGGTGGACGTTGTCTGGCTGGGTGGTGGTTGTCAACAAAGGCCCCAAGTCAGTAAGTCCTTCACCTCAAGGTTATGGGTGATGTCCAAGCAATACAGAAGTTCAAAGCCAGTAAACAATGCGAAAACAGAATGTACTTTCTTTTCCCGATTAGGATTAGGGTAAACATGGAAGATTCAAGCACTCTTCCCACGACACATTCCTATCTCAGCTATTGTTTGGGGTTTGGGGTTTTCTTTTCCCCCCTCCCATCTAACTTTCTCTCTTCATCCCTCCTCCCCCTCGTCCCCCCGCCCGCCTCCACCCCCTCTCTGCCTTGGAGATCAAGGACAATCTCAAACACTCCATTTCCACCACACCGCCATGTGGAATTTTTTTTTTTTTTCCTCAAGACAACAATTTTCTTAGAGTTCTCATTCTTCTGGCCACATCCATCGGCTGGCTTGGACCTTCCCTTTTAGTTGTCGGGCTTATAAAACCTGCCCCAAACGCCACCGACACCGCAAAAAAAAAAAAAAAAAAAAAAAAAAATTCCCGAGCAGTTCTCCTGGACACACGTGGAGGGGAGCAAACAGCACATCAGACTCATCAGAGGGTCACATCAGACCCTCGAGGATGGGACCTTGCCCTGCCGGCGTTGGCAGGATAAGTAAGGAAAGGCCTAACACATAGCGAGCTGTGAACATCCTTCATTTTTCCCTTGAAACGATGCTTGAGCACGCCCAGGTTCGCTTGTTAACTGCAGACAGGATTGAACGGCGAAGTTCACAAAAGAGGAATAATTCGCCCCAAATGACCGAACAAGGTCATGAGGAATTTCGGGTCCCAGAGTTCCACCGCGTAAAAGAACATGCAGTAACGTAACACCAGAGTAAAAATATAAATTTTCCATTTTTTTATTTTCCTTGTGCGCTGTTCCACTGTATACATGCAACCAAATACTTTCGCATATTAAAAGAAAACTGTATATACATATAGATGATACATATCGAAATCAGTGATGTCGTACAAAGATACTGCATTTTGTGAACGTGTCAAAGAAATTACATCCATTTGGTAAATTTATTAATCAAAAAACATTCTTATCACCACTTTGTTGCACATGTAAATAAATCCCACACCCTTTAGCCCCAAAGGAACAACAAACAAAAAAAAATCAGGAAAAAAAAAGGCATTCGAACAAAATAGGTCATGGGTTCTTTTTTTTTTATTATTATTTACAAGTCTTGTAAAACACCGTTCCTGTATGAAATATACATTCAGATATTCTCAACAGCGAATTACCTTAACGATAGAACACCGTATCCTTTGTAAACTGATATAGAATTTTAAATATTTTCCTTTTTTTCTCTTTCCTTTTTTTAAATTGCATTTTTTTCCACGCTTTGGTTCCTGCAGGGAAATATATATATTTATAGATATTTAAAATAACTCCGAACAACTCTCCATTCTTTGCATATGTCGTCTGAGCTCGTGACATTTAAAGTAGACAACAACAAAATTACCATATTTACATTGTTTGGCTTCTGTTTAAACTCCTCACTAGCCACCTTTAAACGAACATGCGATCGAGTTATTTTAATGATCCAATGTTAGTGCATTGCCCAACTCCAAGTTTCAATTAAGTGTTGTGTGGTATTTGCTAAACTGTCGTTCTCCACAGGTATTTCCTGAAGAAAGTTTGTGAGCCAGGAGCCAGAAGCCAGAAGGTTAGTTTCCTTTATGGAGTTGTTTCTTTTAAAACGCTGAAAATCACACTTTTTTGCCGTTTTGTTTTTACTATTTAAATATGATTTGTCTCCGAAAAGATGGCAACGCATAGTCAGTTGTCATAAATAAAACAAGAGCTAATTAAAATTTGCTATTTTTTTTTCAATGATTGTTTCTTTACGATATATGGCGAATTCATACCTGATTTTTTGAAAGTAAATAATTAAGTCTTTCGTTTAGTTCTCTTTCTTCCCGCCACCCCTTCCCTCCCCACACCCCAAAGGAAACACTACCGTACCCATCACTACATCCATATTACAACTGCTCGCGGATGGACTCGTGAAGGTGTAGGCATGTCATTCCCACCATCACCACCACCACCTTCCCTTTAATTCTGTGTGTCGTGTCGTCCGTCCTTCCTTCCCTCCCCCCTCCCCCCCTTTAAATTCTTCTTTCAAACCCATGGGCACTGCCTCCAACCTAGACATTTTCCGCTAAAGAAGAACAAAAGATTATCTATCTCTCAGAGTTTATGTTCTGCAGTGGTCCTGGTTGCGTGAGCTCGACCTGGCAGTCTCCAGACAGCTGTTCCGCAGCAGCACAGGGGCGAGAGAGGGCCGGAGGGGGGGGCGAGTCCGGGGATGGAGGGGTGCCGTCCCTGCCTGTGTGCCTGCCGAAAGCAGGGTGAGCCGCAGTGCCTGGAAAGGTAAGAGGTATGGATTTTGCACTCAGAGGTGACGTGCACGTTTAGAAATGGATGCCACGTGTGTCAAAACCAAATCGATTCCAGTTGATATGTAAATATATATATATATATATATATATAAAAAATCATCATTGAAGTTCCAGAGTAGATTTACATGTATGTAAAACCTTGGATTCTTCTAGTCCCGTCAGATACACACCTCCTTCCTCCACATAACCCCGTGGCTTGACCTTGTCAAGGGCGAAATCTGAATTTAATCTCGTCTTGAAAAATGCTATGAGTTTTAAAGTAGTGGATTAGCTGAGTAATATTGTAATCGGTCCCTGTTAATTTTTTTTTCTTTCATTCTTCTGTTCTGAAACCATATTTTCACTTGGCGGTCGGTCAGATTGAGCATTCGGGAGAGCTGGAGGCGTTTCTCTTTGTTTATGTAGACACTGAAGAAGAATTCCCTTTCTAACTCCCTAATCTGATATTTGGTGTATGGGCATCTCTTTTTGCGGGTACGTTGTCCACCTGTGGAGTGAAAAAAGGCAGAAGCGTTTGAGACCCGGCGGTGGCCGGCGGCGGGGGCTGAGGAGAGGCTGGGGGGACACACACACATATTCAGGCAAAACGCCTGGAAAAGACGCGTTTTGCCCGCTCCGGGCCGGCGTTGGCAGGTCCGAGGCTGGTCGCCAGCCCCTCCGCCTTGTCGGGAGCGGGACCCGTCGAGGCCCCGGACAGCGGGGCAGGGCGAAACCCCCGCCGAGACGCGGGGATCCGGCCTCTCGGCCTCGGCGGGGAGGGCGGCCGGAGGAAGGGGGTGGTGGCGGGGGGTTCCTGCGGATTTCGCGAGCTGGAGGAAAGCCTTTGTAAAGCTGCTCCGCCGGGCGCCAGGCGCGGGGAGCTGCCGCCGGAGCAGCCATCACCTGGCCGCCCGCAGCAGGCAGCGCGGCACCGGGCAGGGTGACCCAGCGCCCAGCCCTCCCCGAGCCCCGACCCCTTCGGATCTCGCCCCCGTCCCCCAGACCAAGCCCACAGCAGAGGAAAAGCCCCAGAGCCCGGGGGCTAAGGCGCCTCACTCTCCCCCCCAACTCCCCCAGCCGGCTTTTTTAAAGCCCGCTCTCCACCGCATCGAGGTAATCTCCTCTCGATTAGCCATTACGGTTTTAAAGTTCATTAAGCAGAATATAAAAGGTTTCAAGGTTCAGGAGCTCTTTACGTTAAACGTAGCTGCTATTCCTTTAAAAACTTCCTTTTCTGGTGCAGTTCATTGTCGAGGTATTTTTTTCCCCGAGCCGTATACTGGCTTTGCCTTTTAAAAAGCCCACATAAAAAAATCAGCCTTTGACAGATTGAATAACAATTGTAAGTAACAAACTGTTGGACAGAAGGCAACACGTAATTGCCACAGTGCCTTAGTAAAATGGCTTCCTTTAGACAAAAAGGCCAGCTTTAGGTTAATTTGTTTCTTTTAATATATTGCTACAGTTCAGGCGGCTACTTTATCTGTTAAACGCTATTCTAGTACAATCGTTAAAACGGCGAAGGCTTTGAATTCAGCTCCTAACTAGACTCCTGGTGCAACACATGGCATTTATAAAATCACTGGATTACATTGATATCAAAGGAGTCGGGATCTCCTTTTTTTTGCCGAATTTACAGGCACCGAACGTGCGTTATTATATTTTCGAGAGTTGACCACAGAGCTCTTTTTTATTATTATTAAAAAAAGGAAAAAAAAAAAGAAAAAGAGGAAGGAGAAAGAATTTTTTTTTTAAGGCGTCCATTGCCCGGTGGGTATTTCACGGCCAATTTCAGCACTAAACACGTGATCTCGCCTTTTATAACAAAGTTTTGTTGGGGGAAATCTAAAGGCCCTTCATAAACCTTATATGCTTATAAAACAGCATATAAAAATTTAACAGCGGCGGTGCGCTAGATTTCAAGCTGCCTTTCCTAAAAGCGCTCGGGCGCTGCCTTTATACGTACTGGAGCTGCCGGATTTCTCCTCATTGTTGCCGGAAGATGACTCGGGGCTGCTGCTGCTCTCCGGCCGCCTCCGCCTCTCCTTCTCCGCCGCCGCCGCCGCCGCCCTGCCGCCGCAGCCGCCCTCCGAACTTGAAGTTGCCGCCGCCGCCGCCGCCCCGGCGGCCGCGGGCGCCTTCTCGCCACTCTTGTCTACCGGGTAGTCCGCCGAGGCCAGGTTTTCCGCCGTGCCATAAGCCGTCTCGAAAAACTGGTCGAAAGCCTGGGGTAGGACCCCGTTCCTGCCCACCGTGCTATAGAAATTGGAGGAGACGTTGGTGCTGGGGTGGTAGACGTTAGCTGTGTTTTTGCCGAACATCTCGCCCATGCTAGCAGTGTTGGTGGCAGGCAAGCAGTCTCTGTGCATGATCTCCTCTGCGGAGTAGCAGTGGGGCAGATTGTTCCTGGGGTGCCATTTACTGGAGGGATCAATGGCATATTCCCTGAAGGTAACTTCTCTCACAGGTTGGACCTGGGGTAGGTTGGAGGAGTAGGAGTATGTCATAGGGCGAGAAGACGGGGTCTGGGGCAAAAAAGAAGGGAGGCTGGAAAAATCAGGACCCGAGACGTAGTAAGTACAACTTGGCAAATACATGTTAGAGGAACAAGGAACACGCTCATCAAAATCCATCATTAGGGGCTACCTCGGCTTCTCCGCATTAGCTGAGCTTAACATGATTCTCTAACGCAGCTGCCTCTTTGAAGCAGATCCGTGAAGTAAGAGATGGGGAGACGTAAGCTGACGTGGAAAGCTCTCCCCGGCGGCGGCAGGGAGGTGCGGTCACGTGGCCCCGACGTTGACATTGACGAGCGGCGGGTCCGGGCCCCGCTCCCTTTGTGGCCATCGCGGGGGGAAGCAACAGCTCGTCGCCAGCGCCTAAAGGGGCGAGCCGAGCGCAGGTTGGCCGAGAAGGGGGGGGGGTGCGGGTGGCGAGGGGGGGGGGGGATAGCCCTTAGAGGACACAAAGCCGCCTTGGCCACTGCCCCAGAGAGAGCCGCCCGGCCCCTGGCACCCGCCGGCTCTGGAGCAGAGAGGCTGAGCAATCCCCCCAGGGTCAGGGGAGACCTCTCTGCTTCTCTGGGTGCTGCTGGGGCGGTCGGCGGCCGGCTGGCAGGCTGCGCCAAGGAGGGCACAGGAGAGATGCAGGCACGGTTTCTTCTGGAAGGCTGCTTCCGAGTAGGAAACACTCCTGAAGAAATCGGCCGGTGGTTTTCTTCTTTGGGTTTTTTTTCTTCCTTTTTTTTTTTTTTTCTTTTTTTCCCCCTTTTTTCTTCTTCTTTTTTTAATTTTTAATTTTTTTTTTCATTTTTATTCGCTTTGGTCTTCCCCCCGCCCCCCTCCACCCCTGAAAAAAGAAAAGGAGAAAAAAAAAAAAGCAAAAAAAAAAAAGCCCTCGCCCCGCAGGGTTTTTCTGGAAACCTTACTAGGAAGAATGTGCCAGGGTCAAGTCTGTACTGATTTTCATGGTGAATAGATTACATGCTTGCATTCATGTTCACTTCCGAAGCGCTTAGTGTCTTCCTTCCCTTACTTACATATTAACCTCAAATACCCTGCGCGGCTTCAGCCAAGCTTTGCTGGAGGTAGTTAACAATGTCGGGGTTACCCAGGACGCAGGTTCTCTGTCCGTCTCCCCCCCCTCCAAACCGCCCCTACTCGCCACGCCAGAAAACCCTTTAAATCGCAGACCACGGAGCTAAAGAGTGTTTGCTGATCTCTCCGCCTCAACGCTGCCGCTAAATACTTGGAAAACCAGTGGATGTTGGGCTACTCCGGCTTGACAAATACTCCGAGTTTAATTGCCAGAAGCCTAGTTAAAATTATTTGACATACCGTTAACCCCTAGGAACAAACTTGCCGTACCAAGATGCTTTCCTTTTTTTTTTTTTTTTTTTGCTGCGTAGCGTCGCTGAAGGCTGAGACCCAGGGAGACCTATTTTAAAAACGTGGTTAAACTTTTACTATTGTTGAATGAAAGGGATGATATAGAAAGCGGATTGTGCAGGGCAGAGACTAAAAAGTACTTCTCTGCCAATAAAAATGCACACCCCACGAAATGAGCAGAGCCAAAGAAAACAGAGAAATACGCCAAAGAATACAGCACCTTTTGAGGCACGGACATCCCTAGGCTCTCGGAAAAAAATATTTTTTTGCTATTCTGATGCTCGATTTCAGAAAAGAAATATTTGGGTTCCGGCTGGATTTCATCAAAATAGAAAAACAGAACGGCAAAAGGCTATTGTGAAGTCGGTGCTCTTAGGAAATTAGACGTAGTTCAAGATCCATGCCCCCGTGGACTTTGGAGGCTAATGGGAGGGAAACGAAAATGTTAGGGAAGGAATATTTGGATTTTCCCCCCTCTTCCTCTGCAGTGCTGTAGAAGTATTTATATATCCGGAGAAAGTTCTCTAGTAAATTCTGGAGATCTTCGATATTTAAATGTCAACATCGATTTGTTTATTTATTGCTTAGCTTATCGTAACTGACTCAATAACAAATCTAATCATGTTGTGCGCAGAGAAAATATTCTCATTATGTATTTTTCCTACATTATAGTTAACCATTGCGTTTGAATTCAAGCTGTAAATTCAATATTATCAAGTAATTACTTTGTAGTGGAGTAAACTAATTTATTAGCATTAATGTTTATATGCCTTTTTCTTATTTTACAAGGGTTACCGTTCACAAATCAAATGCTCTGGACGTATCCCTGTAATGAACTCTTTATTTTGGTTTGCTGTAAGAACTTCTTATGCTTACTGCATGTCTGCGAGCTGAACTTGAAATTAATGAATTAATCTTCCAGCTTGACATATTTGCTAGAAAGTGGATGGAAAGAGATTGCATGTCGTCAAAATGCTAGCAGAAGACTGCAGTGTCGTTTAGGGATTGTAAAAGGGTTTGGGGGTTTTCCCTCTCTCTTCCTCTCTTTTTTTTTCTTTTTCTTTTTTTTAAATTTGGGGTGAGGGCTGCAATGGCTCTGGCTGGGTTTTTCCTTAAAGCTATACTTTTAAATGTAATAAAGTGCTATAGCATTTACTCCCCCCCCCCCAACCCCCCAGCTATTGTGGGGGAAGTGGGATGGGGTTGGGGGGGTCGGAAGCCCCCTTTTGCTGCCCAGGCAATGTTTATTTTCCCTGTGACCCCCCCCTCCCTTCAATTCCGCCGATGAAAAACCTCTCCCCACACCCTGCACACACGCATACACCCCTCCCTTCAAACAAAAAGGAATGTATAAGGATTTCAGTGACTTTGAGATAACAAAGGCGCCACCATTGCAGCGCCTCGCCCCGCCTCTGCGTGATGGCAAACAAATTCTTGCACTTGTATTAGGGCTTTTAAGGCTATAATTGAACACGGCGCGTCTAGGAGAACCGAAAACAGTTCTAGACTGACCTGCGGTTTTATAGCACTTTGGCAGTCAACTTCAGCTTGTGTCAGAGCAGACACGACAGAGCTGCCCAACGCCTAATCGCGGGACACCGCCTCCTCGGACTCACTGCAGCCCCCCTTCCCCTTCCCCGTCCGTCCCCCCCCCCCTCCCCTTCTTGCATTTCAATAAATTTCAAACCTTGGGGGCTAGAAATGGGGAGCCGAGCTGGCACAGGTTTGTATGGGGCTGCCTCCCGCTCCCCTCCGCAGCCGGGGCCGTGGCGCCGTGCGAGGCTCCGCCGTGCCAGAGGTCGGGGCCGCCTCTGGGAAACAAAGGGAAATTGAGGCAAGAAGGGCGAGAAGGCAACCGCAAATAGCCGTGGGTGTGCCTGTGCGTGGGTGTGCGTGGGGGTGCGTGTGTCTGGGCATATGTGTGCTTGCACAGCATGCACACGTGCAGCCCCGATGCCTACTTTTGAATCGCTCGAACTGTCTTTCCTCCCTCCCCCCCCCCCGCTTCTTATCCCCCCCCCCCCCTCCCCTCCCCAAACCAAGCCGCCTATTTCTTCAAGAGGGTTTGCAAAGCATGGGGACCCCAAAATGCCTCCCGGTTCCGCCTGCAGGAGGTAGGGGGGGGGGGTGATGGGGAAGGCTGCGAGGGGTGCAGCTCGTCTGGAAGCGAGAAGGCACCCAAGGCACAGGCTGTTCTCTGCTTTATTTGCTGTTAAGTGAAACAGAGATAATGTACGCTTAAAGCCCCGGAATGTGTGGGTAATTGCAGGGAGCCTGCTGTTAAGTTGCTGTGTTCAGCACAATTATCAATGTTGATTATTTGGTCTAATGTTGAATTGCTCTTTTAATACAGTAATTGGGACTTCCGCGTTGAGGAAGGGGGAAAATCGAGCCTTCCCCTCGCTCACCCCACCGAAAACAACATAAACAAAGGCAGGCATTTCGTTTGGAGAAGCAAAATGCATTCGTTACGCCTTCCCGTGTATTTCGGCCGGATTAGAGAGGGTAAAACCGCTCTGAATTTGGGAGCTCTGCTGCAGGACGTTGGGGTGTTTTTTTTTGTTTTTTTTTTTGTTTTTGTTTTTTTTTTTTTTTTTAAAGGACAAGCGTGGCCAAGAGGTGGGGAGACTGTGAGCACATTTACCCAAAGCTAAGCTAAACAAAGCGAGGGGGAAAAAAAGCTACATTTCTTCTTCGGAGGAATATAAACAGAGCTAGGACGCCTCGATAGCCTAGCTTTTATATATACAGATGGCGTGCAAAGGGAACTGTTTAACTTACTACCACTCGTCTCCAAAAGGTCAAGTTCTACAGTATCTAAATTGTTGTCTTTTTGTACCCTATTTTGCTGGGGGAAAAAAAAAAAAAAAAGGAAGCCGACCATTTACCTTGCCAGTAGCATGGGTGCCTGCAATTAACAGGAAAAACTTGTGCTAAAAGGAATTTGCGTCAAAGGGAGCTGATTAAAATATTACACGATTTCTGGCTTCAGTCGCTGCTGCTCCTCTCGCATGGAAGGGTGAGGGGTGTTACGGCTCCAGCAGGAGAAAATATCTCAGGAATTAGGACACTGTTTTGTAAACTTGCGGGTTGATTACAGTCTACAAAGGCTTATTAGAAAAACGTAATATTAGGTTATTCGCAACGTTGTTGCCAACGAAAAGCGCAACCTCTTCCCACCTTTTCCAATGAAAATAAGGCCAGAAGGCGATAATTCTTCTCAAAATTTGCCAGGAATGCAGCTTCAGAAAAGCGTGCTTATTGTTTGGGTTTTAAACATTTCGGGCTCAGAAGTTCTTAACTGGTGTTTCTTCGTTTCTGTTTGTCTTTTTGTCCGTTGTGGAAGGGAGCCATACATAGTCGTCTTTTTTGTTTTGGTTTGGTTTGGGTTTCTTTTTTTTTAACTAAATATGTTCCCTAACACTGCAATAGAAGGAAGTGTTGCAATATTTAACTAAGATTTTTCAAATAATGTAAATACTAGGTGATTCTTGATATCGACGGGATGGAAGCCGCGTGCTGTGATACGGGACAGACTATTTATCGTCCAAAACCTGAAGCGGTACGGTTGTGGTTTTTACTAGGAAACTGCAAAAGACGTTTAAAGAGAAAGGGAAAGGGTAGATGTAAGCGGTACTCAAGTCAAGGTTATTCTGACTTTTTTTTGCGTTGTATTTAATCGCATTACATTATTTCAGAGGCTTGAGAATCTGAATAGGCTACGCTCATCTGGGCGTAAAATATTTTAGATTTTTTTTTTAGTATTAATTACCCATATTCTCTCATTTTCTCTCTCACCCTCTTTGTCTTTCTAAGTCGCTGGGATGGAAAAGCTTCAGGGGGTGGGTGGCTTTTTTTCCTCCTCCCAACCCTCCAGTTCAGTCTGACCATTAGGATTAAACGGCTACGGACCTGAAGAGGTCTATCCGTCGTTGGCGACCAACCATGATATTTTGCATCCTTTTGCGCTGATGAACACCCGAGAGCTCTATCTGAAGGCAGAGTCTGACTCCCGTAGCTGCCGAAATACGGAGGGCCTTTATTTTTTGCTTTTTTTGTGTTGTTTTGGGGGGGGGGGGGGG
>JAOQGH010000012.1:33153726-33275007 GCA_025769975.1 Gallinago jamesoni
GGTCCAAAAATAGGTTTTTTTGGTTTTTTTTTTTTTGTTTTGTTTCCCCCCCCCCCCCCCCCAAAGAGGATGCTTATTCCAGACAGATAACTCCTCTTTTTCGACAACTATTTTTTTGCTCTTTCGCAGCCAAATGATTTGCTGTTCTGACCGACTCCCGGCGCCTTCACAAGCGCAGGGAGTTTCTCATAACGCCGGGTCTCCTCACTCCCCGCTTCTCCAGCCCCGCATGCCCCAGTCTCTGGGGCGCTGAACCCCTCTGAATTGTGTTTATATTCTCTGCTCAGACCTTGCTCCCGAAAGAGAATAGAGGCAGATTTGGCAATAAGGGGGACATGAGAAAATATTTTCTCAAACGGCCAAGTATATCAGAAATTGATTGACTGGTGATGCTACCATAAATGTCTCCTTTTCTACCCTTGAACGCTCTGCGGGGCTTGCCCGACACATGAAAACGCACATCCAGTCATTCCTTTTTCCCTCGTCTATCCAGACACAGGTGCAAGAGACTTCTTGCCAAAATAGAGTGCCGGGAGAAAGGTTTCTAGACCAAAGCGATGAGCTTTAAAAAGAGCGCAAAACCAGATTCCCCTGATTATAACCCCCCGATAAAGAAAATCGGGTACTTTCCACCGACTCTCACCCAAACACGCAAAGAACTGGGTCATTAGCGCCGTTTGTAGTAAGGCGGTTCCAGTCCTTTTTCATGCCGATTTATTTTATGTGGAATGAATCAGAGCAGTTTAGGGATCATCCCCAGCAATCCCTTGAAAGTGCGGTGCTGTTAAAAAGAGGCGGTTATCCCTGCGGACGGCCACATCTCAGACAATGTTCCCATGCAAAGTTCACCCGCAGCCAGGAATGCCGCTTTACCCTACACATAAAAAAAAAAAAAAAAAAAAAAAAAGCCGCCAAAACATTCCCATGTCGACTTACATTTAAAAGTATTGCTACAACTGATGCCTTGAACTTGACCTTAGATTTGTTAATCCAGGAAATATATTCAGTGAGAGGAAAAAAATCCCACTGCGTTGCCTCTAACAAATGAGTATTTTTCTGCCTGCAAATTCAGGATGCAAACAACGCACCAGAGTTATGAGATATATAACGTGCCCTCTAGGTTAAGAGCACAAAGCTACAGAAAGTGAAATGCCTCAAAGCCGAGACAAGCTCGTCGTAGTCAGACTGCTCCTGTGATGCCAAGATCCACACTGCCGCAGAAATTCAAGTCAAGGTAATCGACTGGGATTCTCAGCTAAATAGAGTTTTATAGGATATAAGGTTCTCTCCAATGCACATTGAATTTTAACAGTGATTTATAAGGGTATTTCAATTTTTTTTATATATTTTATTTTGCCCAACTCGCCAAGAAACACATCGGATTTTACTGTACCACACTGCTAACTTTATAGGAGATCCTTATTCACATATCGTGAAAACCACTGAAGTAAAGAGATTTCTTCATCAAGGATTGTTTCAGGGGGCGGGTACAGGAAGTATCACTGTACCGGGGTTGTCAAATCAACGACTTCAAAGCCCCAACTTCATATTTGGATGGACCCTCGGAACTGCATTATAACGAACGTACTTGTGCTCGTGTAACCTTTATAGGGAGCTATTTTTCTAACGCGGGCTTAAAATACGCGCCGCGGTTGAGGATGCAGCTCTATGCCCACCTACAGCTCAGGCGGCTCCATAAGGACGGGTTCCTGTCTGTTCCCTCATATGTCACACGAAGATACCCATCAAAATAGCTCTCCCTCTGAGCCTAATATGGCTGCTCTTGCCTATGCCGGGGGGCGGGGGGGGGGGGGGGGAAACCCGCTCGCCGTCCCGTTTATGTCCCTTTCCCGACTCCTCAGCAAACGCCGATATTAATATCGCTTCGTCCAGAAACGGGGGCGCATCAGCATGACAGCTCCGCACCGCAGAGGCCGCAGAAATTTTGGGGACACATCCCCCCCCCCCGCGAATGGGACCAGGCGGAGTGTGTGCGTTCCTCGCCCTTTCTCTTTCGCTTTTCTTTCCCCATCCACACAGCACAGTATTTTCACTTTACAAACCCTCGCATATTTAAAACATAAAAAACAACCCCTGGCTGAAGACGAACCCCACGCAGGATGGCTTTGTATTAAAATCCATCATTTTTTATGCCTATCCGAGGGCATCTCGAAGGCTAAAACCAGATTTAAAATTACCCTGCTTTTCCATTACTGCTCGCCCAAGCCGACTAAGGGAGGCCGATTTATATGACCAGGGATAAATAAAAGCACTTCGCTCGGTGCGTTCAAATCAAGGCGATTACGACGGAGTTCGGATTAATTTAAACTGGCAGGTTACAGCGCCCGGCTGGCATTTTTTCTCTCTAGATACACACAGCGATGGCAAAAAGCAGACAGGTCAAACGTCCTTCCCCTGCTTTCTTCCGCACATCCACCCTCCGCCCGGGCTCTTGCATGATTTAAATAACTCCAGAGGCGAACACGCAAGAATAATAATAATTAAAAAAAAATAATACCCGGGAATAAAAGCAGAGCCGCTTTTCCACGCAGCCTGACCCAAACTCCGCAAGACAACCCGGCGCAGCACAAAGCCAAGCACCCAGCAGCTCCATCTGCAAAGTCTGCCCGCGTCTTGGGCTCTGACCCCAGCCTCTCCTGGCCCTCTTTCCTGCCAAGAAGCCTTCTTTGCTTTCCACCTGGGAAGCAGCATCTCTGGGAAAGGTGGAGCCAGCACCCAAGCTAGGAGAAGCAGCCTTACTTTCCTGATGGGCTCTATTAGCATCAGCCCGGGCAGCCTTCTTCACCCAGGTCCCCGCAGCAGAAGCGGCGCTTCGGCCTCGTCCTACACCGTGGGAGAAAGGGAGCGGGGTGGGTGGGTGGGTGGGTGGGCTGGGTGGGGAGGGGGGGTGAGGGGGAGGGAGAGAGAGCGGGGGCCTGGGAAACCCTCACAAAGGCCTTCCAAATGACTTTTCTTCAGTCATGCAGGGGGCTTTGGGAGGGGACCGGGGTGGGGGTGTTTGTTGTTGGCTTGTTTGCTGAATTCACCGCCGAGCGGGGGGAGAGGAGAAACATTCGGCCGCTTCCAGGAAGAGCATGAAAATCTTACCCCAGCATCCAGAAGTCTCTCTCCTGTGCAAAAATATATCCCCACGGTGACTGACAGCTAGGATCCCGCGCTGGGCTGCAGACCTCCGGATCAGTGAGGATGGATTGCACATTGGTTTTGGTTTTTTTTTTTGTTTCCTTCCCTATAGATTAAATATACCCGGTCCACAGAATATTCCTTCTCGATCTCTCAGTGACTTGGGTTGCTGTTGATTTGGGTTTTGACATATTTTTTTTTCCCAAGCTGTTGTTGGTCTGGCTTTAGACGCAGAGAAATCTAGCCACTAGGGCACACCGTCCTTCCTGCCAGCTTCAGACAAAAAGCAGCAATAACACAGGCTAATGACGATTATTGCTGTTACTATTGCTATTATTATTGCTATTTATTTTTTCCTCTCTCTCTCTCCCTCCTGGTCCTTTAGGATTTCCGATGGCGGTTTGCACACAAGGTGATGGCAGGAGGCAAAAATGCTGTCTAATTCCACCGATTCCCACTGCACGAAAAAGAGGAGGGAAAAAAAAAAAAAAGTCCCAGTGTTTTTGATCACGGGACACCCGGCCGTTCCTCCTCAGTACACCCCGGGTCACAGTACAGTAATGACCGTGGGTTGTGCGTTGTAGGACTTGACCTTTCCTACGTAGAAGAGGGCGCTTTCCTCTACGCTGTGGGGAGGGAAAGGGAGGGGGGAGCGGCGGGAGGAAGAGAGATGCTCTCTTTGGGGATGTTTAATCACAGTTCAGATCTAGGAACGGGCAAAGCTTCTGCCTTTCAGCACGCCATGTTGAAGCTATTCACTGGAGCACAAAAAAAAAAATTTTTTTTTTTTTTTGAAGGGGGTGCGGAGGCGGGAGGGAGGCCGGAGGGAGGGAGGAAAGACTTAATGAACATTTGCATTTCGTACCCTCGTTCATGAATCAACTGTATTCAAGAGGGAGGGAGGCCGGGGGGGGGGGCAAGGAAGGGCTCACGGCGTGGTTAAAACACCCGCGCCCGGACCCCTGCGGGGGTCCGCGGGGAAAAGACACCCCCTGGTCCCCCCCTCTTCTCTTTGGACTCCTTTACCGGCCGAGAAGGACCAAAGCCATCTCTTCAAATCATTATTAAAGTGCATTAAAACGCATCTAGAAGTTATGAATGGCAACAAACGGCCTTTTAGCGCCTGCCAATATTTTATTTTTATTATTAAACGCTGTCTTGATTTTATTGCTAACGCTGCCCACGGAGAACGCTGAAATGCACCAGGAATTGGGTTTTATTTAAGCCATAGCCAATTTTTTGTAAATAACTTTAATTTATAGGCTAGAGGCCGAGATGCTTACCCGTTCATTCAGACGCGTGCAAAATAAAGTCGCTGCTCTGGAAGCAACGGGCGATTTTATTTTCTGAGCATTTCGATATTCAGCACCATATTTTTTCCGTTTGCTTCAGAGGCCACCTCATCTAGCCAGGGTTTCTGGGCAGGGGTCTTTCTGAGTAAAAGGCGGTCGAAAAAGATACAGCTTTGCAGTTCTACTTATCATTCTTTTTTCTTTTTCTTTTTCTTTTTTTTTTTCGGAAATATGCTCCTGTCAAGGTTTATTTCCCCTAGCAAACCACCTTCACTATTGCCAAGAGCTCGAGGCGGGGACAGATTAAATACCGGATTATTCTCTTGGTGGGAAAAAATACAAAACATTTTCTGTACCCGTTCGCCCGCGTCAAAGACGTGAGGCCACTTTCTGTCCACGGGAATTGCAAATCTGACGGAACAAGGACGCCCAGAATTAGGTGATTATAAACCAACATATCCAGACACTGGGAACTAAAGTATATGTCGCTGAATCCCGCAAGAGTTACTTGAAGTGAAACTGAACTAATATTTTTTGTCTTTAATTATGTTTTGCGTTTTATATTAGGAATGAAATACTGCTCTGACACTAATGTTTCAATAAATACGCTAAATGTACAGTAATAACTTGCTCCCTCTGTCCCTTGCGTCCCTCTGCACATCCGCTGAAGTGTTATACCAAACATTTTAATTTCTAGGGGAGCCGAGGAAATAGAGACCCTACTTTGTTTAAGTACGCTTTGTTTTTTAATTTTCTGTTTGCTTTCCTTTCAAATCCTTCTTCCGGTACATTCTTTTTTTAAGTCTGCAAATAAAACTCCTCGCACATACAAATTTACACAGCAAGCCAGGCAAAATAAATTCTTCCCCCCCCCCCCCCCATTTTAAAACATTCTCGGTAACGCGGGGAATATAAATAATAATTATCTCCGAATCGTGTGCAGGGACGGACGTCGTGAAGTAATGTATCACGTTGCTTAATTATTTTCGTTGGTGATATATTTACTTGTAAAACATATTAGGGATGTATTTCAGGACGCTGGCGGCAGATTGGTGAGAGGGGAATATGTAATACAACAGCAATTTGTACTTGAAAATGTATGTGCCAACAGCTTTTGGACGGTAAATGAAGGTAATAAATAACACGAACACACACACACACACCTACACACCCGCTCCCCCCCACGCTCCGAGGCCACAGCTACCCGCCGGAGGGATGGAGGGGCGCGGGGGGCTGCGTGGGTGCAGCCGCGAGTGGGCAGATACACGGGAGCACCGAGGCGGGGGCGGGTGGGCACGCCAGCCCGGCGGACGGGGAATCTTTCGCCACTCGGAAAACCGCAGGCAACCCCCCCCTTCTCTCCTTTCGGTGCCCGGAACGGTTGCACGTCCGTAGAGCTCCGCCGGGCACCGCGGCTCCCCGCAGCCCCCTCCCTCGGGGGTGCCCCAGCGAGCAAGGCGCGGGGCTCCCGGCCTTCACTCACCTGACCGAGCCACTCGCCCCCGGGGGGGGACCGTTTGGCGAGCGGGGCCTCCAGCCGTGCCCGAGGAAGAGGCAGCCGGTCCGAGAGGAGCCACCGGCCCGGCGGAACCGGGAGCGGAGCCGGCGGGGCGGCCACCGCGCGTCCGGGTGAGGGGATCACCCCCCGGTGGGGAGGGGGGAGCCCCGTGGCCGGTGGGCCTGATCCTGCTCCCCCGCCCGGGGGCTCTCCTCCGCCGCGGGGCCGGGAAACAGCACCCGCTCCTCCCGGTGAAGCCTGCGGGAGCCCGGGCAGTGACTTACGTGGTAGCAGGGGTCCGATCCAAAATGTCACCTTACTCCTGCCAGCGGTCGCTCCCCTTTTTACCCTGTGAAATATATATGCGGCGGAGCTATTTGAACGGTAGTGGGAATTTAAATTCGCTAATCCACGGTCAGTCTAGAAACGCTTAGCAGATTTGAACGGTAGGTAGTTCAGTGTGAAGGCATAATCTTCAAGAGCTAGCTCCGATTAAAAGTTACCAAAAAAAAAACAACACCCCACAAATAAAAAAACCCTGAAAAAAAAAAAAGCCCACCCTGTTATTTTACTAATCTCGGCCATATTCTCGTTGCGGGTTTCTTTCAAGGCGCCCCTGAATTATATATCGCTCTGAGGCACGTTGTGAAAATTGCAGATCCTGTCTAAGATACACGGGACTCGAGTCCTGCCTATCACCCTCATCTCCGACCTGCAGTACGTGTAATTTGCGGCGTGTCTCATGCAATAATTACACAGGTTGCGAAATATAACGGAATAAATACAATTATTCAGTGTGAGCGAGAACAAGTGTAACTCACAAGTGGCTTTCTCCAGGCGATCCAGCGCCTTCAAGAAAAAGCGTTGCAGTGAGGGGGAGGAAAGGCGGCTCGCCCGCTGCCTGCCGCCGAGGGAGACCGGTGGCCCTCTGCCCACGGACGGCAGGTGCCGTCGGTGGGAGACCGGCACCCGTGGCCCCCAAGCTCCGCGCAGGATCCAACCGGGAGGAACGGCGGCGCGGGGATCCGCTGCCTGCTCCGGTTCCGCTGAAGATCCCAGGCCGAGAGGATGCTGCGGGGCTCCGGGAGGCTGCCGGCTCCCACCCGGCTCTCCTGGCCCGTGGGGGCCTAAGGCCCTGCCCGCTGGGGAGGGTTATCGCCCCCCCCGGCGGTGTGGCGAGCATGGGTCTTTGCCCCTAGTCCTTCGTCCGGCGCCGCAGGCAGGCCGGGTCCTTGTGGTAGGGGCTGGCCCCTGTCACCTCACAGGGACACGCTGTCACCCCACAGCACAGCCCGGCCGCGCGGCCTGGAGACCCACTCGTGTACCTCTCCCCGGCTGTTTTGGCGGCGGGACGGGGGAAATCTCCCTCAGAACCTCCCCGCCCGGCCTCCGAAGGGACGCGGCCGGTGTTCCCACACTCCGCGGCCGCGGGTTACCCACGCACGGTCTGAACAAAAAACAAAACATCACGGCGCTCCGCGGCCCCGACAGCCGCGACCGACGGGGGAATAACGAGCCTGCAACTCCGCGGGAAGGCCGAAATCCCGCACGGAGCGCAAAAGCCCCCGACCCGCCAGCCTCCTGGAAAACAGATCCCGCTCCCGCAGGTACTTTTCATGTAAGTTATGGCAGGAATGAGTTACGGGCAGATCTGAGCGGCGGAAAGGGCTCTGCGCTGATCCCGCCGGAGGTGGGTCCTTTTGAATTTCAGAAATGTTAGGCTAGAAGCGCACGGTTAGTGCGGCATCTGATACCCTCCAAATGTACCGTAAAGGTCCCCCGATCGCCCTAATTAGAGCTGCAGACCACCGCAGGAGACAGGCGGCGAGAGCAAACCTCTCTTTGTGCCCCACCGGACTCGCCCCCCACTCACGACACCGGCCGGCGGGCGGCTCCTCGCACCGCACGACCACTCCCCGGCCGGGCACCGGCATCCCCTTGCCGGGCACCGATTGTCACCCCCCCCCGCAAGCGGCCTCGCCGGTTTCCCACCACCCCCGGGGACAGAAGCGGGGGCACAACCTGCTGCGCGCTCTCCTTGCCCAGTTCAGAACATATATATATATATATATATATATATATATATACACACACATATATATATATATATATATCTCGATAAGGCTATGAGGCCGTGCCCACGCGTGTGCGTCCCACCGGCGGAGAGGATGCAGCGCGGGGGAGGCCAGGTGCGGGCGGGGCGCGGCAGAGGCCACCAGGTGGCGCCGTCGGCCCGCGGATGCGGCCGTCGAGGGGAGCTGTCAAAAGTCAAGGTCACAAATCCGCTCTGTTTTTTGTTGGGTTTTGTTTTTTTTTTTTTTCCGACTCAAGGTCAAGGTTTCAGGCCTTCCCCGTCCTGTCATCGCCACGCAGCTCCCTCCAACCCCCCCACCTCCCCGCCGAGGCATGGGCAGCGCCCCACCACCACCCCCCACCCCGTCCCAAGGGGCCGGCCGCCGGACTCCATTTGCCCGGCCGGGGCTGCAGCCCCGCACCGGTATCATCCTGCTCTTCCTCCACCACCACCACCCCCCCCTCAGCCCCCAGCCCGCCTGCAAAATCGCTGTTTAACATTACTGAAACATTAATCGCTTAGGAACGCTGCTTGTCAGGCGTGCCTGCCCACAGAGAAATTCCGTCCAAAAAAAATAACCCCACCACATATACATAATGGAAGACAACAGTATTACGATTACAAGACAGATACATTATATATATATATATTTTTCCCTTACGAATGCACGTAGGTATCGAAAAATAAAGAGTATTTCTTTCAGGTTTTGTTACAGTGACTATTTTATTAACAGTATTAATACTACTATACCTATCTACACGTCTTGGGTTTTCATTTTTTCAGTAGAAATATAAAAAAAAATGAGGGTGCACAAGTACATTTTCACAGTGCGCTGATTTTTTTTTTTTTAAATTATTTACAAGATAGCTTCTTATAGTGAATAAAAACAAAATAATGTGCGGGTTGAAATAACTGATTGGATTAAAAGGTGCTGTAAAAAGAATCCCTAAACGTCCTACTGCGGCCTCATAACAGACAATAAACAAGGAGAAACGACTAATTACTTATAGATCAAAATATAGACTATATAAATCAAAATACTTCTGGGGAAAAATGTACTTCAGTTCAAAGTTCTTGGATATTTTTTTTCAGGAAGTTTGGGTTTTGTTTTTTTTTCCCTATTGTATTGTAAAGAAATGCCAATGTTCACGTATTTTGTATCCACCCAGAGTCAATATTTAAAATTTTCCGGGGACTTAGAATATTAATTCTTGAAGATTATTTGAGGTTTAAAATAGGCAGAGTCCTTTAAGAAGTATCTATTGTACGGTCTGCAGGAGAAAAAATAAACAACAAAAAAACCCCACTTCAGATGACAAATCATCTTTTGAAAATAAAACATAAAACCAAAAGACATCTCCAAGCAAATATTTGCCTTTCTACCCCCACTAGCTTGCGATGTTTTTAATTTGCTATCAAGATAGTTCCTCCACAGAGCTTCCTTCATTACTGGTGTCTCTGAAATCCTTATTCAGTACCTTCGAGGTTTATTATTACTTTTTGACATTAAATGCATTGCTTAAAAACATACAGTAATTGTACATTTTTTTTTCACTATGGTTTACCTGAGCAGTCATTCAACATACAGTTTGGATTGCAATGGAAGAAAACCAGCTTATGTGTCCACATCGACCTCCTCACGTCAACCAGCTCTCGCACCGTGGCCACGAAGAGTCTTCTCAAATAAGGTCGCAGAAGTACTTACAACTTTCTCAGAAAACGGTGTGTCTTAATTGAAAGTGTATCTCTCGGGGCTGGGTGTGTGGGCTTTACAGTCTGTCAGTGATACTGGCTGGCTGCTTGGGATTTCAGGAGAACTGTCAGTTTTAACCATTTTGCTACAGCAATATTAAAAAAAAAAAAAAAAAGAAGACAAAAAAAAAGGAAAGCTATAATTCCAAAGATACAGATCTCTTGTTCTGAAATAAGAGGTTCATTGTCTTTTCTCTTTTTAATTATTATTAATAATTATTTTAATCTGAACACGAAAAAAAAAAGTTCTGAAACTTCTGAGTTGCTGCTTCTCCATTTTTAATCCATTAACTGGTAGTCTTCAATTTGTTGATCACTTTTTTCTCTTTGACCCTTCTGTTTTGGAACCAGATTGTGACCTGTCTCTCTGACAGATTTGTAGTTGCCGATATCCTCCTCCGTTTGTCTTTGGTTATGAATTTATTTGTAGCATATTCCCTTTCGAGTTCTTTTAACTGGACCTTTGTGTAAGGCACGCGTTTCTTTCTCCCACGCCTGTAGGAATTCGCATCGGAGGGATGCGAAACGACGTCTGGAACAGAAGGAAAAAAAAAAAAAAAAAAAGAAGAAAAAAAAAAGCAGGCAAGCGTTAGAAAATCGCTCGAACCGCTCAGGACATCTTCAAGTGGTACCAGGGGTTAGAGTTACAGCTCACTCCTCCGCCTGCCCCGCTCCAGCTCAGCTACTAAAACCCGGCTCAGGCATTTGGGATTCCTCTTTCCTGGCCGCCGCAGACAGCTTTTAGGCAGGGAAAGGCTTGCCTCTGTCAGGCGGACAAATAATCCCAACAAACCCCGCGGAGCCCGGCGAGGACCTGCGGGAAGAACCGCGCCGGGCTGCAGCCATTTAGGCAGAGCCTGCGTGTTGCGGAGATTATGGAAAATAACACCGCAGACCTTCCCGCCGCCCTTTTCAGCTGTTTCCTTTCCCGGTTGCCGGCTGCTGGGCCGGGCGGGCGAGGCGGGATGCGCCGTGAGCCGGCGGGGGGCAGGGGGCGGCACCGGGGCCGCTCCGGCGGGGCCGGGGCATGTGCAGGCCGGGGCGGGATGGGACCGGGGAGCGCGGGCGGGGCGGGGAAGTGTCAGCCCGGGGGTGATCCCGGAGCCCTGCCGGTGGGATACCCGGGAGGGGCGTAGGGGGGAGAGGAGGAGGAGGAGGAGGGGGTGGGGGGGGGTGGAGGGAACGGGGGGAGCCATGCAGGTGTATTACCCGGGAGGGTGGATTTCCAGAGGTGAGGCGGCTGGCTCTGCTCCTTGGGGCAGTACACTTGCCCGTTCCACCCATTGGTGATGGCCCAAGGTTGGTAGCTGTCCATGGGGAGCAGGGGGTCGTGGCGCGGCTCGCCGGGCCCGCCGATGGCCGGCACCACCGGCATATCCAGATAGCCGGGCACCGGCTGGTAGGGCCCGGCGGCGTAGCCCTGGTAGAAGGCGAACTCCTTGGCCCGCGACGTGAACTCCTCGCCGGAGACGGAGGTGTCCATGTACTTGTCGGCGAAGGAGGAGGCGGGCTGGGCGCAGGACTTGATGGCGTTGTGGTGGGTCATGCGGCAGGGGTAGTAGCCGCTGCCGAAGTAGCCGTAGGGCAGCGCGGCGCCGGAGGAGCTCTGCACGGCGGCCGAGCAGGGGCTGCACTGCTTGACAGCGGGCTCGGCCATGCCGGCGGCGGGGGCCTCGCTGGAGGTGTAAGCGGCGGCGCTGGGGGCGGCCAGGGGTGCGGGGTGAGCCATCAGGTTGCGGCAGGGGTTGGCCGCCGCCGCCGCCGCTGCGAAGTTGCTGCCGGCGTGAAACCCGTCCATGTTCTTATTGATCTCATCCAGGCTGTTGTCGTAGAGGAACATGACGGGCTCGATCCAGCGGGGGTGGAGGAGCACGGAGGCTGTCATAGCCCGCTCCGCATTGAGACTAGTGGCTCTTTTTTAAAAGCCCCAAAGACTGAAAAAAGAGATACTCAATCTCCGGGACTTGACCAAGGCTGACGCGCCAGTGTCGCGCCAGGACGGCCCTCATTGGGCCGCCCGCCCCCACGTGATATGCAAAGCAGCTGATAAACATCTGAAGAAATAAAGTGGAGATAATTAAATAACGCAATAACCGCGCGGGGCCGGGTCCCGGCCCGGGGGCGCGGGCACGGGCGCGGGCACGGCGCGGTCCTGCCGCCGCCGCGCGGGGCGCGGGCGCGGCGGGGGAGGGGGGGGGGGGCCGGGGAAGGGGGGGGACCCACCCGTCCGCCCTCCTTCCCTCCCTCCTTCCCTCCCTCCTTCCTCCTCCCTCCTTCCTCCCTCCGGCCCTCCCTCCCCTCGCCACCGAGGCGTGAGCATTTTGGCCCCGTTGTTGCCGCGGCGCGTTCCCCGAGGTGCGGGGCTCCCCCCTCGGACACCCCCGCCTGATTTCTCTCCCTTTGCGCCGCTTTCCTCCGGCCTTCCCCTCCCCGAGCGCCGTGGAAGCCCCGGAGGCCTCCCCTCATCTCTGGGGAGACGGGGGAGGGGAGGGGGGGTGGGTGGGAAGATGAGCCGCACCCCATCGACCCCCTTCCTCCCCCCCAGTCTGAACCGCCGCCTCTCCCCGGGCAGAACTGGTGGGGCCCGCGGCCGGGCGGTGCGGGGAGACCGCCGCAATCTGCGGGCGGAGAAGCGTTTCCCCGGGCCGCACGCCGGGCCAGATAAGGCTCTCGAAACGGAGCCTCCCGGGGTCCTTTCTGGGTGTTTTCCTCCTTCCTTCCCGCCCGTCGAAAGCCCAAGACCCACCTCGCTCCTCTCGCCACAAAGCCTCAGAAGTCAGATAAGAGGAACAGACCAGGAAATCCCGATTTTATTTGTTATTATCTTTTAGGAGGAGGTCGGGGAGCGGGAGGGTTAACTGGATCTCCATCGCGGTTCCGCTGTTTCAGTTGTTTCTGTAATAATAAAAATCGGGGCCTACAATTCGGCTTGAATCTTCTTTGGCTGTAAAATATCACGTCGGCTTGTACAGTGTGCGCCCGGGCCCACGGCGCTTTTTTGTGCTGAGAAAAAGAAATAGTTTATTGGCTGAAAATTGTTTTTTTTGAAGGTCGTACCTCTCTGCAAGCCAAAGCTAGGAAAAAACCCCAATTGCATTCCCTTTTCATGATAAATGTTAGAATTTTTCATAGGGCGAAATAATTCCCATTTTCAATATTCGCCGCACCTCCCACGGGCGCGGATGAGCTTCCCCTCAGCGCTCAGTTGTTTGCCCACAACCTTGAACTCAAAATGTTCCGTTCCTGAGCTATCAATAAACTTGACCTGAAGGAGCCTTCATCTCATGGTGAACAGCTCAGCCCTCCTCACGCGCGTGGACAAGACAGCCCCATCCTGAAAACTAAATTTTTTGGGGGTTGTTTTTTTTTGTGGCTTGTTTGGTTTTTTGGGTTTGGATTTTTTTTTTTTTTTTTGCAATTGCATGTTGCTTTGTTTTGCGCCTGACAGCTCGGCGTATTTATTATCCTATTGTGCTTCCCATTGACGTTGTAGCATTGTTTTGCCCGCATGGCTACAAGCGCAGAGCGGTCCCGGGACGTACATTGTTACCGAGCAGGCTCTTCCTCGCCTAGCGCAGAGCTGCCAGCCATGAGAAATAGCCCTTTGGCGACCATAGGTTTTTGTTTGTTTGTTTGTTTTGTTTTCAAGGTGCTTTTTTTTCCCCCCGTGCGATAGGTTGGCATACCTGAAGTCGCTGTCATTCCCCTGCTAATTTGGCAGCGTTTTAGTCGCTTTTTTATTTCATTGTAGCAAATAAAGGGTTCCCATTTTGACTTCGCTTACTCTTTTCCGCATTCTTCCTCATGGCCAAAAGCAAATATTTATTCCCCGCATATTTTCCCTTTTCTTTCAGGCTCCAGTTTTGAAACCTGTGGATTCCTCCCCGGCCAGACGTTGCTTGACTGGCATGAATTGGGTGGGTTTGCTTCCCTGTGTTTTCTCGAGGCTGCTCCTGAAAATCGCGTTGCAGCGGGGCGAAAGGGGGTGGGGGGGAGAGAAGGGGGAAGGGAAGGCAGCTCTATAGGGGCAGCGCTGTTTTACATACGGGTTAGACACGGCTAGAGGCCAAGGTCAAGTTGAAAGTTGCAGTCTAGCCAATGTGAGAGCTGTCATTCGTAGCCCGAAGATCTGTTTCATTTGTTAAAAAAAAAAAAAAAAAGCGGGTCGCCATGAGAACGCTAATCTCCCCAGCTCCTCTCTCACCCCACTCCTCTCCCCCCCCAGCCCGCCCCCCTCTCCAAACTCTCTTCTCCCTCAGCCGCGGAGCGTTTCTCCTTTATCTGCCTCGATTTTTCAAGCCCCTTTTCCATAAGGAGGGAGAAGCCAAGGGAAACTGTAGCTTTCAGCCCCGGTGCAAACCGTACAAGTGGTGTAGGGTTGGGGTGGGGGGGTGGGAAGCAAAGGGGGGGACATCCGGTCTGATAGGTTTTGTCGTTGTTTTTTTGTTTTGTTTACCCACTCGGGGCTGTTCCAGCCCTGTGTGCGAAAGGGAGAAGGGAGATTAGATTAAAAATGCTCTTTTTTCTCTCTTCTCTGCATCTCTCCCTCGCTCTAGAGCTCTATTTAATAGCGAGGGAAGAGGGCCGTGCTTTTCACCGCTGATAAGAGCGGTGATACAACTGTCCCCTTCCCCTGTTTGCCATGACGTGGGTGGGAGTCAGGGAATGGGACCGTTTCCTCAAAACAGGCAAAATGGCATCTGCAGGGTGCATATGCAGCACCAGAAAATTAGTTATTGTCGGACCCAGGAGCTTACGCCTTTATTTTGCTTTCCGAATGTGACTGACTTTTAATAAATTATTGACACCGAGAGAGGAGAAAAGCCTCGTCAACTATTTTAATTTCCCCCTCCACACCTCCCCACCCCGGTAGCCAGTTTTCATTCCCAGCTATAATTCCTTCCTTCGTTAATGGGTATCTGCCATTAAATATTAGGAAGGAACCGTGAGGGCTGACGGCATCGAGCACAACAGATGTTCTTCGAAAATCATGGACCCTGTAATGAACACCAGGGATAAAAATATGCCCGAGCCTATCCCCCCGCTTTGAACATATACCATTCCCTACCAATTGTAGAAGAGCTTTTATTTTTCGCAACGTAAGGTTTGGGATGCGCTGGATAAATTAACCAAAACTAAGGAAGAGTTTACTCGAAGCCACTGATCAATTTGTCTACGTTCTGCAAACAGTTCATTTTTTAAAATTATAATGATAATTGAATGCTTCCTTGTGTGCAACTGACAGACCGATCGAAGTTTCTTCCATATTTTTATTTTTGTTTTCTTTTTTTTTTTTCGTGTGGAATCAAGTCGGGATACAGCAAATACAAGCGTATGACAGAGCCTCAGCATTTTCCAGGAGATCTGATGCGAACCTCCGAACCGCTTTGCATTTATATAGCGTGTAAAATATCTTGGAGAGAAATACGTTTGTTAAATCGTTTCCTCTAAAGCGAGTATTAATTCCCTAGGGAGCAAGAGGGTGCACAACCATGATCAGTAGGAGGATTTTAAAAGGTGCTGAATCCTTTCAGGCGATTTCTATCTGGCTTTGCTACTCGGCGGCAGCCACCCCTCGCAGTGCACGGCCGTGCCCACCTCGAGTATTACCAAATCCTTTGGTGGCTTTTTCTTCCCTTGGCTGCACTGAGAGCGGTCAGAGACACTTCGCAGGTGTAAGCAAGGGCAGAATTTAGCCCTTAAGTGTGTTTTGAACCAAGCCACCGCGTGTTTTTGAAGCCAAAGATACTCTGGCCACAGTGAGGACTGAAGGATTCTGGCCCTAAAAGAGAAAAATATGAATTGTTTGTGAATCTCCCCATGTGACAGGAATATGGCCATTCATTTTCCTAAAGAGGCCTTAAAATTTCTCTTTTCTTAGAGAAACAAAAAAATCCTGTCAGCTGAATGTCAGGTTTTGCAAACACAGAGTTTGTCGGCAGAGTAGCTAGAAGGCTTTTTCTCTCACCCCCCTCCCCCCCTACCCTCCAAGCCAGTCTTTGTCTGATAACACACTCACGCACCCTCCGGGGCCCTGCCGCGGGAATGCCCGACCGAGGGCAACTCCGTTTCCTTGTAGGATAATCACAATCGTACGAATACAGAAGAAAATCTGTCGCCCAAGGAAATCCACTCCTACTTCTCCATCCACTGCTTAATGAGCGTGAAGGAGGAGAAAAAAAAAAAAAAAAGAATCGTGGCTGACTGTTGAAAATATGTTTGTCAAAGAATTAAATCCCTCTAAACCCGCTAAAAGATCTTAGCTGATAATGGAGGGGCTAGAGGGTGATCTTAGTTACTAATAATAATCTTCGTCCTTCAGAGCCCAGGAGTCTTGGAAGACGCAGGAGTAAAGTGATAGCAGGAGCAAGAGCCTTAATCGAATTTGATTTTCATGAGCAAATGAAATTTACCTGCCAGAAGGTTATTTTGGAGCAGTACTGTCACCACTGTTTTCTTCCACAATTTCTGAAGCATTAAGGATTGAGATAAACATTCCTGAGTCCGTTTTAAAGACACTTTGTGTTTCAGGATATTCATGTGTTTCTAATGGAAGTAAGCAGCTTTACGAGCGGGGTTCGCAGGACATCTTAACTCTCTCCCTCCCACTGCGTGCTGGGGGGGGCTGAGATAATTACAAAATAAGAATTTGCAAAAGCAAATACAGAACGTGAGAAGTCCGTGAAGGTTTGCGAAGAGGTTAATGCTGCATTTCTGTCAGGTAGAAAAGTCGTCCTAAAAATCCTCAGGCGCACACTAGATAAGAACCTACCTATTTCAGTCCACCCAAACTTTCAAACTGCCACATCCTACAAATAAGGTGCACTCGAAACTAATGTAATTGCTTTCACCCGGCGTGTGGGACACGGAATGGTCTTTAAGGAGCAAGGTCTCAGAAGATCGCTCCACTCTGTGTAATTTTTTTTTTCTGTTTCAGCTCTAAAAAACACGCTGGAGGTATTTCATGTGGTTAAAGTGGAAATGGGAATGATTCTGATTTCTGTCTCACGAACAAGATCTCTTTTCTGTTTTGTTTTGTTTCACCTTCCCCCCCCCCTGTAATATTTTCACAAGCCTTTTTCCAGGGGAGATGCGATAATTTTCTGTTTATCTTTGGCGGGTGAAAGCAACAGAAGTCAGGCGTTTTTTGTTGGTGGTCAGCAGAAAATGCTTTATTTCTACTGTCGTGTAAATGCATCGCTGAAGAGAAGCCCCTGCAGGCGCTCTGTCAGCCGCAGGCTCCTTGAACACCGTGGTAAAGTCACCCTTAAAATTTCAATTAATTTTGCCATGAGAACTGGTACGATTTTCTTCGCAAACAGCTCTGCTCCCTCGCACAAAGGGAGCCGAGAACGTTTTTATTTTACTCTTCGCAGATTCTGATAAGCGAAGAGGCCAGGCTGGCCGTGCAGATGTCCCCTACAGTAGTTATCAGGTCAGTTACATCTTCCAGCTAAAAATGTTCTGGTACGAACGTGTAGTAGCACCAGCTAACACAATGATACTCAAGTTAATCTTCCTTGATTTTGTTTGGTTTATCCTCCAAATTTCAGGATTGAGTGTTTTGACGGTAAATTCACTTCTCGCCTTATCTACCAGTAGGTCAAAATTTTTGGGGGAAAAAAAAAAGAAAAAAGAAAAGAAAGGCAGGGTACAGTGAGCTGCAATAGCATATCCTCTCTATTTCTGCTGGGAGCTTGTAATAATTGCTACCACATGATCACATGGTGTATTGTTGCAGCCTGATTACAATTAAACTTATCCCTCCACCTTTTTCATTAGGGGAAGAAAAAGAGGAGAGAAAAAAAAAAAAAGTTCTTCCTGAGCTTCAGGCCCACTCTGTGCTGTTTTATTTCCCTTTGAAAAGCTGTCGGAGAGAAGCCGAAGTCGCTCTTTCCTTTACAATGAGAGAGAAAGCGTTTCCACAAAGCCCTTCTCACCATAACATTCCTGTAATAGCGTGACATTTACACAGTGTCCGACCAGGAGGGCTCAGGGGCAGGGGTGGACGCTGCTGCTCTCTGCAAGAAGTTGCAGGGTACGGATTATTTATTTATTTACTTATTTATTTATTCATGCTGAGTCCAAAGCCATATCTTCACCTAGGGAAACAACGAGGGTCTCGGTGCTAAAGACGCCTGTGCGCGGTATCTAGAGAAAGAAAGGGGAGAGGGAGAGAGAGAGAGAGAGAAAAAAAATCATACAGGAAACATTGGACATGTTTGCCTTTACTGGAAGACAGCTGTTTGAGTACATTCTCCAAGAGGGTTTTTTGGTTCCCTTTTCAGAAGTGGTTTCGGTGATTAAAACATTGACTTGATGGAGGCAGTTTATCTCTAATGTCTGTGTCTGTCTAACAGCTCTTTTTCCTCACTTTTCCGGCCCTTTGCTTAGATGAGACTGTAACAGACCCGGGGCTCTAATCGCGGCTGTCTTCAGAAATACCTCACAAGACAGGGGGACTCACCGGAGTGGCGGGAGAGGAGGGTGACTTCGCGGGACAGTCGGGCTGGAAGTCACCTGAGCTCTGAGCGGAGATCTCCCCTGCGGAGAGGAAACAAACAAAAAAAAACCCAACCAAAACCCAACCAAAACTCAAACGAAAGACAAACCCAAAACGCGCTGCGTCTGGCAAAGCCCTCCACCTCTGCCAGAGGTGGGAGAGAGGAGGGCAGGAGTGGGAGAAGCCCCGCGAGTGCTGTCCCAGGCCCGCGGGCTCCTCCCGCAGGCTGGGCGGCTGCGGGGCTGGCGCGACGCTCCCGGTGCCCGCCCGCCGCCGCCGGGCAGGGAGCTGGGCTACCGAGCCGCAGGCCCGGGCTGGGCCTTCCACACCCGCCCGGCGCTGGCCTGCGGCTCGGCAGCCCCCCCCGGGGCACACCTGTGCCGGGCCACCCGGCCGGGCTGCCGCGGGACTTCCCACGGCTCCTTCCGGCCCCCGAGCACGGACGGGGCTCCGTTTTGGGGTGCTTTTCCTTCCCTTGGCCCGGTTCATCTGCCCCTCTGGCAGCCTCTGCTCCGCGGGCGCGGAGAGGGGCTCTCGCCGGCAGAGGGTGAGAAGGGAGGGCGGTGCGTGGCCGCGGGGAAGCACGCATCCACGCAGGTAGCAGCCGCGCACACCTGAAACCAGCCCCGTGTCCCCTGGCCGGTGGGGACGTGTGTGGCCACACGCGTGCCTCTCGCCTTGCGACACGTTATGTTCATCCCTCCGCTAAGGGTCGTGCTGGAGGGAGGAGGGGAGCGGGGCGCCCCTCGCCCCCGGGATGGGGGTTCCCGTGAGTCCTCTCCCACTCCCAGGCGCGTCCCGCCTCGGGCGCAGCGAGAGCCGCCTTCTCGCGTGGGTGGGACCCCGCAGGGACAGCACTGGGGACACTCTCCAAGAGGAGCACCGCGCCATCTGCACGGATCTGCGACCAGCTTCGGGCAGAAAGAGCCAGCTGGTTTCGGCTGAGCCCTCCGCGATGCTTAAATGCCCTCCGTCCATGCCCTGGGTGCTCCCAGTACCCACCGCCTCCCAGCAGAAGGTTACTCGATACCGCGATACGATCCCGTGTTCTCCGATTAGCTTTACATTTCACCAAGCACACGCATTTCTGTTAAAAAGTTTATTTGGTTAAAAAAAAAAACACAACAAAACAAACAACAAACCACCAACACGGTAAAAGCCGGGCTCTAGAAGTTGCTTTCTAGCGCCTCGAGTACAAATTTCTCAGGTATATATAATACGTGCTGTCTTTAATAACAAGAGACATTTGCTACTCTTCATGTTAGATGGAACTAATGTCTTTCTATCCGCACCGTGAACACATTCTCTAAATAGGAATTATACAGTATTTTCCTTTAAACATAACACCAGCCAAATGCAGACTAGCTGATAACTTGCATCTCTGGGCAAGTATATTACTCCCTGCATTTTTGCTGAATCATGAATTTTTCCCAAAGCTTATTGTATTTTATGTCTTCTTTAGATAAGCAGTTACATATGTGGCCCTGTTGAAGGCTAAATCCCGTCCTCACATACGCGACAGCTGACTCTACTTCCAAGATGTTATTTACTCTGGAATCAGCTTAAAGCGCTGCATTTGGGACTGGTGGTTCATCAGGGAAGGCGGGAGCGGAGTCGGTCCCCAATTAACCCACACACAGCGCGCTCCAGCAGTTCCCATCTGCCCATGCCTGGACTTAGATCTTCTCATCTGGGTGGGGTATAGACTTTCATCCGGCTGAGCGCACCCGATCGAGGTCCTCTCGGAGGATGGCGCTCGCCCAGACCACCGGCACCGCCCGGCATTGGCCACCCTGTGCCCCCCACACCCACGCGCGGGAGTGGAAGTGGGAGTACAGGGTCTTGCACCCTCTCCTGTGCCGCAGGGAGAGGGGGCGACCTCAGCCCGGCAATCCTGTGGCGGTGCTGGGAGCCTTCTGCGGGATACCCGGGGAGAAGGAGCCAGGCTGGTGCCAAGGGGCTGGAGCCGAGCTGAGGGCACACGCCAAGGTTCCCACGCTCCGAAGACAATTCGCAAAGTCCCGGGAGCCAAAGTATATTTAGTCCAATAATGGCACGGAAAAAAAAAAAAATAAAAGGGGGGGGTGGTTTCATGGCAACCCCTCTGACATGCGACATAACGAGCGGCTGAACAATAAAGGTTGGTCTCTCGTCAAACATGCCCCCCTGGTCTGCCAGCGGAGGCACCTAGAGAAAGAACCCCCCCCTTCCACCCCCCCCGAGGCCGTTTTCCTGCCGATGCAGCTGCCCCGGTGCCAGGGAGCCAGGATCCGCTCTCGGAGCCGCTTCCTTCCCATTGTGGGGAAGATACTCGCTGCCTGCCAGTAATTACCAATTGTCATCCACTTTCACAAGACCATATTTCTTTGCAGTTTCTCTCGCCGGGTGTGGGGACTCTGTCAAATCATCTGTCATCTCCTGGCGCAGCCCGCTGCCACCCCGCCCTCCGCCCTCCCCACCCCCCAAAAAAAAATAAAAAAGGAAAGAAACAAAGAAAAGAAGAAGAAAATACATTTTTTTAAAGCAGATAGATGTAACATAAAGCTACAACTCGTAGGTCGTATTGCAAAGGAAACGTAAAGGCTGGTGTGCCTTTGCTCAGCAGAAGCATCTCTATCCGCCGGACCCCGGTTCTCGCTGTTCTCAGGTCACCAAATTTTCAGCCCAGGGACTCTACCTGGAGAAGTCCAGCACGATGTTTGGTCTGAAACCTGTGTGCACAGCCCCGAGAAGCTCGCTAGGCTGAGGGGGACAGGCCAAGGATGTCGGGACAAGGTGGCCGCCCCAGCAAAGCTGGGGACAGCCCCCCGGAGGAACGGGGACACGTCCCTCATCCCCGGCCCGGGAGCCCACCTGCTGCTGGGGGAACGCTCGGCTCCCGCTCCCATAACCCATCAGGAAGTTTTACCCACCAGGAATAATTCCACTATGAGGTGATGAAGGCACGAACAGACACGTCATCACCACTTTGGATGATGTAAATATTTGGCAAATAAAGGAGAGGGAGCTTGTCTGACCTATTAATTTTAGCGGGAGGCTGGAGGGAGGGGGGTTCCGGGTCTATGACTTCCCTGGGGGTCACTAAAAGAGAGGTCAGAAGTTTGTGCTGAGGTTCTTAGGAAGTTTGGACGTTACCTAGCTAATCAAGTAATCATCATTCCATAATTAGCTTTCAATCAAGTTCTCATCTTCGCTAGGATGGCAAGACCACGGTGAAAGGAAAAAACATAATCCACTTAAGATAGGAAGACGACATTATATATACAACTACCTCTGCCAGGGAATTAAGATTAAGTTGCGTGTATCGGGGGTTTGTGTGTGTGATGGATTGCACTACTTTTTAAATAATAACCACAGCACCGAAACCTTAAAAACTGTGAGCAAGAATATCCCAGCTGACATAAAAGTTGCTTATATATAAAAAGAGAATCCCATATAACTCCACAGCGGAAATCGGTTAGCAAGTATCTTCTGCCCGTTTGCAAACATCAAATGTTCCTGCCATATGTCCGTTCTTATTTGTATACCAGCTAAGAAACCTGAAACGTATATATGCGATATTAAAACAAAACATGAAAGATTTTCTCAGAAATCTGTGGCAGGGAATGTAGGTCTGAGGCGGGGGTTAAAGGAAGTAAAAAAAAAAGCGATGCTATTGCCAAAAACTTTAATATTGAACAACACAGCTGAAGCTTTTATCACGGTACGAAATTTACAGCCTAATAATTCAAACCTGTGTGCTTGTAGCAAGATGCCTCTTCCCTTTTCTGAGTACCCAAAGGGACTGTTTTGCTTTCCGAGGTGAGGGAGCATCCCTGCAAGCCAGGGAAGTCTTTGGGAACGGCAGGTGACCAGCAACTTGAGGGAAAAGGGAGAGGAAAGAAACCAAGGTCATGGCTCTTCAGGATCCGAAGGGATTCCTGATACCTAGGGTGGAAATCAAAATGTGGCCTCTGTAGAAATCACTGGAAGAGCAAAACGACAAGGAAAACCCTACCTGGTTAAAAAGAAACCCAGAGAAAAACGTGTGGGCTGGAAGAGCAGTCGTTTGGGTCTTCACAAGGTGGAGGAGGTATCCGAGGCTCCCCCTCCACGTCCTCAGCATTTTGGGCAGGTGATGGGGCTTCCCACGTCTCACTTGCCACATGATTAGGTGAGTAAGAAGCTGGAAGTGATCTGAACTCCCTGGGGAAAAAGGAAAAAAAATAAAAAAAGTGGGACGGGAGACCACCCAATTTTAAGAAAATATCCACCGATCTCCCCACAAAATGGGAGAAATCCTGGCACTGGGTCCCACTGCAGCTTGGAAACGCCTTTTGTGCCCAAGGAGAAGCCACCTGTTAGACGGGGACAGCCTGGGACCCCCCTGTCGCTGCAGGGTCGGTCGCTCAGGTGCCAACACGTGTTTCAAAGCTCAAGGTCAACGCCCCTCTCCCCCCCCCCCCACCCCTTCCCCCGGATACTCCGTTCTCTCCCCAGAGCCCGCAGGGTAAACGAAGACGTGAACTTCTGCCACGGCACCGGGGAAGCCGGGAGCCGAGCTCTCCCCCGTGGTTTAGCCAGCCCCCCCCCTCCCCTCTTTCCTGCCCACCCTTGTAACAGAGAAAGGAACGAGAAAGAGTTTCGGGCAAGCTGGGATGTCCTCCCTCCCTCCCGTCGGGAGCTGCGGGTCGCAGTGCCCCGCATGTCCCGGCTTGCTCGGGTGGCTCCGTCGGGCGCCGGGGCCGGCTCCCGTCCCCTGCTAACGATAACCATCAGGTATTTGCAAGGATAAACAGAGCCCCGGAGGCCGCCGCGGCGGGGGGTGGTGGTGGGGGTGGGGAAGGGAGGGGAGGGGGGACATCCTTGCCGGGGTTTCGAGCACCACCCGTGGCAAACGGAGCGAGGCACCGGGCGGAGCGGCACGGCGGCTTACGGGGTGGCCGTTGTGGGGCTGTAAACGGGCCGGGGGGGCTGGTCTCGGCGGGGCAGGACCCGGGCGGGGCTGTACCGTGCCGGGCTGGCACCGGGAGCCTCCAATGGGGGGGGCGGGGAGCGGGGGCCGCGCTGCGGGGCGGTGGCGGTGGCGGCGGCCGGGCTCCGCGGCGGCCGGAGGAGAGGAGGGGAGCGGTGCGGAGCGTCCGAGAAGCCGGGGTAAGCGCCTTTCCGCGGGGCGGAGGAGGTCGGGGTGCAATTGCGAGGGTTTCCCACTAGATGTCTGCACAGCTAATGATAATTGAAGGCTCTGTCCTTCCCCGGGTGTATCCCCCGAGAGCGCGACACGCCAACCCCTCTGAAGTCTGCCACCTCCGTTAGAAATTAAATCCCTTTCCCCTCTTACCACTTCTTCCCCCCCCCTCCCTCCCCCCCGTTTTGTATCCTTTTTCTTTAAAGAGCTTTCTGGAGCTTAGGCTAGAATAAAATACGGAGTTCTCCACAGAGAAAGCTCTTTGGTGTGCGACTCATGCTACTGGAATCCTTTTATGACCTTTGATGTGTTTAAATAACACGGTAAAGCTGTGCACACACCTCGGATTAAACTTTAATCATCCCAAGTCAAGGACATCCAGGTGGTAAATGACTTTACTTTGACATTTCTACTTTAGAACAATATATGATCCCAGTCGCAGGTCAGAGAGACGTTCCCAGTCTTCTCACCCTTAGAAGGGCAAATATGGTTTTACCTACAGAGATTAGAAACTCGTCGCTCTTGTTACCTTATTGAAAAAAAGGAAAAAGAAAAAAAAATTAAGAGAGAAAACCAAACGCAAAAATCAAGGCTCCCGGGATTCTAGTTCTATCAGGTACCTACAACCTACAGACTTCCCACAGGACTGGGAAAAAGTTCCTCGCTGTTAAACACCGCTTTGCCTCTCCTGGGGGGGATGTGTGCATAATGATCCATACAGGAATATAGACAAGTTTTCTTATATACGTGTGTGTGCACATATATATTCACATCAAATTTTTTAAATTAATATTTCCAAGCTTTCCTTTCGAGCTCGGATAACGATTCTGAACATCTGAATGTTTTCTCATGAGGACTCCCCTTCCTGCCAAAAGTTACGTTGTAGTTGACTGCTTTCAGAAATAATAATAATAAAAAAATTCTCTGCAGTTCTTTCTGGTCCCGGTGCAGTGCGAGCACCCCCTACGAGCCGAAAGTGAGCTTGGTTCCTCACGAACAAAACCCCCTAGCAAATAACGTAAGTATGTTTAAGAGAAATCTGGAAGTCTTTATTTGTTCCGTTGCTAGCACCTGGTTTTAAATCAGACAACTTTGGGTTAACACGTACAGAGAGGGGGATTTGTGGCCCGTTTTATTGCCAATCAAAATTAGTGACAACTAAATTTTGCGTTGATTTTTACCAATGGATCCCTGCTCAGCGTCGGCTAATGCTTGTCTTGGAAGCTGTGGAACGCAGGGAGCTAAAGCCAAGCCTTTCGCATGGAGTTTTAGGTCCTGGACTCAGTTATTGGAAAGGCCTAAGCATGGGAAATCCCATCCTTCTTTTTTATTCCTTTTCATCTCCGCTTTGACCCAATGAGAGTTTACACCCGCTCCGAAGAAAATTAAAATATGATAAAACGTGACATAAATTTTAAGGGAAACTGGAAGGAGGGAGGTGGGTTCGGACAACTGGTTTTGGGGGCCGGTTAGAAATAGTCGGGTCCGGGTAGGTAGCACAGTTCCACGGATGAAGGAGGGAGATCTCGGCTCCGCTCGGGAGTGGGGGCAAGTTCAAATCCTCGGGAACAAAGTACTGGCGACCTTTACAGCATAGAAAGCAAGAGAGTCAACGGACAGACAGCTCCGCAGGGACCACGGGAGGGAATCGAAAAGAGCATCGACACCTTCCTCCTGGGCTCTGCCGCAGCCCCACGGGCGACGGAAGGTGCCACGCTCCCCGCGGGAGGAGCTGGGGGGTGGGGGTGCCGGGGATGGAGAGGGGTAACGCTGCGGGGGCAGAGAGCTGGGGTCGTGCACGGACCTTGCGACACACCCGGGACTTCGCGGGGCTCCTTTCCAGAAGTTTGGAGACGTGGAGTGAGAAATCAGCATCTTCACAAAATTTCTGGGGATTTAGTGAATTTTAGGAGAGAAAAACTTCTCCCCGCTCCCTCCCGGCCGCTGGTTACACACCACCGCCTTGTATGTCTGGGTTGTGCCAGGCGGCGTTATTGCCTTGTGTGCGGCTGTTACTGAGATAAATCCCAGCGAAGGAGACATGGTCGCCATAATCGTGGCTCCCCGAAAGACAAAAGGCTGTTCTTTTTCTTTTTCTTTTTTTTTCTTTTTTTTTTCCTTTCCCCCTTCTAAAATCCCTGAGTCTAATTATTTAACTGTCCGCTCTCTCCCCCGCTTCTAATTATGAACTCAAGATGTTTAATGCTGGAAAAATACATCAGTTGTTTTATACCCGGACAGAGCCTTTACTTGTGAAACTCACTTCTAAAAAAAATAAATCTGGAAATAATTAACTCGTACAGTTGAGAACATTATGTTGCTTATACTGTAAACGTGTCCTTACACCTTTACAAGACGTTACAGAGGACTTACTCAACTAATTGAAACTGTTATATAGCAACGTTATGTATTCAACATACTCGTTACATTTCATCTTTATGGACTTAGAGTTTTATTCCTTTCACAGTCTTGTGATTTTTTTTTTCTTCCCCCAGCAGCCAGTCGTTTAATCTGCAAGAAGGAGAGACCCTCGAAAAGCGATGAAAAGAGAAGCAATTTAATGTTATTTTCGGTGTAGCAGGGTGAGACGGTTCACACCATCACGGGCAGAATATTGAAAAAGAAGCTAGCTCGGAAAACATGAGATGAGACAAACGTTTCTCCCCATCCCAACACGCCGGGTAGAAATGGGTATATGTGTACCGGCTAGCTGGATTGAGTGGTGGGACCTCTTGCTCTCTCCGTTCCCCATCCCTACCCCCCCCCCAAAAAAGTGATTTAAGGAGCTTCTGCATCTTTGAGCTGGGGAAACGTGGCAGGACAAAACCGGGCGGGCAGCGAGATGCACCCACCTCGCCGAGGGGTGGTGATGGGGTGGTGGGACCACGGGGATGCCATAAACTCTCTCGTGGGGTCCTGGGAGCGAGCACGGCGGCGCGGAGCATCTGCCTGTGAAGGTTACGCCTGTGCGTAACCACAAGGAGCAGCAGCGGCATCCCTGTCCCGCGGGGTCCTTCCCTCCGTGCCCCCTGCCCATCCTCCCGGCCGCGCTGCAACGTCCCCTTGCCCGGCCAAGGCGACTTGCTCCCGCAGACAGTTTGCCCTTCCCGCAAGCGGCCGGCGAGCCCACAGGGAACCGTTTCCACTGCTCCCACCAGTGTCACGCCTTCGGGAGCTGATGGAGACTTTTGTTCCGCCCGCAATAAGTAGCACTCAGAGAGGCTCACACAAACTCCCGATTCACGGGGCAGCCGGAACAGGGACCAGGATGTGGGCTGAGCTCTGCGCTCGGGTTTGTGCCGGAGACACAGTCCCGCAATTATTATAATACGTTATTTGCAGTACAAGAGGGCAAGGGCTAGTTCGGATGAATAAATTCGTCTCCCGCAGAGGTCGCCCCCCCAAGAAAAGAAAAAACACTTTTTTTTTTTTTTTTTTTTTTCCCGACTGATATTTAAAGAGAGAGCTTGACATATCAAGAAGGGGAAACCGAAGAAGGGAAATCTTCTGTTAACAGGAAGGGTCGCTTAGAGGAGGGAGAGATGTGCATGTCCTCGCACTCATTGCGGGAGCCAGTACGCCCGCACACGCACAGCTGTGTCTGTAGATGATGGGGAGGGTGCGTGTTTGAAAACATGTTTGATGAAGAAGTGTTTCCAGGGCAGTGCCGCAGTTCCAACTCTGCGAGCAAGGCTTCCCGCCCAGAAATCATCCCGCACCCTCTGTCCTCTCCCTCTCGGCTGTCAGAGGAAGGGACCGCCCCGGCGACAGGAGATAAACCTACATCTATAGTCTCGTCCTCGTCTGTCACCCTGCCTGTCCCTCGGCGGCGGGTCGGGTTGCCAGGCGGCAGGTGATACGGGGACGACGGCGCGGCCCCGGCGGGCTCCCGGCTCCGCCCGTGCGGGGACTGCGGTCGCCGGAACAAGCGGGCTGAACGCACCGGCACTGTCTCCTCCTGACAAAATGGACGTGTAATTAATGCCGACCGACGGCTCCCCCCCCCTCCGACTCTGCTCCCCCCTCCTCTTTTCCCCTCCCCTCCCGCCCCCTCCTCCCAAAGTCCTTCGCTGGTTTCAATAAAAGGCAGGATCTAAGCTTTCTCCCCTTCGAATCAAAGAGGTGTTACCATTGGCCGAAACGAGGGGCAGACGGGGGTGTTTTCAAAGATATTTCCAAACAATATGCAGCCGAGACGCCCGAAGTTTCTCGGGAAGCGAGCATTGTCTAGTAAAACAATGACGGTAAATAAATCAGTCATCGGGGTTCCCGTCAGGATCCTGGGGGGGTTTAACCCGGGTGGGTGACTCGCCTTCCCTGGCTCTCTCTGCTCATTAGAAAGTTAATAGGAGGCGCCGGAGATGTACCCTGGGGTGGCGGAGGGGGGGCAGGACTGCCAAGGCCGAGAGCTTTGCTAATAGCCCTCTGGCAAGCGAAACCGCGGGTGGGGGGAAGCCCGTGGGCACCGCGCCGCTCCCGGCAGCGCCCACGGGCAGCAGCGTGGGGGTCTGCCCGGCCCATCGCCGCCGTGTCGGGGCTGGGCGAGCTGGGAACACCCTGCTGCTTTACTGTGGCCGACGCTGATTTTTTTTTTCTTATTTCTTTTTCTCTTCCCCCCCCCCCCCGAAGGTTAAGCGGGTGCAAAGTAAGATTTATAGGCCTCTGTGAAAGCGTGAAAATTAAAACAAGTCTTTCAGGTATAAAATGCACTCCTGAAATAAAGTTCGAGATTTATTTGCTCAATTTTTAGTTGATAAAGTCCCTATTACTCCGAAGGGAGAACCTTCTCTCGCTTCCTGCGTGCACAAGGCAAGATTTACACTCGCACAGAGGAGTCATATTCGGAAAGAGATGGTAAAGTCCGTTTGAATGTGATCTTTTCAGCCCCGCAGCTGCCTGTCCCTCTAGAACGGCGTGAATTTTCTGCTGCCTTGGTTAAAGGGAGGCAAAAGTTTTTATGGCCTTCACCGCGGCTTCAGTTGAAAAGTTTTGCATGAAAGACGGAGAGATTAGTGCCCCAGAGCTAGATTTTCTGCTGGAGAGCTTGGAGTCCTGCACAATCCCGACGTTTTACTAGTCAGTGTGCTTTTTACTGCAGAGCTCGTGTGCTCTATCGAAAGCCATTCCTGGAGGGGTATTTTTGCACTGGCTTTTGCGTTTACGTGGTCACTCGTTTTAAATCTTGAGAGGCTCAAAATCAAGGTATAGCCCCTTAGTGAAAAGTAACCCTCCCCAGCTCTCTACTGTTAATGAACAGAAATTATTCCACTTTCATCTCACCCCTCAGAAATATTTTTACTTAGAAAGGGCTGGCTGCTAATTGGGGAGCGCAGTTGCCTTTAATCTCTAACACAGTGGTTGGAACCTACCCAGAATGAATTAAAATAAGTCTGATAAACAAGAAGTAAACATGGCTTCCCAGTAAAACTCGTTTTATGATCACAGCTTGTATGCCACCTCAAAATATTAAGTTTAGGCATTTAGGGCATAAAGAATAAAACCTCTTTCCAAAGTCACTAATCCTCACATTTGGTACTGTTTTAATCTTCCCTATTAGAAGTACAAGGAAGGAATACCTTTTGTTCTAATAAACTATGGAGAGAGTACAAATTTGCAAGTTTACGTGTACCCTGGGATCATCCTCCGAATTTATGGCTAAATACGCGTATTTCTTTCGAAGGCAGACTGCAGGAGATTATCAGATCACTGGCCGCTCTCTCCTCCTCTCCTCTCCTATAGTTCTGCTACTAAGCAGAAGGAGCAGAGCGCGTGTGTGTACGTGTGTGCACAGGGTGTGTGCAGGAGGGAGCTCTGCCCCGCAGTTGTGCAGACCAGACTTTCGGATTTATGCACAGCAAGATGGGTCGGTTTGTAGGAATTATAGCACGGAAAAGCTTTGGTTGAGTAAGCTGTAGATCACGGTTTCATGATAGCTCAACGAGTCACCAGAAAAAAAAAACAAAAAAACAAAAAAAAGCCCCCAGACATGGAAATGGCTCTGATAAAGCCTGTGTCATATGGCTTGCAAGAGAAGTAAACTCTGCATTGAACAACTAGAAGCCCCACAATCGCTGGACTGTGTTCCCACTGGAGAAATTCCCTCTAGTTCCTTTGGTGGGAACAGCCATTTGTTTGTTTGTTTGCTTGTTTGTTTTATTTATAGCCATTCCTATGGAGCTCATCCCCAGAGCATCTGCATGCCCACTAGAGCCAGATCTGATTTCCTGGGCTCAGCCCCATCCTTATTCAGCAGCAGCGCACTGGAAATGTCTGCTAAAGAAGGAATCAACCCGCCTGCAGCCTGCAGTGCTGCCCTTCGGGACCCGAGTCTGCTCCCCTCCCAGGGTACTTCCACATAGGAACAGAAAATAATTAAATGAGCCTGAAAGCCACTCAAAATAACTACGGCGAGGTGAAATGTCCCGTGTTTGTCAAAGGATTTCAGAAAACAGGTGAAGAATTAAGATAGGACTTAATGCCATGCATATCACATGTAAATGAAATATTTAATCTGCCATTTCATCTCTCCTGTGTGCTCAAACACCTCCAAAAGTTCTTTGAACAAATATTTAGTTTCCAAGCTATAAATTCGTCTTATGCAAAGAGAAAGCTTTTAGGATCTCCAGTTTAAACTCGTTCCTACCACTTGTTGTGGTGCTGAGAATTATTAAACTGGTCAGCTTACCTTTCCCACGAGTGGTAATTAAAAGAGAGCTAGGGGGTATGAGGGGTGGAATAAAAGAAAGAATAATAGCATTCAAAAAATTTTGAGCTCACAAATTGTGATTAACATCCTTCCTTGTTTTTTTTTTTGTTGTTAAATCCTGATTTTATTCTATTTTTTTCCCCAATACCCTGCAGCAGCTCTGTGTTTATAGCAATCCTACAGCATATCAAGAGCCCTTAATAATGTCACTGTCAGAAAGGAAAATAGAGGAATGAAACTTTTAAGCAGAGGAACTGCTACAGTATTCTCCAGTCTGACAGAGGAGTTATCTAAAGTGAGAGCATCTTTGCCATATTCTCTCCTGAGATCCAAGAAAAGCACACAGGGATTGACTGGTGTTTTGGGACACTGGGTCAGGATAAGATGAGATGAGGTGGGATGGGAAAGGGAGAAAGAGAAGGAGGATCCTTCTGAAAGACTTCCACGGAGGGAAGTTCTCTCCACTTCCAGAGGGGAGAAAGCTGGCCATGGTGACAGTGAGTTAGTGGCTTTTGACAGGCAGGTGAGGGGCCCCTTTCCTAGCCACAGTATTTAGCTGGGGGGGTCAGCGGGGGAGTGGGAACTTTTCCCAGGGACCCTACACTACTTAGACAGCATTTATGGATGGATAAAGCTGAACATTGGACAGGACTCCCCAAAGGAAAAGAACCTTTCAGTGTAGCCATCAACCTGTCATCACTGCAATAAAGGTGTAACACACAGGAGTGCTGGTAAGAGCCCAGGGTTTATTTCCTGGCCCTGTCACATGACATGGGGCCAGGGTTACCAAAGGTTACCCCCTCACATGGAAAAAATCAGTGGCCATCGGCCCCAGCAGCTGCTTCTCCCTCCTCCTGTCTCAATTTTTTATTCAGCTCATGCGTGTGTCTCGCTGAAAAAGCAAACCCAGCAACCCTGTTCAGGTACAGCCGCACAGGCCATGAATGCCACGTTTGCCCCAGCTCTGTGACACCATCCAGGACAGAGCCAAAGGCTTGAATACCTTTCTGCACCCACCCACGTCCTTCTCTCAGCTGGTCGAGATGTAACCAACGGGGTTGTATTCCGACATTGCAATGCTTTTCCAAACAAGTTATTTGGTGTCTTCCAAGCCAGTCCCTCTGCAATGATCCGTGACCCACTCGAGTGAAATGTGCTGGTTTTTTGACTGTGTATTGCAGTGTCAGACCTTTCAAGTGTGTGGCACTGTGAAAGGAGTGTCAGGACTTCTGAGGGAAAGCGAGACAAAGACTTTGGCTGTACCATTCCTTGTCATGAAATTCCTTGTTACATGAGAGATGCAAGCTCTGTTACAGCCTCCTGTCCAGTGCGTAGGGGCACTGTAGGAGCAATGACAGGGAAGGCCTGGAATCAGGGAAATGGAGTGGAAGTAACCAGAGACTACAGGATTAATAAGAAGGGCTGTTTTCCACAAAATGTTGGTTATGATGGCTTTGCTGTGGTTTCTGGCAGACAGACACTTGTCAGACAACACTGGCTTACCCAGGATGTGGATGTAGGTAAATGGCTTTCTATGAAGCCTTGCAATAAAATCTACACCAAAAGATAAGAGAGTGCAAAGCATTGGTTATAGATCTTGGAGGTTTACATTACTTTTATAGAGGGTTTGGGCTACATTTTAGATTTACTTAGTGCTCACAGAGCCAAGCAGTGGTGTTGCAGACAGAAAATATGTGCCACCTCTAAAGAGCCGGAACTATGGCGGGGTCTTTTGATTCAGCTTCCCACCCCACTGTACAAAATGCTGGAGCAAGGGTGGCCAGGAATGCCTGGAGTGCCCCTGCTCCAGGGTGGGCCTGATGCTCCACATGGATCAGGCAGACCCAGACTGGTTTTCTGCAAGCTGATAGCAGGAGGCCTCCATGCACTGCTCCAGTGGCAAGGAACTATTAGGGCTAACCATCCCTTAATCATATCTTTTCATCATTATTATTACCATCACTCCTTAGCACTGGAAGCAGGACTCGATTTGTGGAGAGTAGACATTGAGATGTCCCCTGCCCTGGAGAGTTTTCCATCTGCTTGCAGGAACAGAGATGGTGGATGAAAGCAGGAGAGAATTGGGAAACACAAGACATCACCAGCTTACCTTAACCAACATCTGCTCGAGGAGCCAGGCAGCTTGGAAAAGAGCTGACAGCAAACAGCCTTTTTTTTCCACAGGAAAATCTTAAACAAAGACATTCAATCTGCATGTCTTTTAGGAGATTCATTTTGATTTCCTTAGAGGGAGAAAGGAGAAGTTTCTTCAGGATGAAAAAGGAGCAGGGAAAGAGAAAATGGTACAAAATAGAAGAGTAAGAGAAAAACATGAAGCTTGACATTAAAAAAAATAGATTTTTTTCTCCCAACCGAAATCTGCGCTCATGAAAACTGGATTGTTCCCACTTCAGATGTTGCACAGCAGCTGTATAAGGCTTGGGATGTCCCTAAGCAGATGAATTGGATTACAAACTGGATTTGTCCCTCTTCCAAAGAGAGTCTCTTGGAGAACTACTGTAAAGTGATCCTGATGAACAGGGCAAGGGGGTGGGTTGTTCTTATCTTATTACCCTCAAATATCAATGTGAATAACAAGGACATTGTTCCTCTTCAAAATACTATGGGCAATAATATTCAATGGTTTGGGGTTTGGGCTTTCTTTAACCACTGTTAACTGATCACTACTGCAGTCATGACCATGAAGGAACTAATATTACCCCTAGTTTATAGGCTGGGAAGTGAAGTCACAAAGATTAGAGCTTGTCCAAGGCCACAGAGGCAGCAGTCAGGCAGGAAGAAAACTCCAGATTTCCTGGCTCCCACTCTCCTCCTAAATTCATCATCCACACTCCAGTGACGTCTAAACAGTGCGTTGTTTTCCGAGATAAAAAATACCCATCTCCAAATGGTTAAAATATGTCATGAAGTTCTGGCCCAAACCTATGTCACGGAATCAGGCATTGCTGGAATGTGATTTCGCGTGTTTTGGAGCAGCTCTGCAATACCTTGCACAACAGGACACAACGTGCGAGTGCTGTGTGAACACAGCCACAGCCTCTGCTCCCTGAGCTAACCAGAACGGTCTGCATGGGAGAGCTGGAACATGAGACCAGTGCGAGTCCCAAACATGGGGAGAACAAAGCTGCCAGAGTGTGTATAACATCAGAGAGGGTTTGCTGTGGAGGATTCATGCATTGGCTATAGAAAAAAAACCCCCGTCACTTCAACTGAGGTTTTGCCCGTCCAATTGCATAGGCTAAACGACTAGTAATGGCTGGTTAAGCCGTGCAGTAGGTGTCATACCCATTCCTGAGCCATTATAGTTTATAATATTGATTCCCCTCTAGCTGATTAAAAACCTGGTTATACAGAAATGAATTACCTAAGTGAGGGCAAGTACATAAGCAGCAGCATCCACATAACGCAGCATTTCACCAAGGGATGTGATTGATGATTTATCTTGGATTTAGCTGATGTAGATGAAGAGGTTACTGCTGTTTTCACTCCAGCTGTAAAAAAGGGGATTGCCCACTCCTCAGCCAAGGTGTCTGGTGTGTTAATTTAAACTGAAATCATGTTAGGTTAATTAATAACAGTAGCTGTGAATGAAGCAGCTGAAGGTAGAGATCTCTTCTGCCTTGTCAGCAAAGCTGTCAGGGCTCAGGAGTCAGAGAGACTAATTAATGTGTTCCAGCAGCGGTTTCCATAAACCTATTTTCCATTTCATTGCAGTGGACTAAGAGGTGCCGTGTCCATCAGTTGTGCTGTCATAGCTGTGGAGTGGTAGCGTACAGCTGAGCACATCATCGTTGCTCGAGTTGCCTGTCAGGCACACTGGGGGTGACAGCATCTTCTCTGCTCAGTCAAGGCCTCCTCAATTTCAGAAGAAACTTGTTTCAACACTTTATATCCAACTTCTGTGCAGAAGTGCTCTGGGTTGTGGTTTGAGTCAGAAATCTACATGGAGACTTATGGGAGCCCTTTCTCCCAGCTGAATTTAATTTGATTACATTTCGATTAGATGAACTTAGGGCAAACCAACAGAAGACACTCAAGCCGAACTAGGAAGTGATTGAAAGGATCTGTGCACTGTGCTAATGAGTGTCTACTCTTAAAAGTTCATGCAAATGAACAGGATCTGAGTTAAAAATACAATGGCCCTCCCTGAGTACCTCCAAACGTGAACATTCTTGTTCGGAACAAGTTCTTGTGTTCTTCCTTATCTCCACTGGGAACTTGGGTTTGTCTAACCAGGAGATTCACCTGGGCTGAGATGAGGTGTGAATATGAGGTGGAGCGGCAAGTCCTGTGTGGACACCCTCAAGCATTTCCATGTGTGAACAAGTCTTTACCCTCCAGTCACAGACTTCATCAAGCATAGCTCTGTTTGTTGAGCAGTATCGCCCAAGTTCTACAGATTATAAAGTACAAATTACTCTGTGAACTTGCCTGGTTCATAGGTCAGATCCGCCTTCTCTGCTGTGTGGTAGGTAGGCACCTACCACCTACTATCCATGGTGTCATTTTATATGCAAATCCTCTGGAAGGTGTCGATTAGCCCAGTACAAATGCCCACCACTATGTTGACTGTGAGGTGTACTAACCATGAGAATCACTTTGATTACCTTCTCCTGTACAAAGGGTGTGCAAAGCCTTCCAGACAGGAGGCAGAGAGAGAAGGGAAGGGCTAATCCTTTAATTAGTGCACCCAAAAGGCATCTAAAGGCAGGCACTTGCACTTTAGAAACTCCAGTTCCTCGGTGTTAATAGGAGATTACTCCTCTTTATACTAGCATGGAAAATACAGTCTGTGGGCAGCACATCTGCCATTCTTGTAGTGCTGGTGCCTTTCACCCCCCTGCAGGGCTTGGAAAACGCTATATTTTCATTTGGAACATCCTTCACTTGTACATGTGCTCCTGTCTCAGAAACAAGGAACTGGCTCCTGTTCACTTGCACCGTGACACATGCAGATCTCCAGAGGTCTGAGGAAGACCCACTTGCTGCCTTTATGGGCGTTTACCCCATGGAGCTCTGTTGCAGAGACATTTCCTGTGGGGGAGGTAGAGACCTGTTCCCTCAAAATGTTGTGCTATCAGCCAGAAAATATTTGGAAAACACAAAGCTATGGAAGAGTAAGGAGGGTGCAGTGACATCCCTGTAGAGAGAGATGAGTTGAGAATTCCACCTACTTAAAGAGCTACCAGGTTTAGAACACTTCTTTCCTGATCACCATTGGTGTCCTTATCCCCATTGGTGTTTCCCTTCAGCTGACGGTGGCTGGTTTGGGCCCTAACTTTTGGGTAACTCAGACTTTTTGGCCTTCCCAGCAGCTGCTCTTCCACTGCACAATTTTCATGCTGATATATCCATTTGATTTCATCCTAATCCACACAAAGTTCGGATTTCCTAGTGCTGGGAGAGTTCTGACCTAGCAGGCACCAGAGTGGTTATTGCATGGGATTAAATGAATCTGCCATGCAAAGATTCTTTCAAAACTAGTTGGGTTTTTTTTTGGGGGGGGTTGTTGGGGGTCTGTTTTTTTTTTTTCCCTTTTCCTTTTTACAGCATGCACTTTAACAAATTTTAACCCTTCTTTAGGCATGACTTTTTGTGTGTGTGTGTGACTGTGTGCCTAACCCTCTAACCTGGATGTGATCGGTGAAGGGGTTGGTTTACAAACGCACATTTCCAAAGCCCTCAATCTGGCATGGATCTGGCATGGAAACCTCAGAGAGCAGCCAGAAATCAAGTCCTCTCCACTCCCGCCCTTTTTATTTCTGTGAATGAGTGTGTAAGAGACCTATAAATCTAAAACTGTGCAGGCGTGGAGGAAATCATAAGAGTCAGGCTGGTGATATTACCGCGGGGAGCTGTGAAATCACCAAGGATTTATACAAGCACACACAACGACATTGTCATTAAAATGAAAAAAAAAAAAAAAAAAAAGAAATGGGATGATGGCTGTTTTGCACTGTGCTGTGTGGCAGCCACCTCGGACACATGGTTTTGGTACCTCCCCTCCATGCTCCACTGAGGGGCACCAACTGGAGGGCAGAAGGTTTTCCAGCCACACCAGCAGTTTGGAAACCAGCCCTTTTCTTGGGCGATGTAAAGCAAAGCAGTTCTGGCTTGGCGTTTTCGGCATTTGGGGAAGGGCTTGCGCAAGAGGGAGGTCATTCCTGCTGCTACACCCAAAGCTGAGGGGTCATGGAGGCCAATTGCTGGGCAAACTGGCAGTGGGGCCAACTGCACAGCCTGGGCCCTGGCCCATCATCCTCAGTGCTCCTGGGCCAACCAGGCCATGCAGTATTGAAGGGGGGTGGAGGGTGTTGAACAGGGCTGCCTGCCCAGGGGTACTCCCATAGCGTCAGGGGAACGGACTGTCCTAGGGTTCTTTATATTTACAGCATCGGCGATTATCTTTACTACACTGGGAGTAATTGGTTTCCCAATTGGGGAAACCAATGGGGAAAATACGGCCTTGGGCAGCCAGCCACATCCTCCCCTGGCTGCAGAGTGGGGCACTGGTGCAGGGAATAGCTCCAGAAACAGTCCGGTGGGAGGGGAACAAGGGTTGAGGGGAGAGACTTCTCCTAGCCTTCCCCATCCCAAGGCCACCGTGGAGCTCGTCCTCTCCCCTCTCTTACAGAGGATGACGCCCCCATTTCGAAGAGGGTTAGCTGTGGCCGGGGATGAGGGAGACAGCGGCGGGGGGCTGCTGCGGACTCCGGGGGTTGCCCGCTCCCTCCCGGCCGGGGCCAGCGGCGCTGGGGGGTCGGAGGTGCCGCCTTCAGCCCGACCTCGCCCGCCGGAGCCGCTTTCCCAAAGCGCTCCGTGCCAGCTCCCGGTGGGAAAAACATCACGGCGGGGGGGGTTAATCTTGTCTCCAACCCCGCCAGTTTCGGGGGCGGGGGCAGGATCCGAACCGTCTCGCTGTCTCTGCAGGGGGAATGTGTGAAATAATAACCTCCATGCAATTAAAAATACCCCGCAAAGTCGGGCGGCTCCGCTCCCGCCGCCCCGGGAGAAGGTGCCCTGCGGGGCACGGCGGGCAGCGAGCTCAGCCCGCTCCGCCTGGAACCCGTTTCTGCTCGGTCGGAGTGGATTTGCGGTTTGATCTCCCCCGTGCGTGATCAGCCGCCCGTGAGGGGCAAACCGCCAGCCCCCACCCCTCCGTCTCTCCCCCCAGGCGTGCTCCTTCCACGCACTGGGGGATGTTTGGGAGCACACGCTCTCAGCTTTATCCCATTGCCAGTGCCTCTCCCGCACCCAGCCTGGACGCCAGGAAACGTTTCCGCTTCACACCGTTTTATACCGCTTCTTCTCTCCCAGTTGGGAGGGCTTTATTTATTTTTTCTTTTCTTTTTCATAAAACCCACACCGATTCCGAAAGATACATAGGGCTTTTGCTGAAGAACTGCAGTGCCTGAAATGAAACATGTTTGGTTAATTCCCCCCCACACACACCTTCTTCACTTGCGGTGGGGGAGATGGGAGCAGGGAGAGGGTCCGGGATGCCTTAGCGGAGCGTGGCTCCCCGAAAAGCCGCGCAGGCGGGGCGGACTTCATGCCCATGTCTCAAGGGCCCATCAACCTGCTGCCACGAAAAAGAGAGTGAAAACGTGTTTACAGCGTGAGTGCCTCTACTCCCGCTTGCTGGAGCCGACTCTGCTCTAGGGACCCACCTGCGGCTCCCGCCGGGGGGGTTGGCATCTGCGGCGGCGGGCCACATCGCCCTCCGTGGCTCAGATCTCCCCGGGGGAGCCCCCCCCGCTTCCTTAGGGCTCTTGGCGTCCTCTCTCCCCAAAATATATGTGGGGGATGAATCCCGTGGTCATCTTTTTGGGGTACGAACTATAGAGGGGGGGAAACTCCCAAACATAAAGGTGTTTCAAAGTTTTACCTACGGAACCATCCTACCACAGTGACGACCAAAGAGGGAAGCAAATCCGGTGAAGTCGATCGTGTTTCCTAAGGGGCTACATAAAGAAATGGTAAGAAAGGCGTATCCACACACTAAAGGAGAAAAGAGCAGCCCATGGGATGTGTTCCACATGCCTTGATTATTAATTATTTTTTTCCCTGCTGGTTGGCAGCAAGACTAAAAGCATTCAAAACGAGTTTTGTGGACTAGAAATGAAAAACTCCTACAGGTTGCCATGTACCCATAGTAGGAGGCATGTACTGGCGCATCAATGTAGTCTTTCCGGATCTGAGCAGATTTTTCGAAACTGGGTTTTAATGGGAGAACAAGGGCGGGAAGAACGTGTCTACATGCAGACATGCCGTAAGTATGTGCCTGTTTATGTGTATATATATGCATATACATATAGGATAAGATGTCGTATATGACACACACCACGAATCTGAACGGGGAGCACATATTATACCTCAGAAGAAGTCGACGAAGGCGATTAAAGCACAGAGGCATATTTATTTCGATGTTTTCGGGTTCCGCACATCTAAACCCTTGGCCTCCCGTGGGAAAATATGATTTTTCGGAGACCCTCGGAGAAAGGCAGAGAGGATCAGCCTGCTCCGGCCAAGCTGCTGCCCTGTGCCGCGACTTCTCCCGGGTACCGCCCCAGGAGGACGTGTTCGAGTTCATCGCCTACAGGTTTTACCTGCAAGAGCGATTCCTCTCCCTGGGCGTGTTTTCCACTTTTAAATTTCCAGTTTTTAAGTTGGACGGGGCAAAATGTTCTTGACCTCGAGAGGTGATGACGCTGAGAAATACGTCATGTCTGAGTGAACCAGCGAATTAGCCGCGGGCCGAGGAGCCGTGCCCCCGGGAGGGAAGGCGCAGGGCGGTGCTGGTACCACCCGCCCGTTTCGGGAGGCAGCTGCCACGGTGTCTCCTTCCCTCTCCGTGGGAGGAAGGCGAGGGGGTAAACCTCCTGCTACCCGGCACCTCGAACGGGACCCGTCGGAGGTGCCGCCTGTCCGCCTTGCTCCTTCTCCCACACGCTTCCCTGGCAAGGGAAAAAAAAAAAAGTTTTTTAAAAAAAAAAAAGGATCTGCGAGGACGAGCGGACTGGCGTGGCTCCTTTCATCTCTGCGGCCCATCAGCAGTGGGGGGCGCAAGAAGACAGCAGTTAGTGTAGGGCCGCGGTGATCACAGCCGGGGACCGCCGGCCGGGAGGGTGGGAGGGAGCGGGGTGGGGAGGGGATGCCGCCGGTGGCGCTGCGGGAAGGACGGATGAGCCCTGGGGAGGGGGGGGCGGGGGTAAGCAGGGGGCAGTGAGCAGGTCTGAACTGGCCGTGGAAGGCAGGGACCACGTCCTGCTCCCGCACCCCCACACGCCTGGGGCTGGGTCGCGTTCCCTCCTCGTCTCCTTTGTCCATGCGACCTGCCTGGGGCTTCGGGATTAGCTCCTGGGAGACAAGTGTCCAAAGGGGTGTGCTCCAAACCGGCAGAGAAATAGAGCCGTCCGGCACGGGACAGCGGCGCAGGGAAGCCCTGAAGTCAGCAGCTGACCCCATCTGTGTGCCATGGCTACCTGCTGCAGCCTTCACGTTGTCAGCCATGCCTTCCACTGCCTTGCCTTTCTCTGCCAGGGTTTCCCAATATGTGCTCATTTCCTCTTTTGGAAACAGCAAATACCCGGGCTCTGCTTCTAACAGTACTTGGGCTTCGCTTCTAACATCATCTATTCCCATGCCCGTTCTCAGGAAACACAACAGGCAATTGCATGAACATGTCCAGATTTCTCTCTCCATGCAATGCTGATACACTCCTGATTTCCAACAGAAACGTGATGATCTGTCTCTCAGTCTCACTGCAGCTGCAGGGCCTTTCCCTGTGGGCCAACAGCTCCCCGTATCCTGGGCATCCTGTGGGACCACCTGGGTGTCCAGTGCTCTGGGGAGAAACTCCATCTCACTGGTCACTCACGCAGGTCACAATTTTCTTTTTGAGTCTGGGAGCACCTTGGTCAAGGTTGAGCCCACTTCAGGACCAGCAGGGAGGCAGATTTCTCCCTGTTCAGCTCAGCCTGGGAAGCCTGGGGGCCTTAAAGACAAGCCTGCAGGTGTTAATGCAGTTCTGTTACAGCAGTGAGTAACTGAGGTTTTTCTCCTTGCTCACTTCATCCTTTCACTGTTTCTGGCCCTCAGGGCCTGAAAAACTCAGCTACAGTGTTTATCAGAAACCATTGATATTGTACAGCAGTACACAGGATCAAAAGTGAATCAGTAGTTCCAGCAAAATCTCTGGGTTCTTTGTAAATATGCATCAACCAAGTAGGAGGAAAAAAAAATTAAAAAAAAAAGAGCGTAAATGAATCTGCTTCCAGAGCTTTTATTTGCCCTGATATAAGTTTTTTTAGACAAACTCTCAGAATTTCCTATTTGTTCCTGGGCTGAACTCAGTGCTCTCTGGCAGAAGCCCATGACTTGCTGTGAAAGTTTCCAACATCTCTGCTTTTGCTCTGATTACTATCTCATAGGCCCAGTATTCATCCGAGACATGACGTGCATGGTGTGCCCAGAGCTGAGCTCTGAGAGCACAGAGGGCAAGAACAGGCCATGGGAGAAGGATCCCCATCAGCACGGTTCATCAGGGTCATGGGCTTTGCTCAGTGCACATTCCCTGCTGCTCTGAGCTCACCTTGTCTGTCAGTCACATCTGTCCTTGTCCAGGGGACAAGGGGGGACAGAGGGGTAGTGGTCAAGCATTGGGGATCCAGCAGACAGAATGCAAACCTGGGCATTTCTGAGTCAGGCAGCAGTGCTGAAGCACTTGACCACTTCTTACTGTGTCAGGATGGAAGCTTTGCTTTTATGGAACAGACCCATCCTGTGGATATGCATCCTCATCCCTAAGGGCCATGCATAGAAGTGTCAAGCCAAAAATAGACCAAGCAGCCAAATCTGCCACTAGAATGCACCCTGATAACTGATGGTGCCATCTCAGCTTGGCTACCTGTAGATGAAGTTTTTTCAAGGTGTGACTGGACATTAAGGGGTTAACATTTAACTTTTGATAGTAAAAACCCAGTCAGATTTTCCTGTAACATGCCTTCCAGGTCCATATTTCAGTTTTTATGTGTGTTTGTTTTGGGGAGCGTTTGAACGAGGCAGAGATAGACAAAAGCTGAACAAATCTTCTGCATCAGTGCAGCTCCTTCTCTCCAGACACGCAGCCTCGGGAAGGGGTGAGAGAATTCCCATTAAGATGCCTGTCCTAGGTGGCCAATCTGACCCTCTTCAAATCAGAGATGAAATCGTGCTTTCATTACAAGGGGCACACAACAGGGTCTCCGGAGTGAGATGCCCACTTCTGGCATTTCCCTAATTGCGAGAGGTCCCTCAGCAGATCCTGTACCCCTTGGACACCCGTTTCTCCAAAGGAACCTTCTGTAGGGATCTCTCACCCCCTCACTAGGGATGAAAAGGGTCCCCAGGATGCAGTGTATGAACTGGGACTTTTGCATCCGTTTTTGCTCGTCCGACCGGCGGGGATTTTAGTTTTCCCATCTTAGGATCAGACTCCAGTGCCCTGAGCCACAGCTACACCCCTCTCCACACTCTGCTGATAAAGCTCCGTGGAAGAACATCTTCAGCCCGGTGAAAACACCGGTATTTGGCGTACCTGGAGCAGAACCGGGCCTAAAGCTGCCGGCGCGGCGGGGAAGCGAAGGGCTGCAAGAGGGCGCAGACAGCCGCCGGCTCTGACCATGCGCCGCTGGCTGAGGGCAGGCACAGATGACACCCTGCATCGCAAACGCCCCTCGCTTCAGCCATTTCCTTCCGGGAAGGGCCGGGAAACGCTCTCTCTGCCGCCTGCCCGGGGTCGTCGGTGTTGGGGGGGGGGGAATAGCAGGACATGGGCTTTCAGCAAACCGAGCCCTAAGACGAGTTCGGGTGGGTGGGTGGGTGGGAGGGTTCCCCCCCCCCCCCCCCCCGCCCCGACCCCGCATCCCGCCTAGGATAGCTCCAGATCGTGAGGCTGCTGGGGTCGAGGGGTTGGAATACAACAGGAATAAAAGGGGCGGGTTTGTGTACGGGGGGAAAGACAAGCGGAACAGACGTCCTTGCACGTCTGGAGCAAAATACTAAAAGCGGTGAAAGACTGTGTTCGCCTCTGGCGTGCCTGCGGTTTTCTCTCGGTGATGTTACATCCCTCCCCTTAGAGTTTTTCTTTCGGGCACCTAAAGACCCTCCCTGAAGCCTCTCAACGATTCCTGTAAGAGATGCTTAGGAGCACCAGGTCTCAGGCGACGCCGTCATCCGCGGGTGGGTTTCGTGAAGACGCCTAGCGTGGGGGACTGAGAGCTCAATTCGTGTAAAACCAAATCTGGGGGAAAAAAAAAAAAAAAAGAAAAGGCAGCCTCGTCACGAGAGTCATGGAAATGTTGTCGATTTTCATTTACCTGTGCCTTCCACCGAATTAAATTCCCACCATAAATACTATAAATTCTCTTCTGCTTTCAAATCCGGGAGTTTGCCACGCAGATCATGTTTCTACTGCTCTTTTTAACATTTAAAGATAGCCGCCGTTTTATGGCTCTCGACGAGTCTGGAAGCGATAGCAATTGAAATCGAAAGCCCAAATTCCTGCACGATTTACTCACTGCCATCAATAAAGCAGCAGATCTAGTTTCAACTGGCAAACTTGTCCTGAATGTCCTAGGAGTTGGAATCCCTTTCTCCCCACCTCTCCCAGGTTTTGATCTAGCAAGGTATAAATTTCCAGAGCCTCCTGCAGTGGCAGGGAAGCGCTGCTTCGGGCAGCCAACAGGTAAAAAAAAAAACATATCAAGAAGAGGCAGATGTCCTCCGTAGAGATGCCGGGATCCCACAATCAGAGCAACAGAGGCAGAAACGTGTCCTGGATCGGAACCATTACCTGGCCGCATCCCACTCACGGCTGTCTTCTTTCCCCTCAACACCACTTACGTGTTATGTGCTGTCATCGTATCACCTTGTCTTTACACCCCAGAATAATATGCCTATTATTCTCTTCTCTCCAAACCTTCCACCTCTAACCATGTCGTTAAAAATAGTCTTAATAAAACAGTGATAATTACGCCATTATTGTTAACACTACCCATTAAAAATTTAAAAATAGGCTTTCTGGTTTGGTCACCCATTTATGCTGCATATCAGTTCTTGCGGCACTAAATCGTTCTGCGATATGCCAAAACTTTCTTCCTTTTTTTTAAAAATACTATAAAACTTGGTTTTTTTTAGAGAAACTGAAGGCGCGTCGCGGGTTCACAGTCGTAATTGGACAGTATTGGTCAAAACTTATTGACACTCTGTTGACCGGCGAAGGAAAATAAATATCCCGCGGGTAATAAATGTGTGATGTGCCTGTCCTTCTCCAGTCTTAGCACTTTCAAGGGAAACGCCTGATTTATGAGCACATCACTCTAGCAATGTTTTAATGCCCCCCTATTATTTTATTGTTTTGGGAAGGGGGGATGTTTCGTTTGCTTTTTGTATTCGGGGCACCTTTCAGGAGCGGTGACACTGAAATCGGCTGTCGCCCTGGTCTCGCCTCGGCCGTGTATCAGCAAGAAAAGCTGTAAACTCTGAGAAATAAATCAGTTTGAAAAGTTTTGGGGATAGTTATGACATCCTGGCTGTGACCAAGCGAGTGAGCGAGACTTCATAGGTTTTAAATCTCGGTCTGGAACAGGCAGGGGAAAGAAAAAAAAAAAAAAAAAAAGAAAAAGAAAACCCCGTAGAGATACACTTTCCAATCTGCCTGGAAATTAATCCCAAATGAGGGAGACTCCTTCCAAATCGGTCTTGACAGATCTGTGGGAAACACTAGACAGAAGGCAGAGCGCCGGACCCCGCATTCCCGACGAGGCAAAGCTCCGCCGCCGCGGCGGGGAGCGGGAAGGGGCTCCTCTCTCGGCCACCCCGCGCCACCGGCTCGTCGACGTGCGGAGGGTCTGTCGCGGCCGTACTGTTCCCGGGGGACATAAAAAATAGACATTTAAAGACATCTTTACTAATGTAATCTAAGAGGACCCTAAAAACTTCGAGTCCAACAGAGCCTTTCTGGTTTTTTTTGTGGGTTTTTTTTTTGTTTGTTTTGTTTTGTTTTTCCCTTGGACTCCATTCGGGCCTTTTAACATTCCGTGATTACCCTTGGCAAATAACTGCGCGTGTGCGGGGGTGTGCGTCTGTCCGTGCGTGGGTGCACCGCAGCCCGTGTGGCAGCGGGCTGAGACAGACTGCCCATGGCAATGACCGTCATCCCGCGCTCAACAAAACCTCCCACCCGAGGTAGATGACGGGTGGCACCCTGGTAGGAGCGGATTAAGAACGGGGTGAGGAAGGAGGCAGCAGCGGCTCCTAAACGAAAATGATGACATTTGTGGGGATCGGCCAGCATAATCCACGGGAACCATCCCCAGGGCTCCAGTCTGCCAGAGACGGGATTTCCCGTTAACTTCCCCGCTGTCGTCTCCACCGCCCGCTCTGGGAGCGCTCCCTCGGAATCTGAATTCAGCTCCCGGTTACTGGTGTATTTGGAAAGAGGCAGGAGCACCCCTCTTCTTGCTGCCCCCAAACTCGTAGAAATGGGCAAATCCCCTCCCTCTGCCACAGACAACAGCCAGCCTTCTCCGACATGGCTACTTGGCCGAGCTAGGAAGGAGGCTGGAGGTGAGTTTCCCCATGAGGCTGGGATGTCCTGGGCCTCGGAGGAGGCCGAGCCTTCACAAGCCCCCCCCTCTCCCCTCTCCCCCCCGGAGGTGCCAGGGGGCAATCAGCCCCCCAAGCAAAGCGCAGCGCCCATGCCGCCAGCCGTGGGAAGCGGCACCAGCGCGACGCGGGCACAGCGCTGCCCGGGTGCCCCCGCCTCGCCTGGCCTTGCCTGGCCCCACCGCACCGCTCCGCGCTGTTTCGCGCAACGGGATGAGCGCTGACCCTCCGCCCGCACCCAGCGGAAGCAGACGCGCCGCGGCCACGGGGCAGGCGGCAGAGCCCGTCCGTCCGTCCGTCCGTCCATCCATCCATCCATCCTTCCATCCTTCCATTCATCCACCCGCCTGCTCCTCCAGCAGCCGGACCTGCTCCTGCTCCCACGGCTCCGCGCCCGCGGAAGCAGGGGTGGGCGGCGAGTCCTCATGCGGGGCCGGAAGGGCACACAGCGGTCTAGAGGCTGGCAAGGGAGAGAAGGGAAAGGGAATTTAGCAATGAGTTTTCAAGAGATCGGTAGAGCTTTGGAGCGGTGCATGCATCACACATGAAAAGCAGCGCAGAGCGGAGCGCGGCGTGGCGCGTGATGGGGGTGCGGGTGGAAACGTGCGTGCGTGTCCGCACGGGGAGGAAGAGAGATTGGTGGCGGCAGACGTGTAAAAATGCCCGGTTTATCCCCCTGAAATCGGTATGTTTATGGCTGGGAGTACATCTTAACCCCTGCGTGCAGGGGACCGGGAATCCCGTTTGTTTGTTTGTCTGTCTGTCTGTCTCCCTGCGTCGTGCCCCCGTCCTGTTCACAGGGTTTAGGCAGAAAATCCCAGCGTTTCCCATTGCGCTGCCTGTTCCCCACCGAAGCAACGTCACCTCAAATATGCCAGTAAATTCCTTACCGGGTTGGGAACGTAATTGGCTGAATGTTTTCTGTAACCTGACTAGCCAATAACACTCCGAGAAAAAAATAATACATTAGAACAACCTAGTTACGGCAGATGGTGAAAATGACTTGACACTACACGTGTGAGTCAATATTAACTGGCGACGAGATACTTGCCGCACTCATTAGAAATATCATAATTAGCCAAGGAGACTCCGTGTGCCGCTGTTTTTAGGGTACAAAGTCCCTTATTTTCAGACAAGTGCTGTCCAAATGGTTGCCCTTGTCATTTCTGTTCTAACAACATCTGCTGCTTGCATAAGCTCTGGCCTTGATAACTTGCGCTTCTCCGAGCCCGAATTACTCTTGGCAGATCTTCCTCTTGCAGGTTTTCCTCCTGGAAGCAGATAATAATTTATGCAAAACAATTAGTTAAAAAGAAGAAAGGGGAGGAGACGTAAAAACCCTCTTAAAAGCGCAAGAACCGTGGAACAAATGGAAACTGCGGAGGAAGAAATTAGGGTAAACGATACACAGCAGATAGCCAGAATAACTACGGAAAAGTGAAGTAGTTGTATCTTTTCAGCTGTAAAACGCAATAAATATGTAACCGCATCTCCATATTTTAAAGTAGCGTTTTAATCTCAGTCAACAGAAAGGAATAACAGTTATAAGAGTAGGAACCAATATTGAACCAGAACAAGAAATCAAAGCTATTTCTACATTCAAATGTCGGCAGCGCATTTCCTCATCCTCAAGTTTGCAAATGATTCTTAAAGCCTTATATATGCAGTTATGCGGAAGCTGATTACCAGCAATAAATAATGCATCCAAGGAAGAGGCTTGAGTACGTATCCTCTCACTTCCAGGATGCGGCTAGGGATCTTCGCCTCAGTCCTACATCAAGGCTGTGGCTTAAAGCAGTCAAGAGGCTATTTAATTGTCAGGCAAGGCTTCCCCCCGCGGAACTCTCTCCGCATGTTACAACCTCTTTGCAGCTCAGCTCCATATGCATCTCTTTTTCACACTTCCCTCTCCATCTCGGGCTCCTACACCTGGTGCATCACGCATTTAGCCCATTAGCTCCGGCTCTTCCTTTCATCTTCCCCATGGCAGACGTTTCTATTTATCCACTGGCAATCAATGTGTGGCGTCACCGGTGGTACTGTAATGACGACTGCACCATTGAGGATGACAGCTTAGAAAGAAGAGGGCAATGGTGATCCCTCCCAGAGCAGCACAGCGGAGTGTAGCGCTCGCATCACAAGGTCACCCTATCTCACCGCTCGCTCCTCTGCATTGGCAGGAGGGGGTTGCTGGGTTTGTACAAGGCTGGGGCGGGAGTGGGAGGGAGGGGGGGAAGAGATCTGGATTTTTTTTCCCCCCTCCCTTAAGCAAAGCCACGATGGAAACCAGGAAGGAGATGGTGATGTTTCTGGAAGGGACACAACTTGGCGCTCTAGTTGGCAAGAGGGTGCCTAATTTGTCCGAAGCAGTGGGGAGCCCCGCTCCGGAGCCGCAGGAGAAGATGATCCATCGGAACTGCCTCAGCCCCAGACCTGGCCCCTTGTCGTCCCGGGAGAGAGGAGGAGGAGGAGGAGGAGGTGGTGGCGGAGGAGAAGACGAAGAGGAGGTGGAGGTGCTGCCAGGGACAGGGACGGTGCCGGAGAGCCGCTCGGCGGCGGCAGCACTGCTTTCGGCCGGACAGCAGCCCCCCGCCCCGGAGCCCCCCTCCAGCAAAGGGCAGCAGAGCAGCTCGGACACCGAATCGGATTTCTATGAGGAAATCGAGGTGAGCTGCACCCCGGACTGCGCCACGGGGAGCGCCGAGTACCAGCACAGCAAAGGTACCCAACTCCTTCCCATGCCTCCAGCCCCCCGCCCGCTCCGGGGCTGGGGGGCACCACTGGGGGGGGGAGGGGGGGGGCAGGGGGGAAGGGGAGGAGGAGAGGCTGGCGGAGGGGGGGTCTTCCCCTCCTCAGCTGAGCGAGGCGCAGCGAAATCGGGGTGTATGTTTGGGGATCTCCTTTTCTGGCTGATTCCTCAGCTCCTTGACACCGGGAGGCTTGTTTGGGAGCCAGAGGACACGACATCGGGCAGCCCCCGCGTCCCTGGAGGGGAGCCAAGCTTCCCGCCGTGGAAGCATCAGGTCTGCAGCTTGTCTCGTAGGACCCCCTTGGCCAAAACCACCACCCACTCTCCCTCTCCGCATATATATATATAGTTTTTTTTTTCATTCTCCCCCATCGCCTGGACAGTGCATGCTTCAGGAAATCCCTTCCGATCCTCCCCACCGGCGGGTTTTTTTGTATGTATTGAGGGTTGGGGGTGGGGGGAGGTGGGGGCTAGAGCAAGATCAAACGGGTTTTCTGGCCGAGAGCTGTTTGTGGTTTTGCTGGGTGAAATGTGCCCGGGCGAGTGCGGAAGCGCCCATGAAGACCGTAAAATCTCTCGCCGACTCCTGCCTGCCCTAAGTGCGGCAGCCAGGTCCTTGTTTGCACGTTGGGTTTAAAAAAAAAAAAGAGGGGAAAAAAAAAAAAAGATGAGAGCTCCAAATTACCTTGTCACTTCTATGTCTCGGTGGCGCCAGCTCGGAAATGGTCCCAATGAATTAATTGCCTTTGGTCTCGGGCACAATGAGGGAGAGTTGCATTTGAAAGCAAACGCAGCGGCCAGGCCCCTTTTCCCCCTGCCCCCACTCCTCATTCCCACCTTCCCAGCTCGGCAAGAGCCCCCACGCCCCCTGGCCCCCAACAACTCACTTCTTCCCCCTCTCCATTTCTCCATCAGTTCAAGAAGAAGCCGGGAAGCGCGGGGGGAGCCGCCTGCCCTCTCTCCTCCCTTAGAGGCTCGTTGGAAATATCCCATTCCGGGCTTTGGAGGCTGAGTTCCCGAGGCCTGACCTCCCCCCGAAGGGTGCAGGGTCCCTGCCCGCCGGTTGCTCGGCTCCTGGGCCCTCGCTGGGCTGGAGGCCGTGAGCCTCAGGCAGTGGGCACACCTGCCCTCCCGAGCCCCTCGGGGTCAGGGGATGCTGCGGCGGCCGCCTTCGGCTTCACAGTGCGGGAAGCGAGAGAGGGGGGCATCGAACAGACCCCCTCAGGGCGGTGTGTGTGTGTGTCGGGGGCGGCGGAGGGGGGTGAGGGTGGGCACAGGTAGCCTTCAACCCAGAGTGAGCAAGCACCCGTCAAATCCTTAACCGGTGCTGCATGTCCTTTCTCCCTGCCCTCCCCTCCGGTCCCTCTTGGATGTCTCCTCAGCATCCTCAGTACAACCGGGGCAGGCAGAGAAAAGGCGGATGGGGAGGGCTGGTGGGAGAAGGGATCTCGCCGGGGAGGTGGACAGGGAGCATCCCTCCGTGTCCGCCTGCCTCCGAGCCTGTGTCTCCTCTCCGGGCTCCCCCACGCAGGGCCGTGCTCCGAGGGGCTGGCCGGCAGCCCCGGCGGCGGGGGGGATCACCCCAAGGGCAGCGGAGGCAGCGGGGGCTCCCAGGGCTCGCTGGCCTGCAGCGCCAGCGACCAGATGCGCCGGTACCGCACCGCCTTCACCCGCGAGCAGATCGCCCGGCTGGAGAAGGAGTTTTACCGGGAGAACTACGTGTCCAGGCCCCGGAGATGTGAGCTGGCGGCTGCTCTGAATCTGCCAGAAACCACCATCAAGGTACACACAGCTCGGACATGTTTCCAATTAGCATGATATCAATCTATAAGGCCGAACTTCCTTGCTTAAAACTCGAGAAAGCACTTCGGCAGCGTAACCCTCCCTCTTCTCTCCACTCCCCCACCCCAATTCCCCCACTCCCCCTCCCCCGCCCCTTTCCTGGCCCTGCCCGCACCCTGCAGCAAGCAGCAATGCGGGAGAGGGGACACGGCTCCGTCCCAGCCAGCACCGCTAATCCGGCCTCTCCCTACCAGATTATTTTTAATCCCCCTCTCAGTCCAACCCAAGCCTGGCTCAGCTCTTGGGGGAGGGAAGAGGAAGGCAGCCGCAGATCTTGTTTTGATCTCGCTTTCCTTTGCCGTTTCAAAAACGTTTACACATGAAAATATAAAGCGACAACAATAATCCCCGGTAGTTCTGACTGCAAAACGGCAGCAAGGAGGCAGAGCCGCCGGGTTTGGCCGGAGCCGGAGGGGGGCCGTGGGGCGGGGGGAGAGGAGGGGGTGTGTGTGTCAGCAGGACAAGCCCTAGCAAGAGGAAAGAAAAACGAGCACCCTAAAAGGACCGCTCCGCGGGGTCTCCCTGTAGATTTATAGGGGCTTAACTGATCCCTCCGTACGTGATGACAACTCCCTCCGGGAGCGGGACCTGGCGCCTGTCTCCGCTCTTCGGCAGAGACCGCACCGCTCCGGGGCCGGTGGCGGCGGTCGGGCGGAGCGGGGCGGCGGTGGGTGACGGCTCTCGCCCCCTCTTCCCTCCCTCCCTCCCCCGCCGCTTTTTCTCGCAGGTTTGGTTCCAGAACCGCAGGATGAAGGACAAGCGGCAGCGCCTGGCCATGACCTGGCCTCACCCGGCCGACCCGGCGTTTTATACCTACATGATGAGCCACGCGGCGGCCACCGGCAACTTGCCGTACCCCTTCCCGTCCCACCTGCCCCTGCCCTACTACTCCCACATGGGCATCGGAGCCACATCGGCCTCTGCCGCCACCCCCTTCAGTACCCCCCTGAGACCGCTGGACACCTTCAGGGTCCTCTCCCACCCCTATCCGAGACCAGAACTGCTGTGCGCCTTCAGGCATCCCTCTCTCTACCCTGCCCCGACTCATGGACTCAGCAGCGCCGGGGGCAACCCCTGCTCCTGCCTGGCTTGCCACAGCGGCCAGTCCAACGGGCTGGCGCAGAGACCCTCCGGATCAGACTTTACCTGTTCGGCCACAACCAGGACTGACTCTTTCCTCACTTTCACGCCCTCTGTGCTGAGCAAAGCCACCTCAGTTTCCATGGACCAGCGAGAAGAAGTACCTTTAACGAGATAAACCTCCGTCTCAGGGTTATTAAAAACTCGCCCATTTCCGGGGCTTCTCTTCGAGTTAATGTACCTACAGCCGATGTTTATTTAATCGTGTTCTCTCCCCAGAAGTGGGCACCTACGGAAAGAAAAAGGACTAAAAATAGCTCAGTCTTAAAAAGGATTTACTTTCCAAAGGGAAAGAAGAGAAGAAGGAGAAATGACTAGTTGTTTATCTCTGAGAAGGATTTTAGTCACGGAAGAGGAAGAAAACCAACCCGAACGAAATACACTTCGGTACCTACAGAAATAAGCTGGGACTTTATTTGCCATGGATAGACTTCTTACCAAGGGCTGGGGCTTCTGCGGGTCGCAGCAACAAACCTTATGCACAAACCTAAGAGAAGGAGGTGGAAAATCTGAAATACTTGAAAGAAACATTATCTTAATAGGGAAACGGCTTGTGCGCATGAAGAAAGCAAAGATGTAATCTATCAGAGTGTTCAGAAAATAAAAACAACGAGCAAACAGGAAACCCGGCAGGTTTCTGGATTGCAACTCAACAGTATTATCCAGTTGTCTCTATAGAGAAAAACAATGCTATACCATAAAGAAAAAACTGTCATTCTGTAAATTACTTTGGTGGTTTAATTGCGTTCTTTACTCTCCCTTGCTTCCTCCTTCGTTTGAGCAGAAATCCAGCATTTCATCTCCTCTTTCATTCCCACTTTTATTTTTAAGAGGCAGACTGGAATTGGCAGGGAAGAAATACGAGCTCCTGCCTCTTTATGGGTCAGAGCTATTTGTCCTTTAAATAACAATGTCCTATTATCAGTCGCTGAAACGTGCACACACTGACGAAATTAGCAAGTGATGTATATGTAAGGAGGGTTTTTGAATATCGAATGTATAATGCTCTGTGAGCAGAGACCCTGTGCCAAACACTAACAAGCCGCCAAGGGAAGAGATTAGGTGACAGGGAGCACAACTCCTTCAGACAATCACCAGTCTGTAAATTGGAGCAAAGGCGATTTCCCTTCCTTTGTACTTCAGCCTTCAGTTCTCTCTTTGACTTTTCATTGCTCTTTTTTCTTTTCTTTTCTTTTTTTTTTTTAATAATTATTTAATTCACGCTTTGGGTGTTGTGTTTCTTTCTTTACCCCTAATCTTTGCATTTGTATGTGTCCTTCACACTGGTCCCTCGTCCTTCTTGAGGAGTCTTTCTTTCACAGCACACACACACACCGCCTCCTCTTCCAGGTATTTCGGAAGGGGGTAGCATCATTGCTTTCGCTTGGATTTCTGTCAACCTGAATATTTAAAACACACGATCACCGGGCTGGGTAATACTTTCTTCCCAAACTGGAATTGTTTATTTCATTCTGTTTCGAAATAGCCCAAAGAATAGACTGTCATCATTTGTTGCCATGTCGGAATAAAACGTAGTAACAACAGTTACAATAACAACAACGATAATAACAACAGACACATTTTAACAACATATCTCCCGTATTTTTATTGTGTTTGGTTTGTTCTTCTTTTTTTTTTTAAAGTAAAAGTGTTGCTTAAGACGAATTCCACCTTCGTGCAGTTTCTAATAGCTACAGTTCAACAAGCAGGAAAATAAACGCTGGACAGAACAAAGACGTGTTGACACCTCCGCTATCTACTTTGTGTTAAATTGCTGAGGAGCCTCTGGTTTATTGTCACACCGGAGACTCCTTGTCCTTAGGACAGGGGGCGAATAGCAGCGTCTCCCTACAGCCGATGGAGAGCAGGGAAGAGACACGGGCGTGCCTGATTTTTTCCAATCAGAAAAAACAAGCCAAAACATTTGTTTATTAGAGCTTTTTAAAAACTGATCCAAACTCACCATCTTTAAATCATTAAGGGCAGATTGTTCCGCCCTTTCTGAATGAGATGTCCTCGAGGACATGGAAACCGATGGCCCTTTTTGGACACTCACAAACAGATTCTCCCCCCTCCACACCCTCCCACCCCCCTCCCCCCCGTCCCCCCGGAAATAACAATTGTAAACAGCATCCAAGGGCAGCTTTGAACAACATCCGAGCTTTGCGAGCTTTTCCCCTCCTCACTTTGTCTTTTAGCAGACAGGGGAAGAAACAGTCCGGCAAATGGGGAGCTGCGAAGCGAGTGCCTGATCCACCCCACCACCACCACATCCCACCCGGACACCCCGGGGAGAAGGGAGCGCTGAAGAGTCCGGAGGGGGGGGGCGGCTGCGCTCTGCCCAGCAAAAACGGGGTGGTGGTGGTGGTGATGGAGGAGGGGTCCTAAATGGCCCACGACCTTCCCCGGCCAAGCGGAGGCACCTGCTGGGCCGCGATGGCAGGGCAGGATCCGCGGCCGTGCGCCGCCTGCGGAAAAAACGCGGCTCCCGTTTGCTCCCGCAAAACGCCCAGTTCCAAAAATGCCGTCGGAAGGCCATCGGCTAGGGCGCAGGGAAATATTTTTATATATATATGTGTATATATATACACATACATATATATAAATTTTCAAATACATCTATTTTATATATCTAGGTGATGTGAGAGAGAGAATATTTTACCCGCTGTGTACCGCTTCCACCCGTAAGGGGGTATCCCCCCCCCGCCCCCGCCCCGGAACGAGCGGGCAGTGGGGAGGCAGAGACCGGGAGAGTGGGTGCCGGTCCCCGAGCAGGGGCACGGTCCCTGCTCCCCCCTTCCCCCCCGCCTCGCTGCTCCACTGCCGCCCTCCCAACCGCCCCTTCTTGGGGGATGCTGCGGCGAAGGGTGGCTGTGAATTTCTCCCTGGCTCGGTCACAGGGCAGAGATTGCCTGCGACAGGTAAATAGGCTGCAGGTCGCAGTAATGCCAAGAGTATTTTCAGTTAATAGGGGAGGGAAAATGAGGTGTCTGGAGCGATATTGGAAAGTACAAGATCGATGATCCGTCCTCGTGTCCAATCAGCAGCCTTTAATTGACTGTATTTTCTAGGTAATTGAGCCGCTGTGCTCCTAAATTGAAGTGGAAGATATAACAATACATCTCACTGGGAGGAATTACTCATTACTTCATAATGAAATCTTCCTTTTGCTGCGTGGGGCCGGTGCCGTTAACGCCTTCGCCGCCGGTGGGGGGGTGCCCGCCTCCCCACGGGGGGCGCCGGGCTCGGGGCACGCGTGGGACATGGCTGGCGGCGGGGGCAGAGCAGGGCACCCGGGCGGCAGCAGGCTCTGCTCTGTCCCCGGGCCGCTGCCGCCAGGAAGGCGGGTTTCCCTTGCCCTCACTCCGACCGGGGATGGGACCCTTCGAGGAATTAGGGGGAGGCCCCGGCCGGGGCTCCGCGGGGCAACGTCCCCCGGGAATGGGCGGTGGGCACTCGCCCCCGTGTCACAAGCGGGTGAGGGGGTGTCTTCGGGGTTGTGCCGCATGGGCTCGGCTCCCCAGCCAGCCAAATTCAACTCCAAAAGGCCTTCTCCACCTTGTTAGGGTTTGATTGATTGCCTTATTAAAGCGTGTTCTTGTAAGTGTGACCGGGCTGATTGCACTGCATATGTTTGGGATAATGCTCATTTTAAACAACTGAATAATAATACTAATAAAAAAAAAGGACCAGAAGAGGAAGATGAGCTCTAGAGAACGGGTTAAGCCTAAACGATCCCGGGGAGCAGTGCTGTAACTCGCGCATTAAATTGCTCCGTTACTATCAAATCACTCAGCCCTTTTCGGCTCTTCTCAGACCATCTTTGTCGTGTTTTATGTGTCACCTCCCGTACCATTAAGTGAGATAGCAACGACAACGCCGCTTACTTTTGCGTCCCAGGCTATATGTTTTTATTAAGGTTGTATGATTAAACTGTATCGGATCTGCTTTCGCAGCACTATTCTTTACTCCAGCGCCCAAATCATTACAAAATCGGCTCTCCATATTTCACATTTTTCTGCTCGGTTGTTAGGTCGTTTGCCGTCACCTGCAGAAAGGCGTGCGGCTCCTTTAGAATTTGGCTTGTATGTCTGAAGGAACCTTTTGTTTTCTATTATTCTCCCGCTCGCCTGGCTACTTTATTTTACTACTGAGTTTAGCCCTTGAAAACACCCCCCACCATATGTCACCCCAAGGCCCGCAGTCCTGCCGCTTACAATAGTGTCACCCAGGGGTAAAGCCAACGTCAGGATGAGCTGAAGTATCATTAACACAAATGGCTTCATTTAGGCGCATCAGGTTCCTGGGTGGGTGTCAAGGGGGAGGGAAATCAGCTCCGTGTCCTTTTGCTGCATCTTTCACCCCGGTACCCCTTTTTTGTTGCCTGCTCCCTCCAAATCTTCTCGCTGCTCCTCTTGTAAGGCGGAAGGGTCCAGTGCCCCCTCTGCACCCACGGGGGGAGCTGGTACCGGGGAGAGCGGGTACCGGGGGGTTGTGTGTGTGGTTAGTGCCGATTAGGGTAGATCCCCCTCGAATTGGTCCCTGTCTTTGGAAAGTTCTATTTCTTCTCTCTCCATCTCTCTTTTTGTACGTAGAGGGAGGAAGAGATAACCAGTTCAGGATCTTCAAACAAGAAAACAAATAAATCACAACATCTGGCCTCGAATTCATCGTTTGTTTGTGGGTTTTTTTTCTTTTTTTTCTTTATTTTTTTTTCAGTAGTTAAATCGAATGCCCCCACGATCAAGAACGTAGAGCAGGTTTACACTAATATTTACAAACCCCCATCCTAAACAATCACCATCGGTGTATTGCACGCACATATACACACAAAGCAAACACACAAAGTGATTTTCCCTACTGCCCTCTCTGCAAAGAAGTGCCTGGGACTTCTGAGACAGAAATTGCCACTTAAGAACATCACATGAAAGTATTAAGTAATTATTTAAAACAAGTCTGTTTAGAAAAATATTTGTATTTATTGCAGCTGCTCGATTGGCCTCGTTAAAGCCGGGGAGCATTTAAATTGTGTTACAGTCTCATTTAAATCCAGTTTCGTTCCAGCAGGCTGCAAAGCCTGAATAGAACCAATCACTCCATAATGATGATGAATGAGAAATTAATTCAGATACAAGCAAGACAATTTAGGCCTTCATCTGTTTAAATAGCCTTCCAAGATTATTCGCAATTGCAGGTCACAGATTTAATCAATTGTCCAATCTTGTGAAAGTCATATCCTTGCATCTTCATCGAGATTATTTATAGCGCGGCGCAGCCCAGGGAAAGGTATACGCTCTTAACAGGAACAATTACTTAAAGGGAAGCGTTTGCAAAATGAAAAACAAATGCTTCCGTGGGTAGTAAATGATCAAACGCCTCCTCGCTCTCCCGGCACATCCTCCCCGGCCTGAGGAAGGCGGCGGAGCTGCAGGTGGGGTGTAAAGGGGGACCGTTGCCCAACTCCCAGCTCCGCCGCCGCATCGGCTGCTGCGCCCCGCAGCCAAACCCTCCGCTCCGCCCTGGGCCACCCAGCCCCATCTCCGCGGGGCCGCGCTTTGCTCCCGGGAGCGATGCCTGCAGGAAGGACACCTTAAAAACCCAGCTTTTAACCAGGCAGCGAGAGGCTAAACCGCCCCGCTGCTCGGCCTGGAGATGCCAAGCCGGGCTGCGGGGAGAGCTGTCATTTTCTGACTGCCCCTTCGAGATATATACGTGATATATCTGCACCGCCAGCCCTGCTTTTGCCCCATCCCAGCCTCGCAGGCTGCCGACCTGTCCCCGGGCCGGGGGAACGGCGGCGCCGTGCCTGCCTGGCTCGGGGTGCAGCCGGCGGAGCCTCCCCGCTCCGCTCCTGGAAACGGCGGCTCTTCCCTCCGGCTTGGGCGAGCCGCGCTTGGAAACGCCCGAGGTCCCGACTAGCTCAGGGTTGATGAAACCTCTCCGAGAGCTGGAGCAGGCCATTTGGTAACCGGGAGAATCGTTGCATTTCTCGAAGAGCTGGAAAGCCGGGAAGAGACCGGGTGTACTCGTCAGTGTCTCGGTGCGAAGCCGCCTTCTCCCTCTCCTCACACCTTCTCCAAACTCAGACCTATTTACCTGAAGCCTTCATCCTCCCCCTCCCCCGCCCCGGTCCCGAAGCGCTGCCTGGGAGGGCTGTTTCAGGCTCCTGCCCAAACTCGAGAGATGATCCCGAGGTTGGAGAAACACCTGCCGCCCCAAGGAGGCTCAACCCAACGCACAGGGCAGGCAGCCCGAAGGGAGGGCCTGGGTGTGTTAGGGGTAGGGCCCGTCCCCCCGACCCTTGTCCACGGGAGCCTGGGGAAGGGAGCTCCGGGAACCCGTGGGTAGCGTGGGTCCGCCGGCCCCGTCTAACTCTTGGGGACCAGGAGTCACGGAAGGCCCTCTGGGAGCCACCGAGCTTTGGCCGCAGAAAGGGGCGCTCACGCTGCCCACGGAGAGGTGGGGTCCCTGGGTGGGAGTGTGCGTGGGTCAGCGGTGACACGGCCTCCCGGTGAGCCGGGAGCCCAGAGCCAAGGCAGTTTTCCCGCACCTCAAAGGGGAGCGTGGGGCGCACCCACTGCTGGGATGGGGAAACGCGAGGGTTTCGGGGAGCGAGCCGGACCGCACGAGTCGTGCGGGTGTGTGGGTGCGTTACGCGTGGGTGCGTGTCCCTGATCCCCCCCCCCGCCTCCACTTCCCCGCCCGACACGGGAACCCGGAGCGACGCCGGCACCTAAAACAAAAGCCTGACTATAGGAACCCCGGAGCTCCGAGGAGCCGGTCTCAGCGGCGGACTTTGATGTATCGCTGTCCAATTAGTGCCTTTAATTGGTGTCCTCGGGGACAGGCAACCCGGGAGCGGGGACGGCGAGCGCTCTCCCGGCAAGCCCTGCCCGCTCGGAAGGTAACAAATAAATAACGCGGCCGGGAGGCAGGATTCCTCCATCCCTCCGAGCAGGAGGAGGGAAACCACCTCGCAAACCTGGGACCGACCGCTTCCGAACCGTACGGAGGGGGTCCCTGCCCACGCACACCCGTGTGCCCGGGCAGGGAGGGGTGCGGGGTGTAGCTGCTCCCGCATGTACCCCAGCCTGCGCCATCAAATCCCTCTCTCGCTGAGGAGGGGAGGTCACCGGGTGGAAACGACGCCGCTTAAAACATACCGCACGTTCCTTCCAATTTGGCTAATGAAGGTCGCCTGTTAAGCGTAATTTTGGAGGTTAAATGAGGCTGACTGCAGATTTGAAGACGCTTGATAAAACGTCTTATTTAAATGACACGTACTGTATGTATAGATGCCATTACAGCGGTCTAGGTTTACCTTGGGGGAGGAGGAAACAAAACAAATACACAAACAGGCGGGGAGGAAAAAACGCCGCCAATTTATTCCAAACCAAAAACGCTCGGTCGAAAAAGAAATTGATCGCTTCATCCATCAAACGTATAAAATACATTTCTGAGATCAGAAGTCGCTCGGAAAGAGAGGGAGGCGGGGGGAAAGTTCGTACTTGACAAGAACCCTCAAAAGGGGCGTGCTAGAAAAAAAAGGGGAATAAAAGACAGCTGTCACTGGAAGCTCACCTTGACGCAATTCTAGGTGTTGTTGTTGTTGTTTTTCTTTTTCCTCGAGTAGTGGTACAACGCTTTGAGGAAAAAAAAATCACCTGAAGCCAGAGGAAGATGAAATTTTTTGATTAATAAGGAAATAAATTTGGCAGAACGGAAAGCGATGCTGACTTCTCAAACCCTCTGTTAACGGAGGCGTCTCTGGGGAAGGCAGGCGGTTCGAGGCTGTCTCGGGAGCCATCAACCCCTGCTACTCGGGCACACCTCGAAACTCAGTCACCAGACTTTTTACGGAAAGCATCCCTGATCGATATTTGTAAGCTGAAATATTTTATTTGCTCTTCTGCATTTGCCTTTTCAGCGTTAAAATATTGTCATTTTGTCACATTCTTCCCGAGCAGTAGTACAGTGTTACATTAGGGGCATCTTTTACATCCAGTCCCCAGAAGCTAAGCCCTGCATATGTGTCATGCATTGCCACCAAAAGTCACAGACTGAAAATGGCAATTCCCCACTCTATGAAGAGACCTTAATTTGCACCAGGATGAGCCCTCTCAATTTCTTATCCAAGAGAAAAGATCTAGCAGTCTGTTCAGCCAGTTTTCCCAGTTTTCTCCTTGCTAAATTGTCATTAAATAACTTTTACACTTTCTATATTGCCTGCCTGTGACCAAATTCTGGAGGTCCTAACTGATCTCAAAATACATTTTTGCCTACATAAGTTTGAAGTTTTCTTACTGCAGGATCAAAGATGAATCCCAGAGCAAATAAAGCAAGTACTGTTACTGGATCTACTCAATTAATATGTGGCTTTATACTCCTATAGTCTATGAAACATTCCTGGGAGTTATCCTACAATTATTCTAACGTTTACTCAAGTCTGTGTACTTTAGGGAGGGAAGTTTTCTCTAATATGGAGATACTGAGACATAGGTTCCAAAACGACTTTCTACAAATGACCTGATGAAGTAAAATTTAGTCCAAACCCAAAAGGTCTGATTTACTAAACCCTCAGCTAGAAAGGAGCACAGACTTAGACTTGCCTCCTCTGACAACTACAAATTAAGTAGAAAATCATACCAAAAAAAAAAAAAAAAAGAGAGAGAAAAGAGAGGACAAACCCCTAGCTTTGTTAATGTCTATGCTCCCCTCATAACCAGCTGAAATGTGGGCTGGGATCTATTCTGGAGGCAGGAGAGCACTCAGCCAGTTGACAGGGGTTGGTTTGGCTCCAAATGATGTTTCTAACTTGTTCCTGGTTCAGCACCGATGTGGATTTGGATGAGTGAAGAAGCCTGAGTGTCTCAGCCGTTCTCAGCCCCAAGCAGTGTGCTATTGCCCATTACTGCTGGCTCACGTGGCACAAGAACATAGAGAGAATGAACCTATACCCCTTTCCCTCTGCTTTGGCAGTCACAGCTTCTCACCTGAAAGCCTGTGGGTCATTTGGGTCACAAAGTCAGGTTTTTACAACAGAGCTGTACGGCAGCACTGAGCAACTGAATCATGGATTGCTGGTAAGGAGGCAGTTATTCCTGCATCTATTTAGCTCATTTAGTCTAATCTAACTTCAGATCATGACACCAGGTCCTCCAAGAAAAAAGGCAGTAGCATCACTAATTACAGCTCCCTACTTTTGATGTCATTAGGGCAGCCGACACCCATGTCTGTGACACACCTACCGATTTTTGTATTATAACGTATTCCACTCATCCACTTGTATCTCAAGGACCGTGCCCAAGCATTTGTAAGCTCATAGTGCAAGACAGTCAGGAAAAAGGGCAATGTGATCTCCATTTTCTAATGCTGCTCCACAGAGGAAAAGCCGCATCAGCCAGCAGGAGTTTGGGCTGGGATGTCCAGATCCAGATGCAGGGATAAGAGATGCTGCTACTAACTGTTCTGGCTCCCAGTGCTGATCTGCCTGGCAGTGTCCCAGATGATATTCCCCAAACCAGCATTCCCCAGTCAAACCCAAATCGCACTGTCCACTACATAGGGGCAGTCACCTCAGATTTGGAGCAAGTGATGATCATGTCATGCAATTTTGGCATATTCAGAATCTTACACAATTCCTACATCTAATGCAAATTTTGTACTTTGTTTTCAGTGCTAGCCTCCCTCTTTAGCCAAAAGAAAGATACTCCAAGGTCTGATTTTAAACTTTTTGATACCCAGGTAGGCAGTCAGGGCTACATTTCTACACAATGATGCATGGCTTATGTACCAGTATTATTGGTACATAGCTCCACCAAGGGCAAAATCATCTATCCTGATAACCCTAGTCACTTTTTTTTATGCAGGAGTTTAATTCTCACAACAGCCTCTCCTTGAAAAAGCAGTTGTAAAGTTGAGCATCTGTGTGCATGTTGTTTCACTTTGTCATAACCACCCCTTCAGCAAGGGATGTTACTTGATGTCTACTGTAATCTGCCACACCAGTAGAAATTGCTGTTATCCCCTCACGTTGATGCTTTTTCAGTAAGTCCCCACAAAGTTATTTCCCAGACTTGTTAAAATTTTGTTTTATAAATTTATAGTTTAACTCTAGAAGAACCCACAGCTTGTTCTATACATCACGGTCCATTAGATTTCTCCCAGTTATTTTTTACCGAGCCCAATATGATGCATTTGACAGCAAAAGACTTTCAAAGCAGGTGACTGATGTGACCTGACATATCAGACTATGGACAATCTTGGCAGTACACACCAACCACGGTTCACCACAAAAGCAAACATAATAGACCAGAAAAAAAAAAAAAAGAAGCCTCCAGTTTTCTTTATGTCTAATAAAAATTGTTCAGCAAATTATCCTGTTCTCCTCAACTAAATTACTGAACTTTTATTGTCCACTATTTTCAATGAAATAGGTTTACATACTGTAGTAAAGTACCTCTCTGTCTTCCCTCTGACAACCTAAGCAAATGAAATTTGTGTGACCTCTCAGCGTGAGGCATTTTCTTCAGTTATTGAGCTCTGAGTGAAGCTTTCTCATACACCATCTCCAGTTTTACAGTCTCTGTTCTCAAAGCATGGAAGCCATAACTACCTACACAGTATGAGGGTATTTAATGTTTGTTCCAGAAACAGTCTGTCTTTTTATTTCGATTTAATATTTCCTGTACAGGCAACCAAGGCAGTTGCACTAGCCCAAAGGCAGTTCTACAGCACTGCAGTGGGACTGCATGTTCACACATTTCTCCACTGCTTTTCTCCACCTCTGTCTTCTAGGACATGTTCCTCAGTCTGAAAGGACAGCTTCCATCCACGTCTTGTTGTATGCTTTGCAATATTTAGAATCTATTTGTTTGTCAGGTCACATTCCTCTGTGACATTTGTGCACCTTAGCTGCTGGACTGCCCTATTATCTAGGTGAATAGGTTTACTAGAGGAAAAGAAAAAAGGGATTGTAGCCCCCTGAACTTCAACTTACATCCCCCTTCTGAATTCTTTATTAAATTCACCCCAAGTCAGTTTTGCTGTCATTTTCTTATCTTTTGGTGCCATGTTAATCAGCCCACAGTTACTGGGTCACTTCCTTCTTCCCTTCTGAGTAGAAGCACAACACTATCTTTTTTGAAATTTCACCAGTATTCCAAGATTTCTTGCAAAAAAACATGAATCACATCTTTAGAGACTCTGAAAATTCACTGATTATCATTATTTCTCTATCTCATTAGGTATTGCTTAATATCCTCTTTAGTTAATAATCTAATTGAAAGTACTCAATCTTCCTTTTTTGTTAAGATTACATTACCCTGATTTCTAAATGTTTTACAACACTCATTTTCCACTTCCAGATAATACTAGATCCCCACTGTTGAGAGGATTTCTTTTGGTATACTTTAGAACTTATTCTTACCGCTTTTTACCTCTTTTACTGCTTATTACCCCTGGATTTTTCCTGTTGTCTTTAGCCTCCCTTGTCAAACGCCTACATTTTATAACATTTAATTAATGCTAATTGCCATCTAATACAGTTCCCTCAGCATGTCATATGGTCATCTTTGTACTTAGGATATTTGCCTTCATTTTATTCTCTTCCAGGACTGTTCTGAAGTTGAGAAGCTGCCCTCCATGTAGATACTGCTTGGTATTGCTCATATGCAATGTAATTTCCGGTCTCTAGCCACCCACCAGTTTCCAGTCTAAAAATTAATTTATCATAACAAGGTCCAAAAAAATAGTATTAGTATCTTTCCATGCTGGACAATATGCCTTTCAAGTTAGGGAATTATCTACGATTTTTAGAAACTATCAGTTACGGTTTACTGCTAGCTGCATGAGATGAAGTAGCACACATGCTGAACTGAGTTTGTCCAGATACTACTATTTTTATTCATAGATATTGCAGACAAATGTTTAAGAGGTAATTCATCCCTTTCTTGCTTTTGATTTGGTGGTTTGTGACACATCTCTGTCAACATCCCTGGTCTTTGTTACTTAGTACATCGATCCATATGCTTTTGAGACCTTTTAGTTGTGAGTTGTAATTACTAGATTGGTTTTCCCTCCTTCTGCTCAATGCTTTAACTTAATCTATCTGCTTGCCCAGGTTATAATCTGAACGTGATCCTTCATTTGCATGACTCATCCCACCAGGTGTGAGTGATGCTGACTATAACTTTTCACTAATAAGACTTTCCTGTTCCTTGATTGCATTACCCAGACACCCTACTACTGTTGTAGAAGAATCTGAAACATTCATTTTCTTCACATTCCTTGTTAAATTGCTTCAAAGCTTGTTGTTTATTATATCGTATTTGCAGCTGGAACTTGTTTGTATCTTCAGCTGCCTTCCCTGGAGTCACTGCACTAATAGCCTCCTGCTGTTCTAGCTAATTCCCAGCCACTCCCTCACCCATGATCAAGACTCACTATTTATACACCCACTCTCCTGTTACTACATGTCCCATTATTCCACCAGAGCAGAAGTTCAGCTTCAGACCAGAAGCAAAGTCCAGGGAACACTTCAGGTATTCTGCTCTTTGTAAATTGTAACCGTGGAAGGCTCTCTGGTTTGTGTGGATGTTCATCTAGCTGTTCCTCTTGCTTCCTTTGCAAATCCCCAAAATGTTTCTTTAACCCTCTGTCAGTAGTTGTAGTGACTATTGGAGTGGATGCTTCCAGGATGATTTCACAAACCTGTCTGCCTATACAGTATATTGATTCTTATTTTTTTAACATGATAATTTTGGTCACTTCAGTGTTTTTTTTTTTTGGGTGTTTGCAACCTGACAGGTATCTGATTGTGACTTTTTAGTCTCTGCATGCTGTTTAAGCCCATGCTTTGGAAAGCCACTAACACTGAGCGTTTGGTTTAGTAAAGGATAGCTACATCCTCATAGCTCTTAGTCAATAGCTAAGGGATTTGTTGATCTCAGTCTGTTTCAGGTGAGTCCTTTTCCAGCAACTTTTACATTCCCCAAAGCTTTCAGTCGTCTCATATCACTTTGTGCCACTATAGAGGCCTTTAGTGCAATGCTCAGTGATGACAAATTAGAAGTGAAGATATATGGATGCATTAAAACAAATCTTAAATTTTATCTTTGATTCTGAATTTAGCAGTCTTCTGAATCTTATCCCAGTTTGTCTGTGTCCTCTCTAAAGTGAGGATTGTATTCTAAAGATGGATTTATGCTACACACAGTTAAAAAACCCTCTTTGTGCTTGCTACCTCTTATTTGAATTACCCTTATGATCTACCACATCACCTTGGGAATTCATGTTCAGTGATTCTCAATCCTTTAGAAGTTTCAACACATCCAACCACAGGCTGCCCAGATCCACATCCTCTGATGAAGTCAAATGTGGGATCAGATGTGGGGCCATTTACCATGTGATCTGGGTAATTTAGTCAAAGTGACATATCCTTAAAGTATATTTATGTTCAAAGAAATTAGTGTTCTTTTTCAGAGTTCCCCCCCAATTGTTAAAATTAATGAGCAGTGGTCATCCACAGGAGAACTGCTGGAGGAGAAGTAATAGCTCTCTCTTAGGTGAGGACTGTCTCGTCTGCTGATCTATTATTAGGTATCTGGTTTTCAACCCATTTAATATGTGTTACACTCAAATAGCATTACTCTTTATATCAGAATCTGGATTAAATCAAAAGGCATAAAGGCATTCAGAGTCTGCTAGAAATGCAGATATCTTTGCCAACCAAAAATATTATCATTAAAAAAAAAGGTAGATCCTATTAACCGGATTCTTCTTTAATAAAGCAGACAAAAAACACTTTTGCTGACAATCAGTTGTGTTGCCATCTTCTCATTTTTTGTTGGTTGTTTCTTACATTACTTTTTCTATGGTTCTGCCTGGGAGCAACTATTAATTTTAACTTTGGTATGCTGATTTTTTCCACGTTCTTTGAAACGGCCTCAGAATTATAAGATTTGCTACACGCCTTTAATGCATCCCGTATTCTTCAATGTCCCATGGCATTCTCTGAAAGGAAGTCTAGAATTCAATTCCATAGATAGGTTATCTACTTGATTTGATCATCTGCATTTGCAGGCTGCTCTTCAATCAAGCACACTTGGGACTTTTTATTCCACTATTTCAAACTCTTCTATCTGTTAGCAGACAGGCCAGAACAGCTTTGCCAAATGGACTCATTTTGATCTCGCAATTTGAAACGTGCAGAGCTTTGAATTTTAATCTTGGTCACGGCACTTGCTGTGATTATGTTGTATTCAGCTCCTCTGTCTATTTGGAATTCACTTTTTATCCATTTCTTTCCAGTGTCAGAAGCCAGCCTGCTATAGAATATACTAGGGTAGAATTAATTAAAAGACTTAGCAAAACCTTTGTTTCGTTAACAGATCTTCATTGTCCAGCTGTGTTTTGCTATCAGAGACCAGTGCCAACACCTTTGCATTGTGTCAGTTCTCTCCAGGGTTATGGCAAGCAAAGCTGGTCTCTACACCAAGCTTCCCCTTGCAGTCTCATATTCAGTCTGGGCATGTGTTTTCAATTGTACACTTCATTCTTTCAGCACTTATTAGATACTTGGATTAAGAAACCATGATTTCTGCTGTGTTTCAAATACCTTTGCAACTTTGAATTTGTCTCTCGCATTAAAGTTGCGGTGGTCTAGTTATCCTTTATTTTGTCACAGATAGTTTTGTTTAGTCTGTTAGTCTGTTAACATTCATGTGATTTGGCTTTACCACACAGGCTGATGACTTAATGAGACAATCATTTCAACAAGGAGGCAGTTTCTGCTAAAGAGAATTTATTTCTTTTAAAGAGTTGTTTTTGTATGGGTCTTCTTTCTGCTGCTTTGTGTAACACATTCAATTCTCCTTGCATTTATCTTCTTCACTTCAAAAATCTATGCTAAATTTTTCCATACTTCTAATTGTTGATTAGTTTTCCTCCCTCTGCTGTCTCCTTTGCAGTAACACAATATTGCAGGTAAGAGTATATACAGCTTCTCTTGTGTAGTAGTATTTCCAGTGGTAGAATTTAAAAATCCCTCCTGTCCCTCATATTAGGCTTGCCTATAGGTCAATAAAGGTATCTCAGGCTTAAGTCTAGCAGAGCCAAGGTACCTATCCCCCAAAAAAAGATTTGTTTAGCAATTGCCTAGCCCCAGAAACATTTTATTCAACTGCTGGCAGACTCCAATCACTAATGAAAAGAGGATCAAGGGAACAAGGACTAGGAAGCAGGGATCCCAAACAGCTTGAGAGACTAGGCTGTATGCAACTGACTTTTTTTTTTTATTTGTAAAGGAAACCCTCATGTGCTGGCAGAAAGGGTATATGGTGTGATTCAGATGGCCCCAAACGGGGGAGACACAACTGCACAGCAGCCCTGTTCCAGGATGCTGACTCCACTGGCTGCTTCTCTGTGCTTGTGCCTGCTCCTCTCTGCTCTTGGAGAGGGTGTCCTGGTGCCTAATGCTGGCTGCTGGGTTTGCTGCTGAGACCTGGGGTACTTCTGGAGCTCCTGCTACCTTTTTTACTGTGGCCTTTGTATGCGAACTGTATTTGTAGCAAAGCACACAGTATGAAACTATTCTGTTCTGTCAGGTGCTTGAGGCAGGATTTTTGAAATTGCAATAAGGAAGTACGTGCCTTGCAACCCCTCGTACACTATTCTCAGTAGATACATTTTTTAGAATTTAGTCATGATTTTTTTCATCCTAATCAGATTCAGTTCTGCCCAATATTCATTCATCTCCCTTGAAGAGGCATTGAGTTTGTAGTCCAAATTGTTGGATCTAGAACAACTTTCTTCTTGTTTCTGACAAAGTTTGCATTTTAAATGGTTTGCTTTTAATAGCCTGTCTGCAAACCTCAGCATTACATGTAACAAATTCTGAAGTATTATTGATCAATGCACTAGCTTCCAGATCATGCCCTGAGCTTATCCAGAAATGGTAGCAGCAAACAACTTAAAAGTTGGATAAAACAGAACTTGTTAGTGCAACGTCTCCCTCTGCAGACACAAGCCTTCTGTAAAGATAATTAATGATTATTGTTAATAGCAAGACCTAATTTATAAAGGAGCCAACTTAAGACAATCATGAGGAAATTAGATAAACAATCAGCTGAAACATAAAGATCAGTTGTGACATAATTGCAGAACAGCATTCAGGGGCTCAGGAGATGTAATGCCTTTCTCTTCATCAGTTGGAGTAAATACAACATTACAGATGTTACTTATTCAAGACTGTTGTGTGTGCATATGAACGTATACAGCACGTCCCTGACAGCAGATGCCAAAACGAGTGTTTGTAGCTTTCCTATTATCATCTATGTGTAGAGAAGGCTTTTTTTTTTTTTAATAGCAGAATTCATAAGAACTTAGAAGTTTAGAAAAGCTGTTTTTAAGCTAATATATAGCTTTAGTGGATATAATAAAACACAGCTGTCATGGCTCAAGTGCTGAGGAAGACCACTTTCAGTTCTCAAAAAATCCCCCCAAAGACAAATTAAACCAGAAAGGATTGCTGTAACTAGGTTCACCTTGTGGCACTCACACCTGGGGAAACTGTAAGGTATTACCTGGAAATTATGCAGTCCAGCCTGGAGAGACTTAAGCAATATAATACTTGCCTGCAGTAATGGAGAGAGAAGCATTCCATTACTCATAACTCAATGTCTTGCCATCCCTGTATATGCCAATAAAACCTCAAACGTGTTTTCCTCTAAATTGTGAGTGGTTAACTGACTGCAGATTTTACAACAACCATCAGCTATAGCATCTCCTTGGCAGACCAACCCTGCCTCCTTGAACTAGCCTACTGGAAACAGTGGTTTTCCTTGCAAGTGTAGCCCCTCTTAACAACTGCCCAAATTTCACTTAATGGTTGAGCGTGTTTCTCTGCAAAACTTTTATACAGAATTTCAGCTTGCTCTCATCATCTCACAGGCAGCTGAGTTAGTCTTCTTTGCCCACTCCCACTTACTACAGGGGGTTGTTAACCAGTTGTGTGCCATAGAACTATTTGAGAAAGGTATGAAGGGCACCACGTGGGCAAACCCAACCATTCCATGTTATTTGCTCCTGCTTCTGAGATCCTCGTCCCAGCTCACAGCTTAATTAAAAAATGTTCCTTTCTTCTTGAGGTCAAGTTTCTGGCCCACAGGTCACATTTTCTTGCAGGTAACAGTAATAGATATTTTCTAAGGAGCAGAGATCTGTAACATACTCCTCCCTCCCCAACTTTTTCTCGCTAGCTCCTTGCTGAAATATGTGCTCACTGTTGTGAAACAGAAAATCTGCCAGTGCGTGATGCTCTCTAGCCATGTGCTTTGTTATAGGCCAGGCTGATAACCCTGACTGTTACTGTGGTTGCCTGATATTTCCCATTATATGGTCCTTTTCTGAGTAACTTCCAACTTTGCTGAATGCCACAGAAATTTTCTCTGCTGGGTGTATGCTCCATGGTGCATTTATATATATCCACACACATATTTATGCAGAAAATAAACTGTCACTTCTAAGAAGGAATATGGAGAAAAACATGGTGTTCTTCCCATGCTAAAACTGTCTGCTGACCTTTTGTTTGGAAAAACATAGGTCATCTCTCCCCTATCTTGAAATCTGGAAGCCTTTATTAATTTCTGGCCTTTACTCAAGGATGAGCCATTTACCATCCCTTTGAGACGCTCCCCAAACTTGCCATCAAGCTAGTCTTTGGAAAAATTATGGCTCTCAAGAGCTCTGTAGGAGTATTTTAAGGCCGAGTGGGCTACAAAGACATCCTCTATCTTGTGTTCTCAGTCTTTGACCCACTGAATCATGACTCCTTCTCTGTGACACAAGAAAGACCCTCTACCCCAGAACATTGCAGTTTGGGAATGAGGACACTAGTATGAGAAGCATGAGTTGGGGAAGTAAAGTACAGGCACCTATATACACACACACATATGAATGTAGACAGTTCTTTTTCAGCCAAATTTTGAAATTAACTATGGCTTTTTAGGTGGAGCCAGATCCTGCAGATGACAGCAAAATGCATCTATAACACTTTCCTGACAACCTCTTGGAGGTTGTGACAAGAGTTTCTAGTTCCTGTTCTAGTGTAGGAATCAGATACATGATAGACTTTTCATAACTGCTGACCTATGACAATTCTGGCATAGCAGATGCAACTCTTGGCACCTGGGAAACTTTACAATAAAAAAGAAGAGCACACATGGAGTTTAGAGCCTGATTGCTTTGCAGAGACACTTTTTCAGCTGCAGTTTCAGAGTTAGTGCTTAGACTCTGCCTAACTTTTTCTTCAAGGCTATAAATTTCCTGAAGATTCTCCCTGCATGGAGTTAACCCCAGGAGGTTTTTCTATCTTGTAGGTCTTTCTACTGCTCAGTCCTCTGGGACACAAAGCCATCTTCAGTGGAAGACTACAGTCTTCTATAGTGCCAGTGCCAGGAATGTGTTCCCAAGGTTATGAATGTTTCCCTGCTCCATCAGTAGGCTGAGTCAAGCTCTCAAATGGCAATTGCCTCATTACCAGGGGTCTAGCCTAGGTGTTAGCAAGATCTACCCCAGGGTCTTCCTAATACCTGTGATGGATTTCTACCATCAGCTCAGCAAGTGCCGGCAACTTGTTTGTAGGCAAAATGAGAAGGGCTACCAAGAACCTGGCTAGGTGAGAGACATTTGCTAGGTTATCACAATGGGCCTCTGCAGGTGTTGTGGAAATGGACACTGTGGATATTCAATGAGAAATATGATGGTGAAGTCCATGGATAATTTTGTCTTTATGGCAAAAGTTTGAATGCCATGCAGTAAGCACACCTGGAGAACATAAAGTGACAAAAGTAGAGAAAATAAAATAGTAAGTACCTGCTTTTTGGGTCGATAACCTCTTACATGAAAGGCAAAATATTTCTGCTGAAAAAACCAGCACATAATCACATCATGAAAGGTAGAGTGAAACCAATCTAATTTTTGGCTTTTCCTAACTTTGGTTACTTGATCTTGCAACTTCAAAGCTGTTTCTTTACTATTCTTTAATTCTCTTAGTTTCCAAACACTGTTTTATGCTTCTTTTGTCATCTGTTGTTCCCACTTCTTAGTTGTTGGTTTCCTTCCTCCATTGCAGTGCTGAAGCTTCTTGGAGTAAGAATTGTCTTTTTAATTAGTGTCTATGTGGCAACTAGCACAGCGGGCAACTGAATCTGATCCCAAACACATCATTTATGTACCTTGTTTGGGTCACCTCACATCTGCTCATGTGATTTGTCTGGCCAAATGCATAGGTAGCTTCTGTGCAGTTAGAGACCAATTTGAAAATCAGTCAAAGGGCTAGACAGCATATCAGATATGATGGATCAAGAGTTCAAAGAAGGCCATAACCCAGAATTGCTGCTGCTGAACCACTTTTGAAAAGCTGATCCATTGCTCCATGAAAGACTGCTGCTTGTCAGAGGCTAAAGGGATAGCATGTTTGTTTAGTGGGAGGGATCAGGAGAAAAAAAAAAGAAAAAAAGAAACTATTGTGTTGTGTTCTAGTATGGGTAGAAGGAACTTTATTTAGGTAGTGAAAATGAATTGCAGTATGTGGAAACTACCAACACACTTCACTGCACGTCAGATTGAATGAAGTATACAAGTAGGCCTACGGCTGAGAAAAAGAAAACGGGAATAAGAAGCAAGATCCATTTTCATGAAGAGATGAAAAATTTGATCCAGCTCCCACTGAAGTCAGTGGAAACGTTTCTATTGACTGGTCCCTGGCCCAGTGGCATAGATAATAAACGTGGTCAGCGTGAATTGCGAGGCAAATGCACAATAAAAAACAGACAATGATGAACAAGAGTCAAGAAAAGACCAGCAGCTCCACAAAAGGTTTCATTATTGCTATGTACTGCTGCCAAAGTAAGGTAAGCTTTTTATCCCTGTGCTTTCCACCCAGGTGGTGTTCATTCAGAGGTGGGTTTAGCTAGTTACTACTGGCACACTGACTATGAGTCACACACACGAGTTCTTGGAGACTTTTTTGGCTTTCACATAGTGATGTGGTTGTGATTTTTAAACAGCAAGAGTAATGCACTTCAGCGTGAAAGGAGACTGACACATGACTATGAAGTGGTGATGTGGATATTTTCCTGATGATTATTTAATCACACAGGAGAACTGAAAGCGTCAAACAAGTACCAGCAATTTATCAAGAGCCAGTTGTAGAAAGAAACGTTCTCTGAATCATCAGTGTGATAATTACCACTGACATTTCCCCAAGGGGAAATGCAATTTTAATTGTTACAAATATAATCACACTTCTACAGAGAAGTGGGAATAAAATCCTTTCAAGTCCCTTTCTGGAAATAGAATTGTCTAAAATTTCCATGTGGAAAAAACTTTGCAATAATAAATTATTTGGTACACCAGAATAAATATGTCATTGCAAAGGTTAACTAAAATACCAGCTACTGTACTCTAATTTCCAGAAGAAAATACATTTAATAAGGGTCCTTGGGTTGAGTCCTGGCTCTACTGTAACTGCTGCTTCCTTAGCTGGGCTGAAGTTAACTGAGTTCTGGTGGTGAGGAGAGGAAGGGCTGCATGGTCCCACTGGATGAGCAGGAGTTGTCTCCAGCTCCCACCACCCTTGCATGTGGCCACAGAGGAGCTAATCTTGGTGGCAACCTAAGGAAGAGCTGCTTGAAAAAGGAGCTCAAACAGCTCTTGGGGCAAAACATGACTCACTCACTCACGGTGAAAGGGCTGTGGACATCACCTCTCAGGCTGTTCCAGAACACCTAGCCAAAGGGAACACTAAAGCTGGTCCTCTCCTATGGCAGCCCTGGCGTGATCAGTCACATGCAATCACAATTTTTTGTCGAGGAGTAGATCAGAACAATTTTGTTATGTTTTGTCTCCCTTCAGCTCCCTGTTACAAACGAAACCCCTTAATTATAATATTCCCCATGTCAGTTTGGGAGGTGTGGTGTGTAAATTGTGGGATTTTTCCTGACAGCATGCTTGGAAAGTGAAGGTCTTCAGTGCAGGTGATAAGGCTGGCTATCACTTATTGCCTGCTGAGATGAACTGAGCCAATAAGGAACTTGCCACAACTTGCCAACTACAACACTGCCTTTATTAATTAAGGTAGCACAGCTGGCCTGAGGTTAAGATAGGTAAGTTTTGCAGGAACAGATTATGTCTTTTACTGGACCAGCTGATATGGCTGGAAAAAGATTGAATTTTTATCAGGGCAGCGAATCCTTCCTTCTGTCAGTTAAAGTAATTAAGAAAAAAAATCTCTTAAACTAAAAATGCTATCAAGTGTTTTGGCTTCTCTGCTGGCACAGAACAGCAATACTGTGGAAGCAAAAGCTATTTAGTCCTTCTCTGGTAATGCGTGCTCTGTCATAGAATGCCGTCACCACCATGGGGCTGCCCAGCCCCTCCATTTCCCCTTCCCCTTACTCGGGTGCTGTGCCCGTCCCTGTAGCATGCAGGTCACAGACAGGCTGTTTTAACTAAACTGTGATTTATAGAAAGTTGCAGTCTTGCCATTCAGAGGTGTTGATTTAGCTAACAGAGGCTGAACATCAGCAGATAATACAATCTGATAAGTAATCTACACGATTTAGGATTGCAGCCTGCAAATTTATGAGAAAAAAAAAAAGCCCCCAAACTGTTCAGCTCAGAACTATTTGGTTCTACTCCTTTTTCATTAAGGACCTTAGCCCTTCTTCAATTGAAATCAATAGAAATTCAACTCTAGGTTAAGCAGACACCACTCAGTAACACAGACAGAGCTATGCCAATTTAGCTTGGGGTGCATTTATTCTATTAAATTGCAATGCTCTCCTCCCTTTCATAGCTAAAATCAAAAGGGATGTTTTTGTCCTGTGTGAAAAAAAAGAGAATGCACAGAGAAAAGAATCAAACTGAAACAAAATATAGAAGTATACTAGCTAATCACTTCCTTAAGTGATTAAAAAGGCAGGAAATAGTATACTCGGAGAGTTGCAAATATCTCAAAAGAGTAGAATTAACTGATTACAGCAAGATTTTTAAAGTTTTATAAAAGTGAACATGATATAAAATTTTATAAAAGCAGAATTTGCACACATTTTTACTCTCAATGTGCATGCAACTGAAGATTGCATATGCAAATAATTGATTTGCTGTGTTTTTTCCATATCTACTTTCTGCATGCATGCACCGTCTTGGAAACTGCACACAGAATTTAGGTGCATGTGTGTATATGGCATTGTCTGAAAAAAACCCCAACCCAAAAAACAACCGAAACCCAAAAATCCAACCCCCCAAAATCTCCCAACAATCTAGTTTCTCTCTTTATGGGACTGTGGGACTTAACCTTCTTGCAGATCTGTTTTATGATGTTGTCCATAACCAGAGTCCCTTCAACAATGGGTTGTCCACCCTCTTTTCCCCACCCATCGTCTCAGTCATTGCTGTGAAGCCATTTGGAGCTTTCCAACTCCAACTTTACCTTCTGTGACCATGTGTTTGCTGTAGGTCTGGCACCAGGCCTTGGCTTGTGCTAGCAGTAGCTGGGCTTTCCAGTCCAAGCATTTTATGGGGCTAGGTCTTCTTATCAGCCAAGATAAAAGACGACCAGGTGAATTTATCCTGTTATGGCCAAGTCCTTGTGCTTAACTATTACAGAAAAATTACAGCTTGCAAGATAGGTCTTCCAAATGAGGCCAGTACTTCAAGGGGCTCACTGCATTAAAAGGTGTACAAATGATGTTAAGCCTCTGCAGTAATGCATGGTAATTATATTTCACAGACTACTAAAGGCATGGAGTAATTTCAGTTATAAAAAATTTTACAATGGCAAAGGGTTGTTAAAATAATTCTTTAAGAAACGAAGCCCTGAAAAATTTGGCAGGAATTTGCTCACTTCAGACTTAAAATACATACCAGATTCGTACAACCACTCTTTCCTGGATGTCTGAAGATCTTGCTTTCAGTGTAAAGCTGGAGAACTATGAGATCATTCTCCTATGGAAAAAAAAAAAAAAGTATTCACTAAATATGTGTTTAGTCAAACTGATGTCAGTTGATTTGACTGATCAGTCTTGATGAGATTTGACACATCAGAGCAGTGTGATTCATGAGCTAAGAGAGAAGGACTTTTTGGCAATTTGTTCCTAACTTATAATGTGACATCAGCACTTCTTGAAAACTAATCCAACATAGAGTAGGCATCCCATTTTCTAAAGATCCATCTCCCTTTATACTGTTCCAGATAATATTCCTTAGTAAGCCTTTAGACTTTTGTCTGCTTAAGATGAAAACATTTTTTTTTTGAATTATGAACATTCATCTCTCATCAGAAAAGATAAGTGTCCCTTAGGAGGGACATGAGAAAAAGATTTGTGAGACCTAACAGATTTGTACAAGAGAATCATGACAGGTATTTCATAATGGAAAGATCCTCACAAAGATAATTCTTTAGCATACAGATGAGTTTGCTACCTTAGCAGATGTTCACCTTTTAAATAAAAATATGCTTTTAAGAGATCCTCGGAAATGTCACAGTTATCCCCATTACTAAAAGATATCTTGATTTATACTATTACAGTTGTTGAAACATTCCTAAGCAATAGGTTCTGAAAGCAGTACTTCACCTGCCCCGCAAGACATTTAATTAATTCCATACTTTCATTGTAGACACTGCAATTAAAATAATTCTTGACTACCTCATGGAATTTTAAACATTTTCAAGAAATGAATTCAATACAAGATAGTGTGTGTGCAATTCTGCAACTTGGTCTCCCAGCTGTGCAATAAATTGCTGGGAGAAACAATTAGTGTAGAGTCATTTGTTAGAGAATGAACCAAAAATGTATCTAAAAATGCCAGTACTAAATGTGCTGACAATTAAGAGCAAATTACTTAGCAAAGATGCCATGTGTTCATATGTTGCTTCAGCTACATGCATTTGATGTCTAGCACCACATTTTTAAGACATAATTGCACATTTTGTTCAATTTTGTATCTGTACTGAAATAAGGTGATATGATGCCAACACTTTTTAGGCAGGACTCCCCAGTGCCTCCAGTTATCACCATACCTTTTTCATTCCAAGGGCAAAAATATTTTTAATTAAATGTGACGCAGGCCTTACTCATTCATTTTGATTATTTTTCCCTTGCCCCCCAGAAAGTTTTATAGGGCAACAGAATGAGAAACAGAAATGACTTACTGTGGAATTGATGTTACGTGAAAAGATCTCTCAGGGGAAGCAGTAAGACTGTCATTGCCCAATCAACTGAAAACTAGACTAGACAAAGCATTTATTAACCCTTTGCAGAAGGCATTCCTGAATTGGTTAGGACTTTTAGGATCACCTACAGGCTCTCAAACCCACACATTACACGTTCCAATAAAGACACCTAGACAGTTACACAAAATTTGACTTCACAGTACACACAAATAACATTTTTTCTTCTGTCTTACAAAGATAATTTGATAGTGTTCAAGAATAGATTTACTATTTACATCTTTGAGATGTGCTTGAGTAACCAGGAACTGTCCCCTTCCCCTTAAATAAGATCTGATATAAGGAATCTCTAAAACTGGAATTGCTTCTTTCTCTGAAGTCTAGAGAACAGGCAGTGCACTGAGAGAGGCCAGTGGCAATGTTTCACCAGTCATGCTTAGCAAGATACAGTCTTAGCCTTCCACAGACTGCTAAGAGCAACATGTTTCCATTTACCCCGCGTTCCAGTATGAATTTACCCGCATTTCAGTATAAAGCTGAAATCAAGATGAAATAAGGAGATGCAAAGGAAGAACAAAACAAAAGCAGACAATTACTAGAAAGTTTATCCAAGTCCCAAACGGTGACCTAGCTTTCCAAACAACACTATGCTAGAAGTATATCTTTCAAAGCAAGAAAACTCTATGTAGAGCAATAAACATCAAAATCTGTTGCACTCCTGTCACATTGCTATGAGACTTCTTTCAAGATGACTTAATTCACTCCTTCCAAATCTGTTTGGGATAACAATAAATGAAAACGACTGTATCATGCACATAAGACTGTTGTGAATTAACTTCACAGTTAAAAGGCAGGGAAGAGACCTTTTTTAGCACTTACAGCAAGACAAGAACTTCTTTTTGACAACCATTTTGCTATACTTGATAATTGCCTGTGCTTTTTTTGAAGGTAAATCAGGACAGTGGGATGGGAATCTGTTAAAAAGGAAGCAGAGAAACACAAACTTCCAGCCCTCCTAATAAATCACTAAGGTTTATTACTTCAAGTTATGTCCAAATAAAAATGTTAGTGTTGTTCATGTTGAATAAGTATATTGTCTATAGATCTATGTAATAATTTGTAAACATCACACATTTATAGAGAACATCGAGAATATCTTTACCTGCTGTAATTCACTTATTCCATATTGGTAGGTCATGTTCAGATGAGATTGATTGGTAATATAATCCATAAGAAAATTAAACCAGTTCATCACTGAATAGATTCGTTTTCTCCTGCTTATAGTTATACATTTCAGTTTTCAGAAGCTTTCAAAGCCTTTTACCATGTTGAAAGAAAAGTAAACATTATTATCCTTACCTCCACAGAGCCTGGCCCTTCCATAAGTCTGGGCAGAATGAGGAATAATGTTTTGTGGCTATGTCCTTTCACTCAGATCCTCTTTCATAATAGACTTCCATTTTGGACAGTGAAACAGTAGAGTTGGTGGAGGAATGGATAACTAAACATCCTTTATCTGTGCAAAAGATTTTCTGGCTAAAATGTTGGCAAGAGTGTAGTCAACAAAAACATGATTAGCCTTAGGATCCCAATGACATACATTTTTTTCTGTCCTCTTAATCCCCTCCAGCCCACACTGTAAATCCACTTTTCTGCAAGGAAGCCATCTTATCCAAGATCTTTATTATCCATATAATGGGGATTTCTTAGACTTGATTTTTTTCTTGCCACCGTTCCCCCGGCAACTTACTAACTTCAACAACACTGGTCTTTCCTGCATTTTCTCTTATTGCCCCTTCATTAGCTCCTTTGAGCAGTTCTTATTTTCCAATTTTCATTTCCCTGAGGATGTAAACATACTCAGGAACAGTACCATTCCTGTCTCTGTGGATAATCTCTGACTCCAGAAGTTCCCTCTCTCTAAACTCACCTCCCTCTCATGACAGCTCCATGTCTTTAAATACTTATCCTAAAATTTTCCTTTCTTACTAATAGTTCCTAAAGCTATCTGTTTTCACCCTCTCCTGTTGTAGTTAATTTTGGATTCAGCCCTAATAACCTTTCCCTTCTTGCTTTTCTCTGTTCTTTTTAAAATATTGCAGTGAAAGCTATTTTCTTCTTCTGGTAATCTGCAGTGGACAAATCCTTCTGTCCTTCTTTTGTCCATTGTCTTCCTCTCATTCCCCAAGTCAGCTTCGAACACCTCATTCTTGTTTAGAGATCTATCTGCATCTTTAGTCACACTTCATCTCACACTCTTCTATTCTTGACTTCTCCCATTCCAGTAGCAGAGAAGGACCTTACCAAGACTTCTTTATCTTTCTCTTTTTGGGAACACAAGCATTCTGACACATTTTCCAGTTCAGGGAACACCTTCCTCTTCCTCCTGCCAGACTCTTTATTCTCTCTTCTCATTCAAGTCCTTTTTTTTTTAAAGAATCATTTATTTCTATGGGCCAGCAGTCTACAAATTCTGTCTTCCCTGGGCAGCTGTCCTAGAATTTTTTGTCTGTTTTTATTTTATTACATTTTTAAAACAGTGTTATAATTCATTCAACAATGCCAAAGTTTTGTGCCATCCCATTATCAGGGCAATGTAGTGGTTCCTATTTAAATATAAAATGCCATTATATTAATGCACATGTTAAAATAAAAGCATTTTGGCATGGCTGTGTCCAAATCTGATTCAAATTTACCATTCACTTTTTTCCATTTAAAAACATTTTTCTGTGATGGATGGCCAATAATCTTTTTGAATTTGAAAGTTTTGTAAGCTTACGTCTCCTCAGTTTATTAAAGAAAATGTTAAGAGCTGTTTTGATTGTGATGGGTTCTACCATTTATAGGTTCTATAGGTATCGTAATAGAAGTGAGTTCTTCAGGCTGTCAAACATGGTGATATTCAACATCTAGAAGGTAGGATATACAAATTAAGATGGGAAGTAAGATTCAGTCTTTTAAAAGTGAGACTAATTAGCCTTTGGAATAACTTTAATAAGAATGCAATGAATTCTTCTTTATTTTTACCCTTTGAATCAGGATTTCATACAGAAGTTCTGAGTTTAACACAGGGATTTCTAGGTGAATTTCCACAGCTGGCCATCAGACAAGACGACTATTATCATTAAAGTCTATGGGTGAAGGTCTTGCCCCATTCAAGCAAATGAAGAATATTCTTGATTTCAGTGGGGTCAAGAGTTTAACTTGGGTGTGTATGAAAAATAGGGCTAGCCACGAACAGACACCAACTAAACCTCTCTCCCTCCCTCTTGGGTCCTTGTGGACCTTTGGTGGATCCCACATGCCAAAATATCTTAAGGCTGCCTCATGCCAACAACAGTTTCACATGTTTCTCACTAGTACTGGTTTATCCAGTGACATGACGGCTTCAAATGTTTTAAGCTGCACACCCTCTTTTCTTGCCTTGCAGAACAGGAATGGGTTTTGATATGTGCTTTAAGATAAGCAAGTACTTTGCAGACCTGAAGTAAAGCATATGACACTCTCGGTTGGTTAACAAGGTGGTTATTTTCTTGTTGATGAAGGAGAGGAGATAGTATTTTTATTTTGTTTGTCAGGTTAGATTTCCTGAGGGGTTACATCATGTGAAAGAAACCTTTCAACCCTTTCATGCTGCAGCAGAATTTAACACAGTGTGTTTCTTCCCATGAGGCCAGAAACATATTTCTGAGTGCAATAACCCAGCCTGCCAACTCTGAAAACTAAAATTCTGTATATAGCAGCTCAGGTTTCTTGAGACAATCTCGCCTTGAAGTGTTTGCTTCCAGAGATGCTTGTTTTTCACCAATTACTGAGCAGAACAGTGTTGAGTTTTTGGCCTCTCTGCTGGTGCCTACCAAATTCAAAATAGGTTGGATTTTGGGGGTACCTATATCCAAATCCTGAGGAGCACTAAAGCAGAGATATTTTTCTTTTAGACACTAAAATACCTCTGAGGACCTGGGCCTTTGCTTCTGGGAACTAAGCTGAAAACACTGTCCAATTTCTTGTGCATCTGTTTCAGCAGGGATAAGATGGCAGCATCATTGATTGTTATCATTAGAAAGAAAAGTAGATAATGAATGCTCTACTGAGAAATGTATTTGAATGATTTTAATAAATTATGCAAGTTTTTTTTAATGTAGGTGATCATCTGGCAAAGGTCAGGTTGAGCCCATCACTCATTTCACTTGTGACCTGTCAAGCACATTAAAATACAAACATCTACTAGTAAGAAGCTAATGCCTTAGACTAAAGCATCTCCTCACCTTCCTGCTACCCTGAAGTTCCCAAATGAAATACCAGGTCATTTCCAATAATGACCACACAATCAAATGATCAAGTATAATTAAAACAAGAGATTAATCATTTTTGCCTGCGTCTGCACTCCTGCTTAAACACTGTCCACATGCCACTATGTAATTAAGCACCCCTAACTGCCAAACTCTCTTTCTGAATCCAGCATTTCTCTCTTTATCTCTCCGTCTCACTCACCCTGACTTGCATGTTAATGTCAGATTGGAAAATGGAAGTGAACCAGGATCTGCTCCCACAGAAGCCAATGGCAAAACTCCCACTGGCTCCAAAGCTTAATTCCCCCATGTGTACATGTTTACTTGCTCATGGCTTCATAGAAAAGATAAATATTTTCCCTAAAAACTTAATTATGCCTAATTTAAAGAAAAAAAAAAACATGCAGTGGCCTTTGTTGCATATCAGCACATGCTTTCCTCTTTAAAAGATTAAGATCCATTAACCCCCAAACTGTCACATCTCATCCAGAATAGCAGTGACTAATGCTAAAGCTGGCTTATAAAGTGTGGGAGGACAGATAAACTGTCTTTTCCCCTGGGTTCTCTCTTTTTCTTTCCCTTTCCTTTTCAAATGACCCTCCCCAAATAATAGAACAGTGTTTTATGCTTCAAATGTACCATATGGCATGACGTGAGCGCAGTTTAATTACATATTAGCATATTCTTACAACAAGGGTTGGCTGTTTAAAGCAGCTTGACAAAACATGAATTAAAATATTTGCATGAACAATTTTTGGAGTAAATCTGTCTTTGTTATCATGAACATTTTTAAAAATTGTGGCTATGTGATAATCTTACTAAACTTTCACAGCATGATACTGTGAAACAGCAAGAAAAACTAGATCATCCCTTTTATAGGTGGGATTTTAACTGTTATATTAAGGACCACTGAAATATATCAATGACAGCTCCCTATGATTACCTGATTTTCATTCTTCCTTCAAATTTTGACCAGAAAAAAAAAAAAAGGTCAATATTCCTTTAAATTATAAAGTAGTAAAATTTGCTGGTCAAGATTTACCCTGCTTTCTGTCTCATTAAGAATGTTTCTTTACTGATACATTTAACCATCCTTGTGCTGTCCTCAGCACTTGCAGATGATCAATGGCATCATTTGGTGTCTTAAGAAGAAGGAAGCAATTAGCAGCAAATTTATATGAAAGATTTCTCTGAACATGAACCCTCTCCTACACTCTGCCTTCTCTCCTATTATTTCCTCTACTGTTGCCGAATATTGTCTGCTGCCCTCGGATGGTGGCACGAACATACTTCTATTTGGTGACTGAAAAACAGTTTTGGGGTATTTTTTGCAAGTATGTATACATGAGTTTCATGGAATTACTTCTGTGGGTAATCACTCACACAAGTAATTGTTTGAAGTCTCAAACCCAACATTTGTTAAGTGGTCTGGATCTTTCCTGTGCTGCCATTTCAACTCCCCAGTGCTCAATGAATTTGGGGCATTCTCCAAACGTGCTCCCGCGAGCCTTTATCAGTTACATTTTCCTCACAGTTTGTCTTGAATTGTTTTTATTTTACTTCCCATGGGTAAAATTCTTGGCTCTCTATGGTCTGGGTAAAGCCTATCTACCCCTGAAGCCTACAGAAGCAGGATTATGTGGAATTCTTACGGTGCATTGGCCGGGTGCTGGCTCCCTGTGCATGGTTGAATGGCATCCATGTCAAATTGTTAGTCTCACCAGAATGCTCTCTAAAGTGATAAAGACGACTCGTGTTTCATGGAGATCGGTGGGCCAGCAACATCTGATCAGACTTTTCCCATCATTTGTTTCAGCCACTCTTGGACTGAACATTATCTTTGGAGAATTTAAAAAAAGATATAAAAGGACCATTCAAGAGTTGTCAGTAAAATGTATATCAAATCCAATTTGTGGGATAATTTTAATTTTAAGCCTGATTTTAGCCTTGGCTAATTTTCTGTAAGCAAAATAAAAGCTACATTTTTGCATGAGACTTACAAAAATAATACACTTTCCACTGGTAAACTCTGTGGGAAGAGGAGCATTGCTACTGGAAGGAGTCAGGAGGTCAGGAATAATCAGCCATTTTAGCATGACCTCTTTGATAGGTGATCTTGGTCCTAGTTACAAACTGCCATTTAAAATATGCTCTTTCTTCTGATCCTCCATATGACTAGTACAGTGCATTCATTTTCCCAAACCGATATGCAAATAATTACTCTCCATGTGCACAGAAGTCGCATTGAGAGGGATCTTCTCTTCATTAAATTCGTGCTTGGGGGTATTGTTCTTCCACAGGGCCCCTGTGTGACAAACTGGGCAGGGGAGAGGCAGGGATGAGCTGATGAGAAACCAGAGGGCTCAGCCTCTGCTGGCAGAGAAAGGAGAGGAGGAGGCAGAGCCCGACCAAGGGCTGAGAGGGCATGAGGGCAAAGCTCATTGCTGTTGGGGCAGACATGCTGTGAGTCCCCCTGTAGTCTCAGCCTCTCTCCTTGTCCCCTGGAGCAGCAGCCACCCCCGGCTCTGGCATTAACTATAGACAATAGGGCAGTTCCATTTGCCTCTGCTGTTTGCTCTCCTGCCTGCTTGCCCATTGTCTGGAGCCAAACCTGGTTGAGATGTTTATCCCCACTCAGCTGAAAAGTCACTCATGAACAGGGCAAGAAAAATTCTCATTTTACTTGTTTTTCCTTTGGTAGGATGAACTTGTCATTTACTTGCTCCCTCAGAGGACAATGGCACGTGGAGGATGAGAGGGCGAGGAGAGGATGCTGTTTCCCCCTGTCTTCTGAGACAGGAGAGTGGTCTGCCAGAGGGGACCATATGACAGTGAGGCAAAATGGGCAAAATTTTCTGGGTGACCTTGGGAAAGGACTGCAGGCTTTGTGTTGGATTAGGAACAGATCTAGAAAGGTGGTAGCTGCAAATAACATAGAAAAAAAATACAGAAAGAACTGTCTGAGGGGCAAAGAAACAAGGATAGGCAACAAGAGAGAGGGAGAGTGACTGCAAATAATGGGACAAAAGAAAGAAAAAATGTAGGGAGGTGAAAATGGGAAAGCCATCTTTGGATTGGGAAGATCTGTTCTCATATGGGCTCAAGAACAGCTATTTCTTTGCAGGTATCTGTGCAGACAGGCAGTGATGCCAGCCTCCAGCCCCATCCTCTGGCACATCCGCATGGCATTATCAAGGCAGCTTATTCCTTCACCATCAAAATTGCTGGGATTTCTGAGCAAACAGACGCATTCCCTTTTTTAGTAGACCTGGTTTCTTCAGGTAAGCCAAAATGTTAAGAGAGTCATAGTTATCAACCAGTCAAATTTCTAATAGTTCCATTAAATAAACTTTCACATTAGGATAACTTTGATTATACACTGTGTGGTTTGTTATATTCTAAGTTTAATGTGAGATTTCAGTTTTGCAGTGTTATTTCTGAGACTTTTTCTTAAGACAGTAGAAATCTCTAAAAGTCCATTTTTACTGAAGAACATAAGAGGCACCTAAACCTGAACCAGAAAATATGATTCAGAACTGGACCAGTACCAGCTGATTCATATCGGAAAGTTTGCAGGTGAAATGTCTCAGCTCCCTAAAACACAGCTGAAACTGGGTTTGAAGTTTTGGGTTTGACCAGTCTCTTTCCAAATGGCTCTTTTGGTGATATAAGTTATTTAGGGAGTATAGAGTCAATAATACTAAGTTATAGACCATATTTATAACTTCTGAGCTCTCAAATAAAGCCATAAATGTACATTCCATAATTCCCAGACAAAAATAAACAGAGCCTGTTATTTCTAATCCATTCCTCCTTTCTCTTGGTGCTGATTAGATTGCATATCCTGAAAGGGATGATTTCAGGCTTTTCTGAAGTTATTTCTTAGAGGTTCATTTGTGATTTAACACAAATGTTTTGTAGATTTGAAAGATATATGGCACAGCTGTTCATTCTGCATATGACAACTTTTGTCTAAGCTCTTCCGAAGGAAAAAAATCAGCTCACAGCCATTCATTTGCCACGGGATGCTCTGTCCTTCCTAAAGCCTGAAGAACATCTTCTCATTCCAGAGTTTTAGATAGGGGATGATTTTGACCGTCACTTATCTGACACTAATTCCATGTTTAGAATACTGAGGGCTGGTATGTTTTTTATCTTCTCTCTTAAAAAAGGAAAGACATTTCCTGGGCCAAAATGAAATATCTTGTAATGAATTCTGATAAGCCTAGAGTAACTAAATAAATTTCAAGACTTTACAAGTAATTCAAGTATCAGTGTTTCAAATAACATAACGTGTAAGAATTTGTTTCTGCAAAAATAAATTCCCCATGTGACTTAGCTGAACCCATGCTACTGGCAACTGTCCATATTTTCCCCTTAGATGTTACATTTGTGCTTCAAAACCAAGTGCCTAACACCAAGCTCTCTGGCTTTCTCTTTGTACTGCTGTCAGCCTATTCACATGTAAAACAGCACCCCACTGCCTAATCCCTAATCTGCATTGAAATCCGGAGTAGCCCTTTCAAGTTTGATGTTTATGGGTCATCTTTACCTTGGTAATGCTGTGGGTGGTGCCTCCACAGCCTCCTTCCTCCCAGTAGACCACTGCTAAAAGACTAGCACATTAATGACTTGAGAAAGTCACTTGAGAAAGTGCTTCCAGCAATGTGAAGACAAACCAGTGCTCCTTTGCCATCAGGGGCTCATAGAAAACATGGGCGTTTTGGCTTTTGCTGTTGGGGACCAAACTATGCCAGATTGAAGGACAAAAACATGTCGCAAAATCAAATTCCGTTAAACAATATGTGGATTCAAGGAATTGAATACCTTATTGGAGTGACAAAAGCCTCAGGCTAATATGTTGTGTATACAAAGGTGTCCATCTCTGCTTATTCCATACTTCCTACCTGGTTAGACCTTCAGCGTCAAAAAATGTTAGCATTTGGTGACATTTAAAAACATGCATTGATAAGACAAGAGCATTATGGTTGTGCTGTAATCAGCCAAAGCCTGATAATTACAAATCCAGAGAATTCGTGGTTAATTTTTGCTTCCAAAGCAATGCAAACACATAAAGATGTGGAAATACAGGTCTAAGTAATACTAACTCTGCCCTTCCCTACCAGTAACATGATGGAATAGAGGAAGTTAGGAGGAAGGTAGATTTGTGTTTTCAGTCCTAGATGATTAAACTGATTTGTGGTGCCTTTTTTCAGACACCATTCTGTTCTTGGAAGGAGCAGAATGACGGGTTTTGGTATTTAAGAGCAGACATTCACAAGAATTACATGAAATGTTAACCTGATACTATTGTCCCTTCTGAAATTGTAAGAATTAGCGGGAGTAATCGTTGATAACAATGAGTTTCCTTCAAATGTAGCCTGTTCTGATGATTTGTATTAATTTGAACTGTCCTGGAAGTTTAAAGTATCTGCACTATTTCACTGTTACGAGCTTTGAGACTGAAAATACCCTACAGTATTCCAGCATTTACTGATTTATTTCATCATTAATTAGCAACTGATTAAAATATCTTCTTGAAAATGATAATAAAATAATCCCCTTTCTAGTGTTATAGTACTACAAACGGAGGAAAGCCAACATCTGAGCTTCTTCTTGAAGAGGAGGGAGTGGGTTCTTTCTGGGATGATACAGCTGCAGTCTGCCTTCCTGAAAGTAAGTAGCTACTCCAGACTATTTGTTCTTCGCCTATGATGATATTTCTCCTTGTTCTCCTGGGCCCTGCTGCATACCAGGGAAATTCCCCTTCCTCTCAGAGTAAACCTTTTTTTTTTTTTTTTTTAAATTATTTTTTGAGACAAGAAACTGGAAGCAAAGGGAGCTGCACCACGCTGGTATTTTTGGTAAGATCTATACCGTGATGGTAGTCTGTAGCATTCCTTTCCTGATGTCTTGAGAAAAGGCAAGTGTTAGAAAGAGAAGGCTATCTGAGCTCACTAGCAGGGAAACAAAAGAGGTGTCACCTTCCCTCAGCAGCACGGAGGGACACAGCTCCCATGAGCTCTCATGAGCTCTACCCTTCCTTGTGTTCAGTGAGAGCAAAGAAAGAGAGAAAAGGAGTCTGAGGTTCTGGCCAAACCAGAAACACGTTTCCACTGTGAGGGTGACTGAGCAATGGCACAGGTTGCCCAGGGTTGTTGTGACATCCCCCTCCTTGGAGATATTTGAAAGCCATCTGGACATAGTCCTGGGCAACTGGCTGTAGATGGCCCTGCTTGAGCGGAGGGTTTGGACTGGATGAACTCCAGAAATCCCTTCCAACCTCAGACGTTCTGTGAGAAGATTTTGGCACAGGTGTACTTGTTTTGCTCAGGTCTAATTCACGATTTCATTCCTGCCTTACAAAATCACCTTAATTTTGAGAACAGACAATCATTTTAATCTGAAAGTTACCTACTAAACTGGATGTTAAATCTTTTTTTGTTTAAATGATCAAAATTAAAGAATAAATATGAAGTTATGGCAAATGTCTCTTAGAGAGGGAGTGTGGATATATGGGATCTTAAAGTTTTTTACACAAGCAATATTTTTGTCTTCCATCGATGAGTGCTGCTGGGTTAATGCTCATGGACTGAGATGGAATCATGCATATCATTCACGCCAGTGTAGATGCTGGCAGCAAGATCCACTCCAACAAATCCTCTGAATGCCTTTTATGTCTCTGATAGTTCAAAAAGAGTATAATATATAAAAAAAAAAAAAAAAAAGACTATAATATTACAAAAGACTATAAAAAAAAAAGACTATAATATTACAAACACTGACCTCACAGAAAATCTGATTCTGGACTTTAGGTCAGATTTTCTGGGTAAATAAATTAAGAAAACAGAAACCCAAAGAAAAATTATAATAATTTACATGGGATAAGAACACAAAAAGCTCTGGGCTACATATACACTAAGGGACTTGATTTCAGCTGGTCTTAGCTTGTTCCAGCATTTCTTCCGTGTGTTTTACTTATTGCACTCTAATTGACCTAGCCAAATTCTGAAAGAACAGTTCACACAGCTCAAAATTAGTCTTGTTCTTTCTTCTTCACAAGCCAGAGGATGAACAGAATAATTGTAGAGGCTTAATCCCGTGGAACTGTACTCCATTAGATTCCAGCATTAGCAAATAGCTGGGAAAAATTCCCATACTGACATGTGAATAGTGCAAAAGCATGAGTTTTATTAATTCAATCTAATTACATTATTCACCCCTTATCTGTGCAGTAAGTCAAAATGACTGTTAAGCTCCACAAAGACAAGAGTCTTAATAAAAACCAAATATTAGAGGTGTTGTTTGACAAGATCCAGCTTATGACAGAAAATGGTTTCCTTTCCTTGAAAAGAATGTCATTATGATCGTGTTCACTGATGATTAATTGTAATTATTGTGTTTTGTTTCACTTAATTCCCTTTAGATAGGTTCATTGGATTTCTGCTGTGCCTGTGTGTGTGTGAATGTAATTTTTACTGGAACTCTCACTCAAATATGAACGATGAAAACCTTGTATGGATCTGTTTGGAAATGGTAGCCAGCTTTGTTGAAATGCAGAACATCACCCAGCTGGCACAGGGAAAGCAAATGACACTCAAGCTTCAGAGTCTTTGCAAGTCTGCTTGAAAACCGTTTCCTTCACATTTTTTAATGCTTCACAGCATTGCCTCTAATCATAACTAACGCTTACTTTGTGCCTAATGGTGCAAATATCATGTATGATGGCATTTCATCTGAGGTGGCATAAAAACAGTGCAAGAAATCATTAGAGAAAATGTTAAGCAAATGTGAAAAATCAGCAAAGTTTAAAATGAAATGTTCTCTCTTGATTTCATACATTCCTGGCGTAATAATATTGTAGCATATCATTATCATTAGTTGTGCTGCTTGAATTAAGGTTATATAAACCAGTTGGGTATATCCTTGTGTTAGAAGGCGTTCTTGGCGGTCTGATTCCACCACAGCTGTCTTAGCTGCACTTTTATAAGAAGCCTTGGAATGAAAAACAATATATCTAACCACCAGTTTGACCCTTTCTTCATTTTGGGTATGGGTTTGCTACATAAAAAGATGGAGAAAAAACTTGCATTTCCACAGCTCTCCAAACAGAGGCCAGAAACAGTAAGAAATACACAAGTAGCAAGAGATGATTCAGAGGTTCTTGTAAGGAGCTGAGACACAGTTTTAAACACTGTCCTGAGTAGCTGGGTATTGTAATCAAAATAGCAGTTCTAGTTGGGAAAGGAAATATTTAATCATGATGACTTTCAGTTTTTGGGTTTTTTTTTTCTAATTTCAAATAGTGCTGAACTTTCACTTGAAATCAATATAGTCTCAGGGAGCAACTGGCAGGATTGTGGCTTTGTGCATCTATTTTAGCTTTTGCAAACCATTTTTTCCTCTCTACTCTTCCTCTTCTGTCCCCTCAAAATAATTAGGAATTTGTGCTTGTGTCCATAATGCTGTTTCATTCTATTCAGCCGTTCCATAAACTAGGCATAGACAGTTGAGCTACTTTGAATACAGAGTAAGAACTCATATATTCAAACAACAATCCATATCCCATCCTCATATAAACATATAATTTAATCTTGCATGTTATACAGAAATCTAATATACCTATAAAGTTAGAAAGGTGTATATTACTAGGAGAAAACAAAAAGCCCTACCCAATACCCCAAATGGTACTATGCTTTTAAATTGCAGGTGCTATATGTGCTGTCTACACTTCACAAAAACTCTCTTCTGAGGACTGACACTGATTTGCAGTGTATAAAGATGTATAGGACCCACACAGGAAATGACTATTTCCTACCATTCTTCATACCTCATACAGAGGTTGACCATGCGCACTTGGGCATGTCACATGCACATTGAGAACATCACTTGAGATAATTCTAACTTTGGTGCAGGGTTTCTGAAAGAACACTGCATTATGTTTCAAAACAGCCTGTTCACATTTCAGTGCATCTGCTGCACTTACTGAACCTGCTGGCCTAAGCATAACCGAATGGTAAGATGCTGATAGTGGTCTCTCAGAATGAGATCAACAAGACAGCCATAACGATTAGCCTGACAAGCCTTGTAGTTATAGCATAAACACATACGCAGCACAAGTGTTCAGGAAGCAAACCTCAAAGTCACTCATTCGATGTTTTTGCATACCAATATATTTCTAATTCTTCATTCCTGTTTCACAGCTCTGGACTACATGGCAGAGAAAGAACTAAAGTAAACTGAGTCGTGCCTTCCGATCATAGAATCATATGGAGTTGGAAGGTACCTCTGGAGATCATCTAGTCCAACCCCCCTGCTGGAGTGGGTCTACCTAGAGAACGTTGCTCAGGAACTTGTCCAGGTGGGTTTTGAATGTCTCCAGAGAAGGAGACTCCAGCACCTCTCTGGGCAGCCTGTTCCAGGGCTCTACCACTCTCACAGTAAAGAAGTTCCTCCTCATGTTTAGGTGGAACTTCTTATACTCAAATTTGTGCCCATTTCCTCTTGTCCTGTCACTGGGCACCACTGAGAAAAGACCAGCCCTGTCCTCCTGACACCCTCCCTTTAAGTATTTGTATGCATTGATCAGATGGAGGCATCCTTGAAGTGCAAGCTATGGTTTTAAATGTGAGGCAAGGGGATGTTTGAAAGAAGCAGAGCCCTGTTAAAAAAACTCTATTTGCTCTGCAGGGAAATTTTACATCAAACAACAAAGCCATATTCTTTTTGTGGTAACAATATTCGTTACAAAGTTTTCAGAGCTGAGAGTGGTGAAGAACAAGGAGATAGAGAGGAAACAGAACCCTCAAATTCCTTTCCTTCCTGCACACTTTCTGCTGAACTGAATTTTAATTTTATGTAGAAAATACTTGTGCCAGACCTATATTCTGTTATATTCCCAGGCATTCTCTCAAACGAAAAAACAACAGCACAATGCAAATTTTTATGCACCTAAGTGATATGTGCTCAGAATAGTGATTGGCCCCCTGTGGTATAAGGAAAAAATGAAAATCTTTGCTAATTAGACACCTTTATAATAAGGAAATTTAATGGTAACTGTTATGCAATCAAGAATGAGAATTTCTTCCATTACAAAGAGCTATTCTTCACTACTATGCCAGGGCAATCACTAATTTTATTTTCAGATCAATAGTTTGTATGTTGAGTTAATAAATGTGAAATGTTAATGCAGTATCAAACAGCAATTTAGGCTTCTGGGTCCTAGTAACATCCCTTCTAATCAGCACTCTCTGCAGTGATATATAGGGCTATCTATAGGGACAGATGAATTATACAGTACAGAGAGCTGCTGTTAGCTCTTGTAATGATTCCAAGCTGGACAGGCCCCTCCAAAGAGGAGCTGACCATATATGCTTTTTTATCTTGTTTGTCTAATAAAATCTGTATAATTGTGAAACTTGTTTTCTCAAGAGATATAACGCATATTTATTCTCTGTCTCAGGCCAGTTGAGCTAATAATGATTGCAATCAATAAGAAAGTCTTTCATCAGTATAGTTTTCTAATAGACACTTTAAGGGTCTCTAGCTATCAGATGAAACTACTTACATCTTGTGGGTAATTTACCAGAGACATCTTGTGAAAATTACTTAGAGGAATTAACACTTATTTTCACTTGAAGCTTGTGAAAACCCTGCAAGATCAAGGGAAAGAAAAAATATTTTATCTCTGCATTAGAGTGGTAACTAGCAGGTTCAGTTTTCAAAGGCCCCTCTTCACAGCCTCTGAAATTACACAAGGGATGGTTCCATGCCAGCTTTCACATGCAACTCAACTCAAGAGCAGGAGTTTTACACAGGCCAAAAGTTTTCCTATGAAAGCCAAGCATGCAATATTGCATTAAAAGTTAAGAGAACACGTTTGAAAATTTGCCCCTAATTGTCTAGTGTGCTGTGCTTGAGAATGGATTCATTGCCAAGGTATATTTATGGGACACGTGAAAGTCATTGTTATTCTCTTTTTGTTCCTCTTGCCTGCTTTAGTCATTTGGGCTCTCTAACATGTTCCATATGCAAGCGAAGATGGCAGCAGAAGGCCTTGATGTGAGGCTGTGTGAGTGCTTCTTGCTCTTCTTGACAACCAGATCCCTTCTTGGGGCTTCACAGTGCTCAACAAACTCTTTGGCCACGTGAAGGCCAGGTTAGGAAATTGTATTCTAGATTAAACAAACCAATGTAACCATTTTGTGATGTCACGAGGCTGCCGGCTTTCCTGACTATACCATGATTCCTGTAATGTTATATTTTTTATTTGAAGCCCCAGGTCCTAGGACCAAGAGAATCCTGGCTTTTCTTCAAAGAAAATGAGTTTCCAGTCCTCCTCTTTGTGATGGAAAGCTGGAAATTGGACCTGAAAGACAAACGTGGAGCGTGGAGCTTTTTGGCTTTAAATACTCAGATTTCTAAACAAATCTCCTTATTTTTAATGTCTAAGTCCTGATTTCAGAATTAGATGTGATAATGATACCACAAGTTCTACCAAGCATGCCATTTCTATTACCCTGCTGTTGTTATTTTTATGAATAATCATGTTTCTAACTCAATGGTTATTTTAAAGTGATGCTTGAAGGTCAGCCAAGCTGAAGTTTGTTCGTGTTAAATTTTGTTTAAACAGTTTGCAAATAGTGATCTGTCTCAAATTTATTGCAAACATATTATGTAGGATTTCTCATGTAAAAGCCCAAGTAATTTTTTACTGAAAGATGAAAGTTAAAAATGTTAATTAACCGAACCGAAGGTGCAGCCATGATACCTCCATGTGTTGCTGCTGAATGTTTTTCCCCTTACCATATGGAAAAATAGGTAAAAAGCATCTTACATCCTTCACACAGAGGACTTGTCTTTGCAGAACTACAGTCACTGTAAAACCATTTGGCCCATTTCCATTCAAATTATAAGCACGTGTTTGGGATTCAGTGGGATGGCACACGTTTCACTATGCACAGGATAGTATGAGATAGCTGAATTAACATGGAAAGAAGTTCACACTAAGAAGTTTTATTGATGTGGGACTTTAAATTTTAAATACGAACAGGTAGGTATTCCATCACGATGTAGTCCAAGTTAGATGAAAACAGAATTGTTCTGAATATTTGCCATTCTTTTCCTAAAGTGTGTTAAGAAAAACAGCTACTGAAGAGACAGAATCTCCTATGTTAAATACAGAGAATATAAAGCGTGCGTATCTTCACATCAGTAAAGATAGCTTGCAGAGACAGATCATTTCAGATAAATGAAAACAAATTAGATTCTAAGTACGGAGCAGCAGTGCAAATTCAGCATCAGCTTTCTAAATGAACACAATTCTAGCGTCGTTACCAAAGTGGTCTGCAGTTTGCCTGCGAGTTACCTTGCACAGACATTGTCAGAACCTTGCAATAGCCACAATGGAAGATTGAGTCACTGGTGTAACTTTCCCATCTGATTGACTCTGTGAGTAGTCATGCAGAGTTCAGAGGTCAAATTCAAGACTTTATGGCAAATGTGAGGAAAATTACCTTTCAGTTGAGGAGTCCAGGAGGAATCCAGCCATTGCAATAGTCATTTAGAATGCCAACATAATAGATATGCCATCAGATACCTTGTTTTTACGTTAAAATATAAAATAATGGCAAATTTTAAAAGACTGGAAAGAAATCAGTAATCCGACTTTCAGTAAGCTATTAAAAATCTAAAAAAGCTATTACAAATTATCCATGGATATCTAAGGCAAATATTGCCTCTGAGCATGGTTGTCTATACAAGATGAATATTCACATAAAGCATTGATTCTTGGTTATTTACCCACTTAAAAATAACCCTAATCTCCAGCAGAGTTGTACAGGAAATTATTCTAATATGTGGTGCCTTACACTACACCAATAACCTCTTTGTAGATACTCCTTTTCCTTACACCATTTAGATTCATATTTTAAGTTCTTTTGCATACCTAACAAACTGTGAAATGTGAATCCTGGGTGAGACTTTACTGCTTAGCTTAACTTTCCCCCCCAAAGCCTTCAAATTTGCCTGCTTCTCACTGCTGACATACTGATATAGACAATTTGGGCTCCTATTTGAGATTATCTATATTTTACTGTGTGTGAGAAAGACACCTGAATGCAAGTAAGATGCTGGTTAGGTGGATTCCAGTCCAAAATGTTTTTCCTGCTTTTACGTAAAGACCTAGGTACCGACAGAGCACACCGTTGCTAAATATTAATTAATGGTTGATGTATAATTGGATAGGAGAGTAATTGAAAAAAGTGATTTATTATTTATGAATTATGGCATTTTAATTATACCTAGACAACTCCTAATAGTTCCTTTGAAAGTCTGTGCACTTCACACATGTGGAAATAAGAATTGAAAATGACTTTCTATCATAGGCCCTTCTGTTTAGTCATTTTAAATACCGGCACAGTTTTTCGTGACAATAATCTGCATTAGATTTTGCAATGTCTACATTCAGTTGAGAACTTCTTGGACCTTGCTTGCATCCCCTGTGAGAACAAGACATTTTTAGTTTGAGGACTATAACACTTAGCATCATGGTGGGTATAAATAAGCTTGCTACCTGGCAAATACACCTGAGTGTCTGTTATACAACCTTTTGTAAAAAAATATTCCTTAAAAAGATTTTTTATAAAAAAAGATCATGAAGATGTCACTGGACTTGCAGAATGAAGGTCACTTGTATGATGATTGATAAAAGGTGTGGATAACTTTTTAGACTACTCTGAAAAAATCACAGTCTTATAGATCAATCCTCAGAAAACATTAGCCAATTTTTGGACTGGAAGGGGTGTAGTCTGGAGACCGGCTGCTAAGGGGCTATTGCTTGGGAGGGTATCCCAGGATCTGGTTAATGCTTTGCTCAGGAAATCATCTTTTGGCTACAGCCGCATCTGGGAATCTGTAGAAGCATACATTTATTACCATTTAAAAAACAGTTAAATTTCTAAAAATAAAGTTTGAGCAAGAAAGAAAAAAGAAACCCATTTTTTCTTACCACCTGGAAAGAAAAACTGACCAACCATTATGACTAGTTGATCATAAAATGTGGTACTTCTTGCTGAGATGCACATTGGCAAAAATTTCTTCTGCCCTCTATCCTTTGATACATTTGTAGAAAAATATTTACAATGAAAATACTGCCAATTCAGTAAACTATAATTTCGCAACAAGAACAAAGCTGCAGCAATTACTTTCCTATCAAGTAATTCTGTGGATTTATGCTATCATTTAGCAGGTGGCCTGTTGACCTTCAGCCACCGGATAGTTCTATGTGTTGTAAAGTGGCTGTCCTTAAAATATAACATTTACCTGATGAGAACAACATTATACTATTTATGAAACCATGTAATTTCAATAGCTAAATTCAGCAAGATTTTATTGCTCTCTCCACCTGTAATTGTGGAACAGCTGACTCATCAGTCCATAATCATGCCTTACCAAGGAACAGCTTCCCTAAAACTCTCAAAGTAACTTGTTTTCTCATCATCATGCAAGCACTGCCTCTTTTTGGACAGCAGAAGAGCCGTCTCAAAAGCTTATAATTAATTACAGTTCAGATTAATACCAGGGAAACATTCACGCAACAAATTCTTCACTGCCTTGCTGAAAGAAAGATGTATACTTTTAATAACATGAAGATAATTTTCATTAATATGTTAAAAAATTATACGTATTTTAACAGTCAGTTTACTTTTTGTCTAAGATATATTAAAGTAAATATTCCTTCAAGGATGGAGACAGTTTCCTCTGTTTTTCCTCATTCACTACCATAGAATACTTTTTAACAAGCTTTCATCTACCTAATAACTTTTCCCCTTTGAATCTTTTGACAACAGACATCATTCACTATGGTCTGCAGTATCTGTTAAGGAATCAAACATCTGGGAATTTTCCAAAAATTTTCCTATTTATTCCCTTCCATTTTTAGTTCAGGGACAGGAGAGAAATCTTTACTTTCATAATAGCCGAGGCTCTGTATTAATACATGACTGTAGTCAAGTCATGCGTCAGGGTTTTAATGAATTAGTTGTAAGGCTCAGGAAGGATTACCCGGCACTTTGGTATGCAACTGGAATTTGAATTTGGATTTGGTATTTTTCTTGCTGTTTAGGCATTTGCTCTGGCAACATCTGGGGTCGGGACAGTAGGCAAGACGGCAGAGCACTCTGATCCTCCTTTCTCAGGTGTTTCCCAGTTCACCTGGTACATGCTGTTACGACTCGTTCAGAGTCAAACCCTTGACCAGAGCTGGAGTGAGGGAAGGTCTGGCAGGAACCCCATTTTTTGCAATACAGAATATAGGTCACCTGTCAGAATAATCTGAATCTAACAAATTCCCTGCCCTGCAGCAAGACGAACTGTTAAACTAAAGAGCATGGTCACATCTGCAGAGCAGTAAATTAATGCTCTTCACCGGATAGATGTTGGGGAGTTCGCCATAAATACCTCAGACTACCCGTTTTCTCCTAATGGCATACAACCAGTGCATGACTGACGAACTGAAATGCTTCAGATTCACCTAAGTCATTGGACTCAATCTGTCAACAACTGTACTAAACTGCCTGCTTGTGCTCTGCAAAAGGTCAGGCTCAACAATGTGAAAGATCCCCCGTAGCAAGAGACTCTGTGAGTCTGGGGGATAGAATTTTAATCTCTCGTTTATGTTTGCAAGGGAAGAAAAATAGCATCATAGGGACCAAAGAAACACCACACTAGAACTCAGCATGGATGACTCAATAAATCCAGAACTCAGGCTCCAGGAAGGACTCCTGATGTCAGAGCAGGTGGTCCCTCTCATGTTTTTTTTTTTTTTTACAGTAGAGCTGTTGTACATAAACAGGTGATCATGACAGGTATTTGTCACTACACTCAAAGTAAAGGTTGGTTATTACTCTGAAGAGAGAGAATTACCTCTTTAGATGGTTTCCCAAGCTCCTACTACAACAACGATTACTCAGAAACCTTTCTATTATTCTTTCAATAGCATTGCTGGGGAGGTTGGGCTTTTCAGACAAGCAGCATCCTGCATTGTCAGAGCATGTGAACAGGCAGGGCTGGCCAGAGCAAGCTCCTCTCTGTGAATTCCTCAGCACTCCTTTGTCTCTGAACCAAGTGCCTAAATCAGAGAAGTTTCCCTACAGCTCTATTCTACGTCAAAGTGATATCCACAGTCATTATTGTATATTCCACAGTCCTTCATCCTCCATCCCCTGATTTCTTTTGCAAAGGGGAAGATGTTGGACACTGTTCAGATAAACCAAGAGAAATTTCATTTGATTTATAGCTATATCTGAAGTGCTAATAGGCACCTAAAGGGGAAAAAAAAAAGAAAGATGGAAAATACAGACGGGGTCAGATTCTCAGCAAGTAAAAATTGTCATATCTTCAATCCTTTGGAGTGATTTTGCACCAGCTGAAGTTTTGACCCAGCATTAAAAATGCTGGGAAAGACAGTTTATTAGTCATCCCAGGTAAATGGAAAGAATGCTCAGAAATGAAAGACAACACTCTTTATTTGACTTCTTCAAAACATTTTTAGTCTTTATTGTTAATAAGATTAAAAAGGAGATGAGCAATAAAGATATTGGAGCTGAGTTTATTATGAGAAAAAGTACACTTCAAGAAGAGTGCTCTCCCACCACTTAGACGGAAAGTTTGTGTACACATCCTCCCATTCACGTTTTTTTATTGCTGTTTGCCTAGGAGAAAAAAAAAAAGTCCTGTTAAAAGAATGTGAGCGGGAGTGCACTGCCTCCCCTCTCCAGGTTACTCTTGATGCACTGATCCACGTATTTCCCATAACTATGTAATTTTCTGCCAGTCATGACTGTAGACCTTTCAGTGGGTGAAACATAATACTTCCCTTGAAAATAAAGCAAGTCATCTGACAAACTGTGTTCCTCCTGTCTTTTGTGGGCCATTCAGTGACTTTATTTTACTGAGGGAACAAGGGGAAGTTTATAATAGGATCAGTTTTGTTTGCAATTTGTTTCTAATAGATGCCAATAAGCCAGTTAACTAGGCTCTAGTTAATGGAAATTTTATTGTTTTTCCCCCTGCAGTGCACATGACCTTTTCTTACAAGAGTTTGTGATTCTTGAAAACATGTATCTGCTGCCTTGCCTTGCCTCAGGGTCTGCTTACAACAGCAGGGATGTGACCATAGGCTCTTCTGAACTTGTTCACCAGTCCTCTGCTTTCAGTAGGCCAAAATACTTTGATCATCCTGTCAGTGGCAAATTTACAGCAACATACTGGCTTTTGTTCCATGTGTATTTCTCCAAATATAATATCTCCCTCAAGAAATCAATGATAAGCTGTTAAACTAAAGAGCATGGTAACATCCACAGAGCAGTAAATTAATGGTCTTTTGTGGATAGATGGTTACAGATTTCATCATAAAAAATGGATAAAAGATTACATATCACACAGAGCGAAACTTTTAATAACTCAACATGACTTTTCTTAATGGGTTTTATTCATTTTAATCATTATAGTGTCAATGATGATTATAGCCTTATTAGATTCTGGTGATTGAGGAGCCTGTTTATGAGATATTGAAAATCTTAGTCTGTTCGGAAGTGTAGCTGCAGTCTGTGTAGGTTTGATGTGTAACTTCATCTGCAGAAGTAGGGCTTGCCAGAAGAGTTTCAATTAATACTTTTACTAAATTGCTCCTGTCTGTAGTGACCCAGGTCACAGATGACTTAAGGATTCCACAACATCAGCTTCTCAAAACAGTAGGCCAGCAAGAGTGTAAATCAAAGAGAGCCGAGGAACTTAATAAAAAAAAAGGAAAAAAAAGGGGGGGAGTCATATGGTAAAAGAACCTTTCCTTTCTAGCAGCCACATAAGGGTCTAGCCTTAAGTTACCACTCTGGGCTAGGTCTTCCTTCCTAACAGTGGAGCTTTTCACACAGACTTAAGCCTATATGAACACCCACAATTAGAATGGCTTTTAATATTATCTGGAACATGAACAGAGTAAACAAAACTGGTGCAACAATACTGTGTAATTATCTTTGCATTCTGAGGGAGAAACATTATATCATTTTTTAAGAACTGCTTTTAAAAGTGCATATCTATGCTAATTCCTTTTAATGCAGACAAGAATACACCAGACCACCATTTTTTTTTTTTTGGCTCTTGTTTAAAGCTTGTTGGAAGGATCCTTTTCCTTGTGAGGCCATAGACACAATCTAAACACTACAAAGTGAAAATGATGCCATAAATTTGTTTAGAATTAAGATGAAATATTTTTAGTAATCACATGTAGCTCTCTCTCAGGAGTGCTAACTTTCCCTTACAATTCAGTAGCGTTATGAACTATAAAAAGGTTTAGATAAAGGCCACAGAAATCTATCTAAATCACCCTGAATTAATTCATCTTTTGGGTCCTGAAAATTTGAGGAGTGCTCAAGTGTTACAGGAGCTGGGAGCTCCTCCTACACTGGGGGAATTGGCAGGACATCTTCAGAGCTGCCTGTGTCCTTCCTCCTCTCCTGTGCTGGTCTGGATATGTTCCAGGTGCAGCAATAGCCAAGTCTGTAGCACCTTCATCTCCTTGTCTGGCAACTACTTCTGGGCAGTGCCATGCCTCTTGCAGAACGTAGACAAAATTCAGTACAATATCCAGAATCCTCTATGTTGATTAAGGATGTCAGAATTTGCCCTACTAAGGATTTGGTTAGACCTTGCAGTGCCACTGGTTGTATTCTTTTTAGCTTCAAGCTCTAAAGCAATAATACCAGTCTTCAAATACGTAAAAGGCAGTTCAGACAGAAAGGAAATAAACTTTTCTGTGTCCACTGGGGATAGTACAGCAAGTGTTGGGTTTAAATTGCAGCAAAGGAGGTTTAGATTAGGCATCAAGAAAAAGCACTATGGCTGGCTAACAGTACAGACAGTGAGGGACTGCTGTTGGTCATGTAAGGACCGTGCAGAAGCATTATTTCTGGAGCTTTTCAAACTGTCAGTAGAAGAACTAGACAATTTTCAGAGTTTGTTTTAGCCCAGTTTTTTAATGATTTCTAAAACTCTCTTCCCTGTTCACAAGTTTACACTATTTTGGTTTGTTTGTTTGTTTTTGTGTTTTGGCCTTTTTTTTTTTTTTAAGTTCTAGGTGGTGAAATAGTTTCTAACTTACTCCAGATTTGAGTTTTTCAGTATGAGTGTTTCAGGTACTGCATTTTCTTTTCTATCCATTCAAATTGTATCGGTCATCACAAACTGGGTATCAATATTTACTTTCTTAAATCACTGCTTTGTTACTGAATAACCATACTTACAACAAAGATTACAATAAAAATCTCATCATTATTGCAGTGCCACAAATGGATGCCAGAGGAAACCAACCTGAATAATAAAGTCTGGCAAAAATCCTTCAACTCAGACAACACGAAATCATAATTCCATATAATAGCCATATGGATCTATTTGCTGTTCTTGATTCACTCTTCTATTATTCCATTTGCATTGCAGACGAAACACTCCCACTGCAGACCAAGACAAGAAGTGAATGAGCATTTGCTATGTTCTTACAAATGTATCTGGCAGATGATAAAATACAGACTAAACCTCCCCTGATTCCCAACTTCCTTTTCAGCATGCCAGGTGTCATGTATTACTTCAGATGGTTAATTCTTATATTGCTATATTAAGCAACACACATGTACATAATCAAGGTAAGGAAACAGGCCTTCAGAATTAGCATTTCTACAGCTTATTCACTTGATTCCTCTTTTCTTGCTAAGCCTATTGGAAAGGTAACAAATATCTCAAAGAAGGGGGAGAAAGGACAAAGCATGTTTGTTTTAGAAATGTCTGGGGATTTTTTTTAATTAATGTGCCAATCACTTAGTAAGCTGCAGGGCAGACTCAGTAGCTGGGGCAATCCAAATAAAGCCCACATGCTCCTGTTTCAGTCACCTCCCTTTCCTCAGGGCAGGCTTATTAACTCAGAAACGGGAGCCCAAGGTTTAAAGTAGTGCTACACACTTAGAAGCAGAAATATTTCTTGCTCTGCACAGATGAAAAGTTGGGAATTGACCTCTCTTCCTCTTGATGTCTCTGTCTGGACCATCCTGTAGCTTCTCAGCTAACCCTGTGTCCCTCTCCCTCTCTCCTATTTACTATTATTTCACAGGAAAGCTGCTACATTCCTTCAGAAAGGACCAAGTACAGAAGCAGCAAGTAATGGCCTGCAGTTTGCCATGTCTCCTGTACCCCAAAAAAAAGGGGCAAACACATTTTGAGCCTTGGAGCTCTCTCAGAGCTCTGTCTAGATCCATGTGGCTCTGCCCTGGTGCTCGCCAGAGAGCAAGCTCCTCAAACACAGCCGAAGAGCTGCCTTGCGCCGGGAGACGATGCTTTCCTCTGTGCTTCCCCCATTAATCAGAGAGCAAAGCAGCCCACTCCTGGCCCAGGTCACCAGTAAATTACTTCCCGCTGCATGCTGGGGAATGGAGGAGGCTGGGGCTCTGCCGGCTCCCTGGCAGCCTGCTCTGCCCGTCAGGCACAGACGGGGGATGCGCAGGGGCCACCCAGGGAGACTTTCACTTCCTTATTCCCCGGCGCGGGCGCGTGGGGCAACCTTGCCCTCTATCAGCAGGAAACGCTCCGCCAATATATCAAAAGCACCAAGGCAGAAACTTGCAAACCGCAGTCTCCTTATCCTTATGGGAAAGGCTGACAGCATTGGATAGAAAACAAATACCTTCCTGAACTCTCCTACCAACTTCTATAGGGATTCCTACAGACCGGGCTTCACAGTCAAGCATGGAGATGAACATGGCAACGGGACCCTTCAGAGCAGCGTGAAAACCAGATATCCTCCTGGTTGGCTTCAGTCATCTAATGAGCTCTCTAGGTTTTGTCTCTGTCAAACATTATGAGACTCTGTAAAACTTCACATCATTCCACCAGAAGACGGACCAAGTTTCTCTAGTGTGGACAAACGTTTCATTAGGATGTGCGGGACTTGGCCAAGCTGCACATGTTACCACCTAGTGACTATTTAGGGGACATTACAGCACATTCTGCGCAACGTGACGATGTATTAAGAGACTTGTAATGCAAGCAAATAAATGATGATTTGTCAAAGTGACTGATCAATGCCATTAAATTAATACAGAACAGCATCAGTAGTAAATTTGGTGATTAAAAAAAGCGCTCTGATTTCTTTAGAGAGATACACCAAAAATATCTTCTCCAAATATTTGGGTTTTCTTTAAGCAGCCTATTCTGTTTCCTGGAATTTGGCTGGTAGGTTCATGGTCCCATCTTTTTTTCTTTTATTGGGGTAATAACTAATCGTTTCTGCTCCATACATTTGTCATACATAATTGCCATTTTATTGTTCCCTAAGGTCAGTTTTACTAAGACTTTTAAAAAGCTGAATTTAAAATGACTAATGCCGATTAAAAGTAGGAATTCAAGGTTGCAAAGCCTATCACAGCCTTATGCCATTTCCTGTGGCTGTATTTTAAGGTAATTAAGAGCAGATCTCCCTGTAGTGCATCTTTGTAAAGTAACTGCAAGTGTATTAGGGCACAGACCTACCTAGTAAATATTCATGCTTGTTTGTGAGGTGGGAAGCTTTTCCCAAACATTTTTCTAAATTCTTCTCCACTTGTGTACGTGTACCAATAAAACTTCTTCCAGTTGGCTGTCCCCAGAATTAGTTTAAACTGCTTCCCTCAGAAGAGCCCAATCCAGAGACAGCAGCATCTCACATAGCAGCAGTTTAATTCTACCACCTCTTACTCACCCCAGCAAGGCTGATACAGCTTCTGGTGGGGCTGACAATCACTCAGGGTGGGGTCTCCAACCCAGAGTTTGCTCTCCAGCTGAAGAGGATTACCTTCAATCTAAAATCTCAGCTAGTTCTCTGGGTCTGCCAATACCAGCATCTTTGAAAATAAGGGCTACTAGCTTATAAAGACAGTGAGAGTTTTTGCATGTTTGAAGTTCAAACCATGAAAAAGAAGGCTTCAGTATGCCCAATGGCGTTAATGAGCCCGGTCGCTGGGCGTGGAACTCTTAGCAAAGGTAATGAGTTTTACCTTTCAGCAGAGCTTGCCAGATTTAGTCTATTTCTGCTTTTACTCCGAGGTTTTTACTTCTCAGCCCGGAATTCACAGCTGAGAAAAATAAAGGTACGTACTAAAATTTTCTGGAAAGACGCTAAGCCTGTTAAAGAAAGTTGGCTAAAGTATCATACAGAGGAAATATTTTTATCGTAATTATTATGATTTTTTTTGCAGTTCTATGATGCCTCTTTTTAAAGGTACTATAAACATTATTCGAACCAGGTTCCCATTACTAGGAGAGGTCAAATCTTACAGTAGACTCACAAAGTCAGGCTAGCCATTAGTAAATAAGGGTTTATGGAAAACTCATAAAGCACCTAAAGTGCCAGCTTATGTAATGTATCTAATATAATAAACACTCTGAGGGGAGTCTAGGAGTGGAAAAAATGCAGTTTTTATTATAAAATATTTGAACGCAGTCGAGACTTTAGAAATTGATCAAACTGCGTGAGCCAGAAGGCTTTGTTACGAAGCCTGGAAATCCAGGAGACCTTTAGCTTGCTGCGAGGAAGCATTTTAGCAGACCCTACAGGGTGAATTGTTAATACAAACAGATTCACGGTGCTCTCAGACGTTGTGTAGGAGAGCTATCTGGCACAGCCATTGTTAGATTCACATTACACTAACTACTGTACAAACAACTGCCTGCTTTTTGATTACAACCACTATACTGTACTGCCAGTGAGAGCGAGTAACACAGGAGGAATGCAGCATGTCACTCATTTCTGGGGCATAGCTGCCTTTTAAAGAGCCACTGAGAAAGCCAGTCATTGATGGCTGGTTGGCACCGAGTTAGACTGTTTTCCTGAGCAAGAATATTCCCACAACAGTTATAGTCACCTGGTATTGTACAAACTACCTGCACAGAGGCGTTTGATTTGACACTCCATCATTGTGCTATTTTTGGCACGCTCCTTCCTAATTTGTGATTAACAAGGATTAGGTTGTTTTCACTTTGTAAGGGTTATTTATAGTTCAATAGCAGATTTCCCTCCACCCTTTCCCACTCCTACAGTGCATCAATGGCACGATTTTAGTCTTAACATGTGATCACAATTATACAGTCATGTTAAGTAATTAAAAAAAAAGAGCTGATTATGAAATACGAAGGACTAACTAGAAACATATAAACAATGCACTGCATTTATGCAACATTTACTTCTTCTAGGAGAACTAGATCCTGACGAGACTTTGTATGATGCTTTCACAACATGCCTCCTTCAAGTGGACTACGCTGTTTATTAGTTCCAAAACACAGCAAAATCCCATGGGACAGAAACTGTGGAATAAACCTAAACTTGATATAATAGTAGGACTCAATGACCCAAATTTATTTTCCCCTGAACAAAATGAGAGTTTTAAGACTGAATTCAGTGGGAGGAGGAACAAGCCTGGAAAATAGTTACCTAGGAGGGAATTTGACGGAGACAACAGGGTTATGATGCATTTGACAATTCACAAGAGAGATCAGTGTGACATAGGACAGTGACCATAACAAATTAACTGGGGAGTATTCTAAGTGGCCAGTATGCAATCCTGATTTAGGATGAAGTTATTAAAAGTGCTGAATGCTAGAACAGCTGTGCTCCCACTAAAGTTACTAGCTAAAAAAAAATAAAATATTCAAACTTTTAAGTATTTATTTTAAAAGCGAAATCTATTTGAATCTTCAGATAGGGACAGGAAAAGGGATTTAACCTGCCTTTGTCTATATTGCCAACCCCTGAAAAAGAACACAGTCATGTGAGAAGCAGCAGACAAATGGCTCTATCCAGAAATTACTGCAATATACAGGGGTCATCTACGCTGATTACTGTTATCAGTGCTTTCCAACAGACAACAGTTGTATCTGGCTGAGGTAGATAGCGAAGTGCACATGTGACAAGCAAGACGAAACAGTTGTGGATTCAAGAACAGGTATTGTACATAATGGAACTGGACAAGCACAGTAGTCTTCCCAACTTCTTCCATCATCAAAGTCCTTTCAAAGTAAGTTGGCTGAATGTTGCAAGGTGGGAGCTATGTGACAGAGATATTGGCCACAGGTCCAGGGGAATGGCCAGTAGCGAACTGCTGATCTCAGTGGTCCCGATCTCTTTCACAGGACAGATACATGTACTAAGGGTGGGATCCAAATCCTGTACTGTCACCTATGTGAAAAATGAGGTTCCTAGTCTAAGCTAGCCATTAAGAGAGATTTTTTTCATCCCATTATAAGACAAGTGCGAGAAGAGATGTGATGAAATCTTCTCTGGAGGAGCTTGGCTCCTTCAAGGGACAACCACAGGAGTATAGACAGCTGAGATGCTAAGCTTTTGGACTACTCATGGCTCATGAGATGCATCCAGCGTCAATGGCTGCAAAAAGCCTGCCTGAAAGCTCTTTTCTCCCTTGTTATGCATGCTTGCCTACTCTGGTGCAGCCATATGTTGTTAATGGATAACTCAAGCCTGAACAGCTAGAGAGCTGGATCTGAACTTGCTTGCTTAGATGCCTGGCTCTATTTGCTTTCCCAGTTGTGCTATCTTCATGCCCACTTAACTGCTGCATGCAATCCGTTATGCTTGCCCTTCTGAGCCAAACTTGTGCTGTTCTGTTGCAATTCTCATTTTCTCTTCCTCTGGTTGTCTGTCAGCAGATGAGTCCATTACCAAAGCTTGCTTTGTGCTGTTGTTGGGCAGCCTCTTCCTTCATCGCTGCTCCGTATGGCGATGTAGCGTGCTTTGCTGGAGCTGTACATCTTTGCTGAAGCCCAGGAGCACACTTAGAATCAGCACTGGGACATCAGGGCTGTTCCCTGGACTTTTTTGCACTCTTTGTGGGATTGGCGATTTCCAGTTCTGGCTCTCTCTTGAGTGTTTCTCTCAGGTCAGCCCTCCCTTTCCCCCTCCAGGCTTTCCTCCCATGCTGTACTGCCTGCCTGGAGCCTTCAAACCAGCCCGCTTTCTGCCTCAGGGCAGGGACTGGTGGCAGTTAATGCTCAAAAAAACATGGTGGCCCAGAAAAGTTAGTAACAGGCTGCAGTCAATAATAAAATGGCCACCCTTTTCATTTGTTACAAACCTATCCCCTACTTGCTCTCTCTCCATTTTGTCCTCGTAGTAGATACGCCCTTTGGTGCAGAGATGCAAATCTCGGCTAGCTTTGATGTCATGAATACAAATGTTGAAATGTTGTTTTTATTAACCTTCTAAATGACTGCTACACTGGGCCACATCCTGACTTTAGTTCGTCAAATCCAAGTGATATTTCTGCTTGATTTCTTTTCTGTTTTCCAGATACTTGTATTGCTTTGATATAATTTTACACAACACTGTTCTTATTTTCATGTGCCGTTTTGATTTGTTGGTCACTTACATATTATTCTCCTTCGCTGATAATCCCTTCACCTTTACTGTATAGTTTCCTACCTTTACTAAAAAGTGAAACATGAATAAGAGCCATTAAGCATAACCAAATATAATGCAGTGTGCTTTAGAAAGTCATTACACTTGTTCATTTGCATTCTTTATTACTTGTTTTTCTTATAAAGTATCAGGAAACATGCAGATTACCATTTGGTTTTACTACTTAAGAGCTCCAGCCATCCTTACTTAAGATTAAAGTGATTGTTGCCACAATAGCTCTTCTACTTCATCGCAAATGATTGAGCTTGCAGAGAAAGGCATTCAGTATAAATGGGTTCTGCTGCATCTCCAAGACTCCCGCCGAGATTAGGGCAGGTTTTTAAGTTGGGAAATGACATATCTGAGCTGTGATCAGTTGTGCTATCCAGGCAAGTCTATTTAAAAGCACTTTCCATTTTAAATATAGCAATAAAATACCACACTAGCAAACCTTCTTGATAAGGGTAAAAGCAATACATCCAAATCCAATCTAAATTTGACATTGCCTAGAACAAGAATTCACATTGATAAGTCAGGACTCATTTACAAGGCCATAAAGGGGTGGGTAACTATAATTTGGGTATTAAACTTGTAAAATATATTGATGGCATGTAAGGGCTAAATAAATAATTTACTACAAGAAAATTGGAAATCTTTACACGGTACTTAATTGACCAGCCACTCTTCCGTGTTCTTGATAGCTTCCTATTTTGCATTTTTTTTATTTTTCACACACTGAAATTTTTCCCATGTGTATTTTTTTCCAACTTCAGTGAATGTTTGTAAGTTGCTATATTTCTGCAAACATAGCCTGTTTCCATCTTTGTTTCGTCAGTCAATTACATTCTTTTTGACATTTGCATTTGTTTATTCAAAAGCATGAATGAATCAAATGCATTTTCTGGGCATGGCTCAGCTGGTGTTATTCTGAAAACTAAAATGAAATTGCCTCCGTGATCAGCCTAACTTTGAATGTTAGTTAAATCCATTTCCAGCTCAAAGCAGACCAAGATACTGTAGTTAATGGGTATTCCAGTGATCACAGTAAGAATGGGATTGGCAGCTTTATACAAGCTTATAAAAATGCTTATGACCACCTCACTGGGCAGTGTAACTCTGGGTATTTGCAGCAAGGCCAATGAATTTTGGCTTTAAAGGAGTTTTGCCATCTACAGATAGTGAAAATCTGGTTTTGAGATTCCACACAAACCCTCAGTTGACCCTACCTAGCAAAGCACCACATGGGTCATGAATTAAGCATACTAAATGTATATGATTTTATTTTTAAATCATCACAATTGCTTTTTGTTAGATTTCTCCTTTGAAAAAAGACTTCCATGGTACATTTACACCACCTTTTCCTGTGATCTGAGGAATACAAGTGGGGGCTTTCACCTACCACCCCAGCTATTTTCATTTCCTTGAGTGACCGTGGCACTACTGTACATGTTCGTATCCCTTTGATGCTCAGGTGGACTCTCCATCTCTCTGCTGGAGCAGTGAGAGGATAAAAATGTGCCTTTCTTTTCCCGTTAGGTGTGCTGTGGTCTCTTTGTGCAGTGGCTTTCACTGATTAAAGAGTTCAACTGCTTTTTAGAGGAATCATAAAACAGTTTGTGTTGGAAGGGACCTTTAAAGGTCATGTAGTCCAACCCTCCTCCTGCAATGAGCAGAGAAATTTTCAACTAGATCAGGTTGCTCAGAGCCCGATCCAACCCGACCTTGAATATTTCCAGGGATGGGGCATCTACCACTGCTCTGGGCAACCTATGCTGGTGTTTCACCATTCTCATTGTAAGAAATGTCTTTCTTCTATCTAGTCTATATCTTCCCTCTTCCAGTTTAAAAGCCATTACGCCTTGTCCTGTTGCAACAGGTGCTTCTAAAAAGTCAGATCCCATCTTTTTTATAAACCCACTTTAGGTACTGAAAGGTCGTGATAAGGTCTCCCTTATCTTCTTCTTGCCTTCTCTTCTCCAGGATGAACAACCCCAACTCTCTCATTCTTTCTTCATAGGAAGGGGAGGTACATTTGAGTTCAAATTCCTGCTGGCCTGTTTTGGTTTATTCTTATCTTTAGCCACTCACAGCAACCTACTGTGCAAAGAATTATGCTCTAGACAGGCAGCAGTGGTACTTCCTCATGCACATATCCTTGGAGAACTTCCCGGTGGAAGCTCATGCTAGAAGCAGAGTTATTTTGCTGGTACAATTTGTACAAGTTTTGCAGGAGATATGAAGTAGAGTGTAAGTGGACTTTGAAGGCATTAGTGCTTTTCTGTGAGTTTTTTTTTGCCAGGAGGAAATGTTGTGATGAAACACATGCTATACCACCCCAAGTCATATACCAGACCCAAGGTAAGCACCCTAGAGGTAAAGGAGCAAATCCAGAGGGAGTACAGCAAATTTGTGGTAAGCAAAGGGAGAGCTTTGCTCCAGCTGCTCTGGGCCACTGCCATCAGCTTCCCCATTGTTACAGGCACCCTGAGACTCCCATCTAATTCCACTTTCCACCTGCCCTCCCCAATAAATTCCTTTTAAAATGGTAGTTATTTTTGCTCAAAATATTTCCATTGTTTCCTAAGGAATGTCACCCCCCTCCCAGCTGGTACCTTGCCCCACGAGTCCGATTGACAGCATTTTGCTTAGCAGCCACATGACTTCATTTCGGAGCCCAGAACTAGTTTCAGAGTAAAACATTTTGGTGGTGAGAAAAGAGTCCAGTATTCCTTGAACAATGGTAGTGTGGGATGCAGGTTAGGGTTTTTAAGCAAGGGCGGTTGTACCCAAATTCAGACTTAAAAGGTCTCTTGGCTGGAGGAGAAAGGGTACACACTGGTGGAACTTATATCTCAATGCTGTGCTTTACATGTGTGTAGTACGCTGCTGCCTGAGGGAGTAAGAACCCACTTACAACCCCGCACGGATTCCCCTGGCTTTGTCCAGGTGCACGAAACAAGCAGGGCCACACATCTGCTTATTTCCTCTCTGGGGATTAGGAATTGGAGGGTGGGAAATGAGTAGAGCCTGGGGTCCATTCTCGCCCGCCAGCTCAGCTGAGCTGGTGAGCATTTGAGGGGGTTGGGGGGAGGAAGGGTGGAATATTATTTTATTTCTGGCTCAGGCCAGAGGTAAATGACTGCCTGAAGGAATAGGAGAGGAGAAGGTGTGCTGCTGAGTTACAGTGCCTCGGGGGGCTCCTGCTGCAATGGCACAGCTATGTAACGTGCTCCCTGGGGGATTGCATCTGAAATAAAAATGTAGCCTGTTACTTATTGGCATTAATGTTCACTTACTAACGTCTTTTATTGCTTAACTCTTCTATTTTGGCGCCTGGGTAACTACTTAGGCTCTTTTAAATTCACTGGACCGAATTCAGAGATCACATATCCAGAAATCTATGTAGAGTTCACAACTGGCAGTGTGGATTGAAAGTAGTAAATTTAAGAAAGTCTAGGGAAAGGGTCTTAATGAATAAAATGATCATGGTAGATAAGATTCCTGCCTCCCATTTACTTTCAGTCAGCTTAGCTTGAGTGGGACCTTGTGTATCCCTGGCTCCCTTAAATACTATAAATTATTTTTGATTCGGAGGTGTCTCTCAAAGAAAAAGGATGCTAACTCAGTGTCAGGAGTTGCTTGTGGACTCCTAGCATGCTCAAGAAGCCTTTGTGCAATACTTGGTAATCTAACAAGGAGGTCTTAGCTCTCCAGTAATACAAAGGTCACAGGCAAAAGAACATCATGATAACCTTATGCAAAGCTTTCCATGAACTATGCCACCAGTAAACCTGTCCTCAACATGAAAAGAATGCTCAATATTCAGTATATTTCTGGAATCAAACCTCTACACTCTGTTTCCTTATTTAATTACCATGAAGCATGTCACCACCCTATCTGTACTCTAGTCTGTAACTCAGATGCCTTTTTTTTTTTTTTTTTTTACTGGGCAATTCTCTGGGTCCTTGCATCCTGGTCACATGCAGAGAAAGCCTAAGAAACAGTCTCATCCAGCTCTTGTGACTGGTGGTGTTGGCTCGATCCCAACATTCTCCGTGCACAGCATGGGCATAGCTGGCAGGGGAGGATTGTTTTGTTTTCTGGCCTTGGCTAGCAGACTGGGCTGGTTGCTGGCCATTGACAATACTGTTGTCAGGTTCCTTTATTCAGCCCATCACTTGGTCCCCACTATGCTTTTCTATGTCACCTCCCACTTGTGGGCTGTCTCTGTTTTCAGACTCTCTCACATCCTTTACTAGTACATCCAGCTCCCACTTCCCATCAGTATGTATTCCCCCAAAATATTTTGTGCTTTCTCATCTATTTTCCTTCAAATACGGAAGGTACATGCCTAAATCCTTACCAAACGACCTCGTTATCTGCAGTTGATCGCTGTCTCAAAGCTCTGCTCTGCCATACTGCCCTTGAAAAGGCCATTGGACCTGTTGGCCACAGTGGGCACCCTTGCTCCCCCATTAGCATCTACCCATCTGGTGTTTCCTGTCTTTGAAGAGAGAGAAAACACTATCTTCTTGCTGTTTGTACCGCTCCCAGCACCCTGGGACCGACCTCCTTGCTCTAGCCATACAAAACCAATGTAACAGTGTAACAGTATCTTCCCAAAAGCCATGGCCATCTTCCACAAGATGTAAAGTTACATGCCAGCCCAAGGGTCCTCCCATGCTCCTGAGCCATCGCAGAGCAGCTGGGAAGGAGGGGGGAGGAAAGGGAATATACAGAGTTCCTCAGTAAGGCAGGGGGAGGAGAAGAACCAGCTCTGTGTATTTAGTTACAGTTAATTATAAGTTTATGACCTTATGATGCAATTGTTGTATCCCTTGCTCAATATACTTTTCAGGCCGAGCATACTGAACATACAGAGGGGGTGTATTTTATGGCTGCAGTGTTTGCTTGGGCTGTGCAGATAAGAGAGCTGTAGAGAGGTCTCCGTGCAGGACGACGTGGAGCCATTGTGGCCGTGTGGTATCGGCAGGGTCTGAGCGTCTCTGCCAAAAGGGTTTATGAAGTGTAGGTGTAAGCCACGCTGATCTGTCGACCTCTGCTTTCTCTGGCAGCAGGGTTTGAATTCTGTTCTTGCACTTTCAGAAGGGAGGAAAGCTAAGGAAGGGAGTAGGTGTCATTAATGTGTAAGGGAAACTAGGATAGGATACTTTTTCTTTAAGAGAGGTAGCTTTGGAATTTGACATTTGTTTCACCCAAATATTTTCAAATGCTACACAACTGTTTTTCACACTGTTCATATATATTATGCCCATTTTATGGATAAGCTAACTGATTCATAAAGTGAACAGTAAATAGGGAGTCTTTTGCGGGTCTATGAATAGATTCAAAGACCCTTGAAACCTTAATCCACTGGATCCCGCTTAATGCCTTCAAGATGTATTAACAGGACAAAAAGAAGTTTAATCGAAGCGCACCAAACTCAGTTTAGGCACTGTAACCCTTGTGCTTACAAGGGTAGCCAGATGAAAAAAAATAAGGAAACATTAGCTTGCATTTCCCAGGATAATAAGTAAGCAAGAATGTATACCACATCCTGGCTGGCATTTTAATCTCATCAAAGCAGAGCTTTAAAAATGGCTGTTCTTTCCCTACTGTGCTTTCCAAGATGCACAGCACAAATGTGCTCTGAACACAACAGAACTAATTGAACAATCACAGCAAAGGAGGTCAAAACCCAACAAACAGTGTAGCATCTAAAATGACTCTGGAGGATTTTAACAGATGGACACTTGTAAATCTAACAGGATTTCCTACTGGTGAGAATGCCTTAGGTAAAATTCAGAATGTCTCATTAAATTGTCAGCCAGCTATGAGACATTGCTCATGTGAATATGAACAGCTATGCAGCTTTACTGTAAATACAGCCATGTATTAACATAGCCCTGAAAAGCAACATTTGGACGTAAGTTCATTTAGAAAGCCCTTTCAAAATTGACAGAGGATCAGATGTAATGTTTTTGGCTGGGATCCATTAGAGATACAGACGGGAAATTAAGCCGGGGGTCAGGCTTTTTTTCTCCCCATTCTCAAAGTCGTCTGGCTCTTCCTTCGTGTTCATTTCCATGCAAATTTGCAAATTAGTTTGTTTTGGACTTCTCTAAACCCTTTTGCCATTGCCTTCTTGTAACCTTCCATGTTCTTATGCTGTTGATGAAAGGCACCAGCAGACCCAACACAGGTATAATAGTGCTCTGTGTCTCCCAAGTAGATGCTCTCATGCCAAGAATGTGAATGTAGGTGAGCACAATGCAACGACACAGCAGTTGCACGTTTCCATTTTTACACGTTTGTTTTACACAGTGCCGGTGATCTGGATAAGGGCAATTAGTCTGTTTCTCACCAAAATGCTGTGTGTGCCCCTTTACCTCCTCCAGCAACCCTACTGCTTATGAGATCTGTGAGCCTGTTGTTCAAATCCGCATTCCTGTACAGTCCCACTTTCTTGGTAAGAAATAGTCTCTGCTGGGTTTATTGGCATTTCTCACAGTATCTGAGTTCAAAGAAAATGATTACAAGTTAAGACAGAGCTCTGTTCTTTAAAGCGCCACAGCGTATAGATCTGTTGAGTGATATATAACATAGAACAACTTCCAACTGAGGAAAGCTTAACACAGCTCGGGCTAGCTTGCTGATAGCTGCTCAGCTCCTAGAATTACTGCTTACAAACCATAAAGGCCCCAGCTTGAGTTTCATGGGGGGGTGTGTAGGGGGTGTCGATGTGTGTTGCGCACACCGCAAGTACAGCCACAGGGTGGGTAACCCGCCAACTCCCTAACCTCAGCCAAAAAATCTGGCCACTGCCTGACAGGCAGAGTTTGTGTATTCACTGTCTGTCGGTGGCAGCAAAACATCTTTAAGTCAAAAAAGAATCGTGCGAAACCACCGAGTTCAGTCACGGGAGTATTAACGTGCCAAATCGACAGGGCTTGGTATCTGTTAAAACTGCCCTTCATTTCTCTGATATTTTTGGCAAGGAAGCAGCCCGTAAATATAAACAGATCGCTTCCCCCCTTACTGAAAGGCAGGCACCTCGGAGGGAGGAAGCGCAGAGCATGTTTATCAGAGCCATAAATTCTGCACAAGGTTTTAGAACTGGCACTCAGGGGCAAATTTCCCGTTCGAGCTAAGAGACTCGAGAAGGGAGACGGGAGCTGTGAGAGAAAAGCAGATGGAGCAGTGTATCCCCCAAACCACAGCGTACACCTCTGCTGAGGGCTGTTTGCACTGCCGTGAATAGGGCAATTGTGCCAGGAGGGGACACAACATTGTCTCATTGGTGATGGGTATTGGTGGTTATCGACCCAGTCCTTTAACCGAGAACAGGCACAGCGCTCCCGGGCTGGAATAGCAGCCGTGGGGTTGTATTCCCATCCAGCACCCAGCCAGAGAGCCTTCCTCTCTCCAGCACCCCGCTCCAAGGCTCTGCCGGCACTGCAGAAAGAGCATCGGCGGTGTGTGCATGAAATTGGGCTATGGTAACGTGCCCACACCGCTACAAAAATTGTGTTTGGTGTCACCGTAATTCAAGAGCAAATAGCGCACAGCGTGTTGTTGCACTTAATAAAACAAATGTAATCTTCATTAGAGCTTTAACAAAAGCAAGTAGACCACAAATGTCATTCAAGATACCTCCTATCATACTACATGAATACTTTATGTTTACTGCAGTTGATCAGAAGTGCAAATTGATCTTAATGGAAAACTGTAGGGTGGCATGTATTGCGATATTTTAAAAAATACGTATTTTTATTTAAAAATGAAGAAGTTATTAAAAATCCATTGTTTAAAGACTATTTCCTGTAGATGCTACCATTTATTTTTCAAGTTTAAGTTTTCTTCATTTTCCCAATCCAATTTTCCCAATCTTAACTGCTCACCTGTGTTTGAATTTTGCCATCATCAAGCATGTACATTAGTGCTTTATCAGAAACTCGATCCACACACACCCCTTTTATCTTTCAGCATCCTTCTCCTTTCTTTGTACTTAAAAGTGTCTTTCTTTTCAGATGTTTCTAAATTAAGCCTGAAGGAGAGAAGGAAAATTACTAGCACATTAATGATGTGCTAAACCTTCAAAACAAGAAGCCTATGAAAACAGACATAAAGGTGGAGTTCCTATATTTGTTTATCTATGCCAGGTGAGTGTTAGAGTTCTTTCTCAGAAAAAAAAATAAACAAACAACAACCCTTGAAACTGTGTCTCTTGTGCTGGAGTAATACTGGTTGCCGTGGCTATGAAGCTGCACTGGCAAAATAAGGGAGAATCAGGCACCAAATCTCTGCAGTGGGAGAAACCCCTCCGACAGCCCTCAGAGCTGCAGCAGTACCCTGGCGTGCTGTTGTCCTGAGTGTGCCTGGCAGGTGACTGGGCAACGTGCCTTTCTCCTGCACTTTGGCAAATCAAAGAACTCTAAAAGATTTGTGAGATGTGACATGTTGACGAACGCCTTGTTGACTCTTCCCTGCTATGGCACATTTATCTATATAGCTACCAGCTCTCTACTGTAATCTCTACCGGGGAGTGTGACAGAAAAGTCAGACTGTAATTCCTGTGATCAACCCAAAAGTCCTTTTTGATACTGCCTTTTCTACTTTATATTGAGCTGGTATTAAGGTATATTTGATCTGTAAGTTACCTGTACTACAATTCATAAAACATTTTCATACTGAAGTTTGTTTATACCTCTTGTGTGAATACTGTCTGACTCTGGCAGCTCCTTATTGTTCCATTTACTGAGTTGTCCTACGGCCTTTATTATTAACATTAAAGTGTGAAAACGATCCTTAGATCCATCCTTTTAAAGAACAGCTCTAGTGTAAGAACCTTGCTGAGGTACTCAGTGAGCACAAATGCATTTAGATTATCAGTAACAGTTTGATCTTTCCTAGCTATTCCCTTTATATTTTGCTTGTGTTTTCACCATGCCAGGTCTTTGGAAGGCATCCTGTTTCCAACGAGTTTGTTATTATTAGTTTTTATGGCTGTAGCATAAAATCTGAATCCAGATTTGAACTTTCCCAGATTTCAGAGGTTCAGATTTGGACAATTATAAAAATAGGATCAAGATGTAGGGCCTGAGGCATGGCCTTGAGCTGAACATTGGTTGCAAATATGGCTGTGCCCTTGCAAGGTGACTTGGAAAATAGCGTGGTGGGGCTCCAGATGCTAATTTCAGCTCATTTATTCCACACTGAACCTCCCACAAGAAAAAATACATTGTTCATGCCCTGCAAATGGGACACGGGAACTGGGTTATTTTCTTTTTAGGTGTAAATATCATCAAGGCTGCCCAAATACCTCACAGAGTACAAGGTAGTCTGGAAGCTCTTCACTGCTGATGATCACATAGGAGAAGACAAGGACCTGTAAGACAAAGACTGAATGTTTATCTCTTCCAGTTTTGTTGGTCAACAACTGTTGGATTATCTATAGGGAGCACCTACACATTTGCTCTCTTGTGTTACGAGCAAACACCAGCTTGCTGCAACCAAATTCTGAGCTGACTACTGGCCATACAGCCATAGGGAAGGTAATGCCCTAGCTAATTAAACCCTTTTGAGAGACAGGTGTATTACCACTAAGATGGGGTGACACAGCTTTTAGTGATCTTGTGGTGTAGGCTTACACTTTTTGGGATTGTACCTTTTAGTGTAGTCTGCAGACAGATTTATGGACCCACCTTGAGGAACATGGCTAACTGACTGACTTCCTAGTCTCTCCCCCAACCCAGCAACCTCACTTTATTTTCGCTGAGAGTGACAGATGACCTCGCAGACACATGTCCATCTTTTTTATTTGCCTTATTCCCCTTCTCTGGTATATCCCATACTTTTGCTGAATGTCAGCCCTCATTGTAACTTCATATTCTCTCACTGAAACAAGATACATAGGTGAAAAAAATGTTAAAATGATGGTGGTGTGTTTGTGATATGCTGGGATGTTTTTCTGTCACATCATTTCACAGGGGGTATGCGAGTAAGAAGAAATCAAATTTGCTTCTAGGAAGTAGGTTTAGTAAAAATAAAAGGGATGGGGAAGGCTGAATTTTGATGAGCTGTTTTTTGATTCCTTATCACATACCCCAGCTCACTAAAGAGTAAATAAACCCAACAACAGATTCTTGTGTGACTTTTACCTTGCTTGTACTATTATTAATTGTCAAGAGAAGAAGTGAAGAAAGGAAGAAAGACAGAAACTAGCCCAAGAGGCTTATTTGGGGAAAAAAAAATCCTAATTTGCAACTTCTGCTCATGCATTACCTTTTTCCCTGAAAACTCATGGCTTAATATTAAGTACAGCAGTACCAAAGACCTGATTTACTGTGCACATCGGATACTGCAAATAACTCTGCCATGTAAAGAAGAGAAAGCTTTTCTCTAATTGAGCTCTCACCAAGATGAAAGTGGAGAAGGCAGGGAAAGACACAACTCCTGACATTATTCACTTGTTATATGCAAATTTAAAAAATTATTCAGAGGGCTAAAGAACAGTGGGGGGGGTTGCCTCTTTTTTTGGTGGAAAAATTAACCATTCTTTTGGTGGAAAGATTAACGTACAACGAGGTAAACTCTGAAGAAATTCTCTGACAACTTGTTAAAGACAGAAAGCTTCCTGGAGAAGCAGAATGTGGAAGCAATACAGACAATTTGAAGCAGAAGACTGCTTGGATTGGGGGAGGAAGAGAATGGTGTAAAAAAATCTCACTTGCACTTGAATAGCAATCATTAAAAAGGCATAATACTCTGATAGAATTGTTTCTGGTTTTTAATCCAAGCAAGCAGCATGTCTCCGTTCTCCTTACTCAGCCAGTGCTTTGTCAACAAGACAAGGAAGAATTTAGATTGCATATCTTACATGGAGGTAGTTGCAAGAGATGCATACCATGTTCAAAAAGCAAAACCATCTCACTTGTCTCTCCCTGGCTGGGGAGCATTCTCCTGAGGGCTGACCTTGACAGAGTTGGAAGGCCAAGAGCAGTGCCAGGTGTCCTGAACCTCCTCCCCATCATGTATCTTGAATATGCTGAGAAAATGTTGGTGCAGGGAGGAGCTACATCTCCCTGCTGCACTTTTCAACGGGGAAAGGCTTCCAGCTGCTGTCAATCCACTGCTAATGTGCATGTTAAGAAGGTCCTATGTGGTGACAGGATACCTTTTTTCTCTGAGTATTCCAGGAATTATCAAGTCTTATTCAACTGGCCATGCCAGCAAAGTATCCCTTTGTGGCGATCATAAGGGATGCAGTGGAAATTTGTAACAAAAATATTTTGGCAATCCATTCATGCCTATAATAACCCTTCTAGACTGCACTAGTGGGAGAATACCTGATGCTATCTTGCTCTGTAGCCCAACCTGACTCTCTAATTAAATCCAGCAACAGCAGAAAACAGTGAGACCACATTGGCTTCATCAGTTTTGGGGCCCTGAATTATGGGAGATCAGTAAAGTCCCAGAACTGGGAACCAGTGCAAAATCCTCAAGGATACTGAGTGTCCCAAATTAAAAATGAGTTAAAGTTTCTTGGAGAATGTTTTATTTTCCAGGTGAATTCAGTGCCCTGTCTGTAGTCCCCAAGTAGGTGGGTATTATAATGCCACTGCAGACGGGTAGGAAGCAGCAAAGTAGAAAAAGTCTTAATGTGCTCCAAGACTTTTATTCTTGCCCTGACTGGATGACCTTCCCACCCCAAGGTCTCCACAGGTGATTCCAACATATATTCTAAAGAATATTTAGTTCAAACACAAAGTGACTAAGCTTCAATGGGAGAAAGAAAGGCTTTCCCACCCCAGAGCCCTGGAAGAGGTAATGAACAGACATATATTACATGGCCAGATCCCCTTGGGCTTGAGGCACCAGAGGCACTTAATGTCACAGTGGCACCTAAGTCATCTTGCAGACCAGCTGTAATTCTCTTCTAGTTGAAAAACAATCCCATTTACAGTAATTACACGTGTGTTTACAGCTTCTAGAGGGAAAACACATAAAGCAATTAATGTAACTTACAAAACCAAAGTGACTATTCCACATTAGGAATGACTCACACAACAAAACAATATTTTCTGAAGTGATCCATTTATTAAAACTTCAGAAATCTTAGAAATAAAGAAACAACTAATGAATATTTTTCTATTTAAAAGAAGCAATTAGTGAGTATTCTTTTATTTTAGAAAAGGTGTAAAATTATCTAATGCCATTAGGATAACAAAAATTCTAAAAATTAAAATGAATAAAACTATATGCATTCTACTTAAGAAGATTTTTGCCTTAAGACATTTTAGAATTCCCGAATTAAGTACACACTATACCATATCCAAGATCCATGGCTTGTGGCACATGCATCTACAATAGCTATCACACACAATGCATGTATAGAATCTTATACAGCAATCCTGTGTCTAGGGAAATACTCTCTTTGAATTCTGTGGGAATCGAAGAGGCCCTTAAGGAATAGAAGACTATACCATAACAGAAACAAAGCTTAGTTTAAATGTGAATCACAATGCTGCCATTGAGTTTATGCTCAGTTTAACCTATTAAACAATGTGAGATGAGCAAAAATTACTCATTTCCATACTGCTGATTTTGCAGACTGCAGAAACCCTGAGTATGAAATAAATAACTTTCTCTTAATAACTTTCAATGTGGATAATATATTTAAATGTACGAAGATATAAATGATGTATTTTTATTGCACCTCTCTGTATCAATTCAGATAAATGCAAAAGTTTAAAATTACAAAGAATTGCCTAAAAAAATTTGCCTGTTCATCACAAGTAAAACAATGGGAAAAACATGCTATTATTAAATGTTCTGAAGATTGAGTCAGCTGTATCAATATGGTAAGTACTGTGTTTCCTGAATGACTGGTCTGGTTGTGTAGCTACGTCTGTACCACAAAAATGCAATGATAAAACTGCACAGAGGAAAAGATTGGGAAACAGTGTGCACAATCTAAGTAATATTCCTCTACATTATTCTTCGTTAGATGGATTTCTTTTATCAGTATACCATGTTCATTCCTAAGAACACTTGAGAAGTGTGTAGCAGCTGAGCATTTTTTACTAATAAATACAATGAACATTTCTTACAACCAATGCTTTGGGAGTTTAAAAGATAAATTATTCATATTCAAAGATGGGATGTATAAGAACTAATTTATCTGACATATTAGGGAGCAGCAGGGAAATTGGTGATTATGGAATTTATTTGCTTTTCTACTGGCTAATTTTCAGTTATGATAAATTTTAATGAAATGGTCCTTATTCTTGGTAGGTAAAGCTATGGTCACTTTCTGTGTAGATGCTTACCTTTGTGAGTCTTTTCATCTCTCTTTTTCTAATGGACTTAGTCTACGACCCTTTTAACTTTCAAATCTTAATTCCAAATAAAAAACTAGAACAAATAATAGAAGACAGAAAAACTTCCAATCCCTTCTCATTCCTTCCATCAACCTTAGTTTGTCTGCTTTCTCCATTTTACTACCTTTTTTTTCCCCACTGTCTTTTCCTGTGTTTTTTCTTGCCATGACCATAAAGGATTGAGAGACAAAGATGTGCGCTCTACTTGCAGACATATAATCTCTGTGCAGACCTGAGTCCATCACACCCACAACCATCTTGCCCCAGACTCTTTCCTTTGCAATATTCCCTCTGGATGTAGCTGTCTCAGGTGAATAAAAATGAGTTATCAGGTTCTAAGGAAGCATAAGCAGTCCAGAGTGTCAGGGAACTACAGGTAGGATTAAACTGTCATTAAGGGTCATTAAAATGTATCAGACTATATCTTGATGGTCTTCTGAGGATCTCTCATGGTTAGAAATAGTGGCACAGCATTTGCACAAGTTTCCATATGACTTCTTTCTGAACTTCCATTTTCCACTGCTCATAGATTCCTTCCTCCTAAGCTCCTGTGGCACATGCATCTACAAATTTTACCCCCCAAAATTTTGGGGTAAACTATGAATTCTGGAGCTTTGAAAGTATTTAACTTCTTCCTGAGGTCAGGGTGTAGCAATCTTCTGACCTGAAGATGATCTGTAGCTGGGCATCAGCTTCTGCAGTGCCCTGCCATTGTGCAGCAGCTGAGCTCATGCACAGCAATTCATTCTGCCCCATCTATTATTTCTGAAAAAGTCAACATGCAGAGGGTTCAGACAAAAATCACAACTGATAAACAGCCAAGTGAAAAAGTATTTAACACGTTTCTAGGATTTGGGATTTGATTCTCACTGCAAATAGGAGAGAAAAAGGGAGAGAGGAACAGAGACAAGGAGGAAGGAAGACATCTTTCTAGGTCTACAAGAATAAATAGTCTCTGAGCTTTCAAAATCTCCTCTTTCAATGTGACTACATTATTTTATTTACAACAAAAATATTGTATTATGACATATACCAACCTATCAACATAATATATATCCTTGGGCCATCTTATACCCGATCTATTGATCTGGATCAGTGCTGTAATCTATTTGGGTAAGAACCCAATTATTTGCAAAACAGATGTTGATTTTATTTCAGATACAGTTCTGGGATTAGTGTTCCCTGTCTGTTTAAAAATATTAAGTTAAATTAGATTTTAAGATACAGCATGCTTCATTGTGATTTTTATTGTAAATCCTGTGGAATACGTACATAACTTCCTGCTTTCTTATTAGGAGAGAGGAAAAATAAAAATTTTCAATATAGATTTTTTTTTTCTGTATGTGTTTTTAAAGCAGCATGTATGAATTAAACTTGGAGCCACCTTTCCAAATAAGCTGATAAACCTAAAATTAAACAGATGACAACAAATTTGTAAAAGTCTCTCTGGAGACATTCTCAGTAAGACTGCAAACTATGTATGGCTTTTTATTAGTAGTGACTAATTTTTTTGGAATGGGTGAAGATCAGGTTTGCAGCAATTAAACTCCTAACAGATATAACCTCAATAAACAAGTTTGTATACAAAGAACGCTCTGCTTTAGCTATTGCATTCTTAAAGTTAATTTTGTTTTTCATCTGCTTCTTATCTGATCAGAAAGAATATAATCACACTGGTTGTATGAAAGGCACGTAGCAAAAATTTCTCCATCCTACTGAAAAGACATAGTAAATTTGGCTTACTTTATGTTAAATGCTCACTTTAAAATTTTCCATCATTCTACATTGTTACTTTCAAAATCACCATTTACAAACTCTCATTTTTATTTGGCATTCTTCTTTCCTAAATTACTTTTCTGAATTTTGAGTGTTAAAACTGCATGTTGTTGTTTCCACCCGATCACAGCACCAAATCCGTTTTGGGTCAAAGTGATTGTGATCTCCACTAGGCCCACCAAATCATTTTGATCCCCTGTTCTTAAAAAAACCCACAAAAATGTTTCCAGAGATATTTGAACACTCCTTTTAAACAGAGGTGATTCTGTTTAGCAAGACCAAATGAAGTTTTGTTCACAGTAAGTGTCAAAAAAATCAAGACATATCCTCATATATTTCCTACTGCAGTGACCCTATTAATATCCCACCTTAAAGGCCATGTGTGTATCGTGCTCCTCTGGCCAGGATTAACAAGCTTTTCTTTCTACATACCTCTTGAAGCATCAAGGGAGGACCATGGTTAAGAGCACGGAGGCTGCTCCCACCCTGCCACTAGCATGGGTGCTTCTGAGCCCCATATGATGCTCACCACAACTTGGATATTGTCCCACCTTTCAGAAAGAGCAGTGATTGCTTTCCCAATGTGATTCACGGAGCCAGGCAGATGCAGACTTAGCTGTCACTAGAACAATTGTCACAAACCACCTGAGGAATGAAATAAAGACGTTGAAAATACCTAGAAGAGCAAAGATACTCCGTAAGACAGAATCCAGCATGTTCTGTAGTCTGAAGCAGTGATACTTTCAACCCTTCTCTTATGCAGAAGGGTTAAACCTGAGAGTGTAAAAGACAGGGACGAGAGATCAGATCGTCACCAAGTATACTGATTCTTTACTTCATTTTGTAACCCAATATGTGTATTTACACTTTAAATACAAATCTGCTTTATTTACTAGGTATTTGACAATCTGTTCATGCTACCAATAATTTCTTTTTTTTTTTTTCTCTAGGGTAAGCAGATGAGATTTTAAAGAGGAAAGTTACATCCAACAGCAGAAGATAGAGTTCTCCGGAGTAATGAACCCCAGTGCTTCCTGCCGCCACTATTGCCATAGAAACAGAAATGCCACTTATACTGCTCTCTGTAATGAAATATCTCCACTTGAGGGGATTTAGAGGGTCAGATGCAAAGGCCTTGATCCTGCAAGGTGCTGAACACTCCTGGTGAGCTGCTGGGATCCTGGTTCCCAAGGTATTTATATATATCACATCTATTGATTTTCAGAACCAAGGGAAGTTGATGTAAAAAGACTTCTGAGGATGTGAGCCCTGCGTGCCTTTTAGTTCTTGCTGAAAGGGCTGAGGGTTTAGGACTTAACTCATTTCCCATTGCTACTGTCTGGGACTTCTGCTGTTTAAATAATAGGTCTGGTCGCTTCATAAGTCTGCCTGGTATTTAACTGAGGTTAGGATGGGTCGCAGAAGGCAGCCACTGATGCGGCACAGACAGATGCCAGAGCAGCCCTGTGCACATTGGTTTACCTTGCCCAATTACAGAATCACAGAATCACAGAATCACAGAATTGTGGTGGTTGGAAGGGACCTCAGAGATCATCGAGTCCAACCACAA
>JAOQGH010000012.1:33275215-33297331 GCA_025769975.1 Gallinago jamesoni
GGACCTGCCCCTCGTGAACCCGTGCTGGCTGGGCCTCATCACCTGGGTGTCCTTCATGTGTTGCATGATGACACTCAACACAATTCTTACTATTTTAATATCCTTATTTCAGTCCTATCCAGTCAGGTGATTGAAGCATGATATATTCCTTATTTACTGCTGAGGGTACCAGAAACTATCCAGAGCAAATGGCCAGATAACTGTTTACAACTTAAATGAAATTTGGGGCTTTTTTAGATCTAAAAAGGGATCTCATTTTTTACAGAGAAAGCAAACTAGGGCAATAATAATCAAAGTAATATTTACCCCTTAATAACAGCCCATTTTTTTACTGGTGCTAGAGGTTAATAGCACTGTTATTTACTCCTCTGCCAAAAAGTACTGAAGGATATGAAATGTAGCAGTCAATAAAGCTGAGCCGTCAGATAAATAACATTCATATTACTCTCTGACAAATTCTTTTGCTACATGGAGATATAAATAACACTAAGAAAGCAGTTCTTACATTACAAGTTTACTGATGTGTAAAATGTAATTTTAAAAAGAGCCCGAAGCACCAGGAGCATGACTGGCTGTAACATGATATACAGAAAGAGATATATGGCATATCTAACACCTGTAAGGAGAAGAAACTGGGAGAGTGAGACATCTTTGTGGAGATGGGATGCAGCACTAAAGTGGAAAAAAATGGAAGGAGCAACTCCCATTCAGAGAGGCGATGATAGCTTTACGTACTGAACAAAGGTCCAATATAATAATGATAACGTTTCTGTTTCTGTGTTCACAGTCCTAGTTTAGGAATATACTTCCTAAACTAAACAGGTATAAAATATTTGCATTAGGAAAAATGGATGTGGAGAATGGCAGCATGTACAAAATGAGTTCTGGAGGCAAGAAAGAAATGTGGAAATGTTCTTTGGTGCTGTCAAATGTTTCATGCAGACATGTGCCCCTTCACAGCGTGCGTGATGGAGAAGGAAGAAATTACTTCATCCAGGAGAACTGTAGTTTCTTTTAATTGCCCTGCCTCCAGTTTGTCTACTGGTCACTCTTTCAGCAGGCTTTCTTTGGGATGCTTTGGATACAAAACTGCTGGTTGAGCTACTTCCGTAGAAGCATTTAAAATCAGTGAAATCTCCAGGTTCCTCTAACATAGATGTTTCAAATTTTATTCATACCATTACAATGGAGATGCCCTGCAGCCCTTCCTGCACTCTCCTTTGTGTTTGGTTCCTGACTGGGGAGAGCCAGTGCTGGGCAAGAGGCAGGAAAGAAGGACAGAGAGAGAAAAATAGGGTGGACTGTCATCTCCTTACAGCTGAGCTTGGTTATTGCTGAGGTGGATGACTGTTCTTGAATAGCCTTGGATTTTGATTTTTTTATGAGAGAGAATAAAAAGATAATTTAGGGTTACGGTCCATGATATTAATATATTTTGAAACTTCTTGGAAATATTATGTCGATATTTTAAGGTCTATATTTCCGGAACAATTGTGTGTGTCTCCTCTTGTTGAATTCCAAATTTGTCATCCTCAGAGCATTACCAAGCACACAAAGAAATGAGAATGGGAAAGCCGTTTCTAAAATGCCAGAAATGTCTTCTCAAGATAAGAAAATCTGTAGCACAAACCAGAAGAGTCAGAATGTTTAAACTGTAGCAGCACAATGACAAGAATAAGCAAGTGTTCTGATGGTTTGGACTAAATATATAAGTAATACTTTTCAATCAGATCTTGACACTGTGGGATTATGGAGAAGCGAGTGGAAAGATGTCCCTTCAGACTTTTTCCTACTAATGGCAAAAGCATTTTGGTACTCCAAACAACTTTATGCTAGGTCTTCTTCCAAGAAAATAAAAAAATTACTCAAATTAATATTAATTAAGGATATATGGGAAAGTACTTCTGCAGCAGAGGAGTGAGGCCTCTCTAATTTCTTTAAAATGTGTTTCAGACATGGTAGCTGCCATAATCAAAAGGATAAATCTTGCGAACATTATGAACATATACATTTGGGAAGTCAAAACAAATATGATGTAGACCCAGCTTTTGTCATAGATAAATAGTTCTTTTTGTAGCAAGCCCTGGAGTATTTAGAGCAACCCAGCAAAGTCCAATGAAGTGTCAGCTCAAGCCAGGAGCATTATTATTTATTGTCAGTTAGGACCTTCATCACTTACAGACATCACTGGAAATATTGCTGGTGATTGATACTGATGGCAATGATGATTACTCTTGCAATAAGCTTAATTAAAATAATGAAGTACTGTTGCACGGAACTTGGTTGTTGCCCAGGCAGGATAATGTATAAGCAGCACAAGGAAGTCATCAGCTCAGAGAGTGCTTCATATTTCAAGTGTGACATCGCTAGGGAAGCAAAGAGGCATTGTGTGTCACTTCTCCTCTCTTCCTGCTCCATCTCCTACGTGTGTGCATATACAGATAATTACCGGAGTAGACACCACAGCAATTGCCTCTTCGATATTAATTCTGACTCTTTACCATAATGAAGCGTATATTGGTCATAGTGGTGGTATTGCTGTTTTCATAAGATGCTGCAAGTCTCTGAGAAACTTTTGTGTCATTATTCTTCAGGGAGCTCTCTGACCATTTGGTTGTGACAGTTTAATTGATCTTCAGTTGCCACGGGGAGTAACCCATGAAACCAAAAGTTATAAGGGACCTGGAGAGAGGAGAGTAACTTCTGACCTCTCTTGTTCTAGGTAGCCAATACCAGAAAAAAATCCCCAAGCAATTAGGTGTAACATCATCTCACTATTCTTGGATAGTCAATGTAAGCTATTAGCTGTGCATTTAAACACTCAGAATATAGATGTAAATTGTGAACCATCCAGGCTGGCTGTGCTGTTCAGATTCAGGTCTTCCACGGCATGGGAAGCAGTTATAAAGATCATGGGCGTCTCCAATCTCAGAACAGGAAGATCTCCACTTATAAAGGAGAATACTGTCCCCATATTCTAGGCTTTTTGGATTAGATTAATCAAGACGGTAAGCTGTATAAACGTTTAAGGGCAAGCTGATTACATGGGTTTTCATACCAAGATTTGTATCTCTGGCCAGTGTAGCCTAATGATTCAAAGTGAATCAGAGATAATTTAAAAATAATCTAAAGAATAACACTTCTGTTGTATTCGGTAAGATATAGACAGTCATTTAGGAGGAAATTTCATAAAAGCTTAGGAAAAAGCTCTTTTCTGAGCAGGTAAAGTGCAATCAAATCAGGAGCCAAGTCTAGAGTTCCCATCACATTGTGCCATTGAGATGATCTAATTTTGCATATTCTGTCACTTGCCCTTCCCTCTTCCTAGGTCAAAGATTGATGATGTTTAATGTTATTTTGCCTGGAAGCTTGTGCCTTGTCCCTTTGCCTCTCCATAACTTACGAAGCATGCCAAGTGTTTGTTTTTCTTCCCTGATACTTTCCACTTACTTTAATTCACTGAGCACTTTCCTTTGCACTCACACCAAAGTTTTGAATATAACCTTCCTCTTGAATGAGAAAATACTGTAAAGCTAAGCAATATTTTGTATAAATTACACACTCTGCAAATGAAAAGGAAGAGACAGATGATGTTGTGATGAAGGAGAAAGGGCACAATGTAGGCACTCGTGTTACTCATACAGAATTGCAGACTCCTCTGACACAGAGGATGCACCCTCACCAGCACCGTCGCAGTTGCTCCAGCCACCACGGTTCCAGTACCACCAGTGTCTTCTTAATTTATTCCAATGAATTATTTTTCTTGAATAAATTCCATTTTCTCATTAGTTAAGCCTGTATCCTGTCTCTGTTAAGAGAAAGGGAACTGCAAAAGAGATAGGCAGTCAGCTCAATAGCGGTGGTTGTAAAACTGGTTTCACATAAGATGTTATCAGGGTTCAAATTTTCTTGTGCATACCAAGAAAGTATATTTGCCTTTGCAATGAGATGTTTTGCCTATTAAACACAAAATGAAGTGCCAACTGCAAAGTGGGAAACCCCCTGAAATCTCTCCTACAGCCTTTACAGGCAATCATACAGATTTGGTCTAATATTTCTTTAAAAAGGGAGAAATGGTTAAAATAACACAGGTGTGTTTGGTTAAGCGTCTGCATTCTCAGTGGAGAGCCGGGTGGCATTTTCGGGAGGTACATTTGACCCAATTCTGTAGTACAATAAAATCCTCATTGCTTTGTGTCTTGTTATACCATTAAGCAGCACAGAAAAAATGTTGCCCCATCAGATGTTAGGCCATCTGATAAACTTACAGAGAAATGCATTCAGCAGTGATTTCTAAAGAATTGCATCAGGAGTGGAGCAGCAGAGAGAGGCGAGAAGGGAAAGAGGAGAGGAGGGTGTGCTCAGGTGTGTGTGTGTGTGTGTGCTCAGATGTGTGTGTAGGAAGGTGGCCTCCCAACCATATTCTAGCTGAGAGAAGTCTTATGCAAGGAGAATTGCTCAGAGGACAGGCACAAGAGAGTTTCAGCTAAGCAAGAATAAGAAGTCTATTTGATGAAAGTAAAGAAAACCTGTAGAGTTAACCAAAACATAAAGCTTTGAGCTAGAATGAGGAACGTGGGGGAAAAAAACCCAAATTAGTATAAAACATCTCAGCCACTCAAGACTGTACATTTGGGGCTACACAAAGCAAGACAGCTGTATTCACAAAGCAGGTAGGTGCTTGATTTTAAGTAAATGTGTTTAAGTGCTTTATTGAATAGGGAAGAAAAGAGGCAACATTTAAATGCTTTTCTATATAGGACAGTGGTGCATGTAATATGAATTAGGGCTTCAAAAAGTTTCTGCAGAAAATGTAGTCCTTCCATCAAAAAATCCAAACACAGAAATGCTCTAAATTTTGCTTTCAGAGCCCAAGTGTGTCTATACAGACAAGCTATTCACACCTGAATTCCTCCCCTTCAATGTTGATTTGCCAGCTTTTCCTGTAAAATAGTGAAGCAAGGAGTCTCAAAATGCACCATCGTACATACCTCAGAGAAAGATTCTGGTGGAAGGTCAAATATGAGGACCAATTAGGGAGTTAAGAAGAAAAATTAAAGTGTTTCAACTATGACTCCCAGAAGGTACCACCTCAATGTTCCTGTTTAGTTGTTTTTTGTAATGTAAGTTTTCAGTTCTGCTGAACGTATTTTCATTGTGAAAAAGAAGACTGTTCAGTAGAAAAGTTTGATGACAACTGCTTTTTCCTATGTTTGTCAAACTTCTGAAAGGACAAATTAATACCAAGTCATTTCTGTCCTAACATTGTTTTTATGCCCAGGTGCAGAACATACACATTTCATACAAGCAGGTCATCAGAAACCACCTCTTGCTGTTAAAAATTACATAACTGTTAGATATCAAAACATACTTATAAATGAAAAGCTGTGAATGTGTGAGAGTATTTCTAGTGGGGCTCTGTGGTTCTCTGCTAAAAAGAAACATTAATCATTTTATACGGAATATAGAAGTTGTGAAGCATGTCTGATAAGGATGAAGTGGTTAAATAATGGTAAGGGTAGGTCAGGTATTATTATAATCCTGGTAATGTGATGAACTGGAAACAGCTAAACAATATGCATTTTAACACATTCATTTACAAGGTCATATAGGTAGCAAGAAATCAGGTAGATAGAAAGTATACTATTAACACTAGGAAAGAAGTGATTTTGAAAAGGACTGAGAGGTCACAGCAGACAGATGATTAAATATGATTTCTCAGGGTAAAACTATGGCCAAAAATTTATGTGATGTTTTGATATGTATAACTGAGGATAAGAGGGTAATATTGTCTATTAATACAGTAGCAGTTAATTCACTAGAATGATCAGTTAATTCACAGTAGAATGCTGTGTCACTTTTTTAGTGTCCTTCCTCAATAAGGAATCAAAGCATTGGCTGAGATAAGATCTATAGGAATAATCTGAGTCCTGGAAGGATTGCCTCATGAAAGAAATTCTATATATTTAGTTTATGAAGGTAAAATTTAAGAGCTAACTTAATTCTGGTTTATAAACATCCATCCTAAGAAAGAAGTTCTAAGTAACTCTGATGCTTCCCAATTAAAAAATGCTTAACAGGATCCAGGCAGTAGAAACCAAAAGCAGAACAACTGAAACAAGAAACATGCAGGTTTTAAGGTGAATAAGGCAGCTCTTAACAACAAACTCACAAGAGAGGAAGAAATTTTCCGCAACCTGACTTTTTTAAATTAAGATCAGGCTGCCCACTAATATTTGTGCTGTAGTTGAACTGAAAGTGGGTATCAGCAGATGAGCATCTACCGTCTGTGCAAACAGACTGTTGAGATGGTGTTTATTGCTCCATATAGTCTTTATTGATATATCAGAAGAGGACCATTGTAAGCAGCACATCATGGAACAGGCTACCCCAGCATGTATCAGAGGAAGCCAATCTTACCAAGTACAGAAACCAAAGAGGAGGGAGAAGGCTGCATTTCCCTACAGACAGCGTTGTACAGAGGGAGGGGGAGAATAGTCATCACTCCCTGTAAGAGTGGACAGCAGTGCTGCAGAGAAGGCAAAATGTTTTAGGAACTTGAGGTAGGATCCTATCCAAATTAGTTGAAAAAGCAATATGCTGATATTAATTCTAAGTGATAAATTAAATTAGTCCATGCTGGAAAGATTAATTTGAACTGTCCAATCATATCTGGTTCTGATATCGCTGCAGCTACTCTGCAATTGCTTGTCAGCATGGCCTGAAACAGCAAAAAAAAAAAAAATTCAATAAAGAAGAGAATAGAAACTAAGACAGGGACTGTTATAATGGCATGATATAAATCTTACCAGGATTCTTTTGTTTTCCTATCTCAAAGATGACGTAACAGAAATTGAAGAGCTTGGAAGCAGCTAAGTGTGATAAGGAGTATGTAAATACTTCCTATTTTGAGAAGATTTACATTAAGGAGAAGATGAATTTAACAGCTCAGAACAGGATATGGCATCTTATGTAGTATAAGGAAGATGGGACGCTGCACTTTTGGTCATTTTTCTTAATTAAAAAATGAAAGACAGTCAATAAAATTAAAGGGCAACTTTCTTTTTAAACACTGCCTAACCCATGCAACACAGACCCTCAGTTTAGCCAAGTACTTAAAAGGACTGAAAAAGGTAAGCCCGTTGCCTAGAAGAATAGCTGGCATCATCTTAAAAATGAATTTTAAAACTGAATTCTTTTAAGCATGCAAATACAACCTCATGCCCAAGGACAAAAGCCAGCCACCAGACGACAGAGGCTAACAAGCAGCTTCCCTAAGAGAGCCATTACTCCAGAAGGCCCCAGCTCAGCAGTTCTTCTCTGTTTAGGAAAGGATGTTGAGTGGAAATGTTCAAAGGGGTAGAGAACAATTAGGTGTGCAACTCCCATCCGAAGCGGGGGAGGAGCAGAGGCGAATGCCAGACTTCCACTGGGCTGCTGAAAATCTTCCCATGCCTGAAGTTAAGCATGTGCTCAAACGCCTTGGACTTTTCATGGGAGAGACGGGACCCTGGATTAGAGGACTCATGGAGTGGATCAAGCATGGGGAGCCCTACGCTGCTGTACAATAAAGCTGAAGTCTCTTTTCCTGTTGTTAATCTCTTTCCTGTCTGTTAGCCTTAAGGCACAGTGAAGAGTTAATTGATTTTCATCCAGGAAAAGAGGACTTCACTGAAAAGTGCAGTCATGGAATTTTTTATTTTATTTTAAGCACCAGGCACACCTGCCAGGCCTCCAATTATTCCTCAGGAGGAGAAAGTCTACTGTTTTTCCTGTGAGGAAACCCTCTGATCCAAGCACTTGTCAGAGGTTTGTACTTCATCTGTGCACTCTGTTAATCTGTCTTCCCTTTTAAAACCTGGCTGCTGGTGGAAGTTTTGGGGGTGCCTGAGCTTTTGTTTAGGTGTTTAGTGGCTAGGGCATTTCACCAGAGAAAGAGAAAGCCAGGGCTAGTTTCCTCCTCAGCCAGGGGTGCTACAACTCAGGGGAAATGTCCCTTGCAGCCCTGCTGGCTGCCCAGCAATGAGGGAGACAAGGTTTTTGAGCCCCTTGGGCTGGACTGGCCATCATTCTTGGGGAGTTTCCTTCACTTACCATCTTTAAAAAAAAGCACTTTGTGTGGGACCTGACCCTGCTTTAAGAACCAGGAGCTGAAGGGAGAAGTTTTGCACCGTTTTGTGCAGCAGCATTAGCTGTGAGGTTGAGCTCCAGCACTGGCTGTTGAAGCTGCATCAAGGTGCTGCCTCATCACAAGATCTGGACCATTTAGGGTGAAACCAAGCTGCAAGATTTTCTCTGGAAAAGCACGTCAGTCACTCATGGACATCTACTGGTGCTGGTCTGAAAGCTCCTCAATTTGTCCCCAGCCCTAACACAGACAATGTGGGCGTTGGGTCCTTGATCATGGGTATCAAACATTTCCCTCTACAGATCCACTCCTGTTGCACCATCTTACATGTAGATAAAGTCTTAAAAGTTCAGAATCAGTCTAATTCTTATCTAAGGTACCTCTGTCCTTTTTTCATGGTTTTCATCTGTCATGTTTTCAGCCACTGCTGTAGTTCTCTGCCAGAATACTTTTTATAGTATTACATGAGGAAATGAGACCCATGTTGCTGAGGTTTGAAATTAAAAAAAAACAAAAGGCACAAAAAGAAAAAAGCACAAAATATTTGTGCTAAATTCAAAATAGCACAGGAGGCTGTAACGGCTCTACATTTTTTTAAAATACCAGCATGAGTTCTGTTGTGTGTCTTGTACCCACTAATGGATTTTAACTTTATTACTATCCAGTTTTATTGGAACTAATCAGAAGACTGTAGGAATGAAAGGACTCCCACATTACTGAAACAGTTAATTTTTTTAAAGCCAGGCTACTGAAGTGCAAGTTAAAAGGGAGGAGCAGATCAAATCCATGTGCGGGTCATTTAAGAGCTCAGTCTCATTTTTTAAATATAGATTATCCAGGATAACATGAATTCAGCATTTCTATGTAATGTTGTTTCATTGATTGATCCCTTAGGCCAACAGGACTTGGCTGTAGATAGGTACCTAAAAAATGAGTTTTAAAACTTTACCGTCTTTTAATATTCTGTAGCCTGTCAAAAAAGAAAATCAGTTAGAGGCTCTGCCTTTTCTCAAGTTCTGATATCATGGCAGCAGATCTTCAGCAGAAATGCGTTTTTTTCATACAACTAAATGGTAGTTGCCATGAAAGCACATGGCGAGTCATGACTCTGAAGAAATTCCTGGGTGAACAGTAGCAAAGGTGAAACGAATGGCTAACACCTGCCAAAACATGCATGGAGAGTGCTGATGTCATCAGCAGTGCCATCACTTCGCAGGCAAAGCCTCCGCTCAGGTCTTGACAGGTAAGGGTAGGAGGCTATGACCTTCAAATAGCCTATTTTAAGATGCATTTTCCGTGTGGTCTTTTTAAGTCTCACTGAAGCCTGGGCAGGACCCAGCCTTTTACTCATCAGGTCCTTATTTATGTTTATTTATAAGCTTTTCCATGGAGGTCATCCTGGTACTATGTGAGTGCATTATGTATATTAATGGTCTTGTCCTCAAGCTACGCTAGGAGTGATGAAAGTGTGATTCCTCCCTCTGACAACAGGGAACCGATGCAAAGAGGGGTGAGGTGATGGGCCAAGGTCACACACAGAGTCTGAAGCAGAATCTCACGTGCCCCAGCCTCAGCCTTAACTACTGCTCTCCTTTTTGGTTGAGTTAATAGCTATTTACTTTGGCGGGAGCTGAAGCTTTCATGATGCTTCCCAGGGTCGAATCTAAAATGTTTGTGGCATATCAGCAATGTCATAGAGAGACAGTCAGATGGACACACATACACAAACTTCAGGACTGAAGCTTCATGAGCAGTTTCACAGACATCCCTAGAGCTCCACTGGGCACTTTCCGTGAGCAATATGGAGGCAATGTCATCCAGCAGACACAAATTCTGGCTCCACCAGAGGCTCAGCATGGGAGCATCGGTAGTTTATTTAACTTTGCTCCAGCATACTGTAAAACAGACATTCTGACGCTAGAGCCACCCTGCCAAAGCCTTTTGGAACAAAACACTCAGATCAAAAGCAGTTGTTCAGATTTTGATACCCTTCATGAAACAGTTGATTTTTCAGACCTTGTTACCCTGAAAATACAGCACTGTACCCTAAGAAGCCATCCACTGAATGACTGGGATTACCCAGTCAGCATTACAACAACGCTTCCTACCATTAAGCAGCAGCAGTAGCAACAAGAAGAAAGTGTAACATTTGCCCGTCTGGGACAAAACTGCACATGGAACTAGTTAACCTACATGATAGTAAAATACTAGTAAAAGTAAAAAACATCTATATTATGTTGACATTTAATAACCAGTCAAGAAAGATGGGAAAACACAAAGGAAATTGCCATCTGTCCTGAGGTACGCTGAAAAGCACATTTCTCTTGTTCCTTAAAAGACTACCATGCTGTAGCACCAGAACTGATAGTCCAGGCTAACTGGCAAAGGATTTAAGGTTTCAGGACACACAGCAGCTGAAATTGAAAGTAATGTGGATGAAGGTGATGTGTTTAGCCTCAGGAAGCATGGAATTAAACTGTCTGCTAGTAGGAGGTGAGAGGGGGAAAGCTGGAAAGGCAGCAGTCCCTTGTTTGGGCAACAGCAACCCACAGGAAGGTGGGAGGGAAAAGGAAAGAGGGGGATGAAACCACAGCAAGTTTTCCCTTCAGCCTACCTAGCAGGAGATTAACAAAGAATATGTTTAATTATTGCTTCCTGCCCACCTGCCTAGCTCCTTCAAGAACCAGAGCTCACTCAAATAACATGCACTCCCTTGGCAAATGCACTCCCAATGGAAGCGGTTACAAATTAACCAAGTCAGTTTGCTTCTTTTACCTAGAAGGAATTGCAATTATTTTCCTCTACTTTTTTTCTTCTTTTTTTTTTTTTTTTTTAATCTCAGACCTGCTGGTGAACTTTAAGTTTTCAAGGATCAAAATCTGGATGTCACGCTGTGGTAAATCAGCGTAACTTCTGTTCAAGGCAGTGATACTGTCTGCATTTACACCAGTCAGTCATCTGTCAGTTCTGGATGATCAAATTCACTGCCCTATTTATTGCCTTCAGTAATTCTGTGTTATCCTAGCCGGTGCTAGATTTATTTTGTTAATAATTCATGGGTTGCCTTCAACTTATGACTCACTGTGCTACACAAATGATATGGAGTAATTAAACTACCTTTAAAGCACCTTGAGTGCTGTTGGCAGGAACAACAGCAAGTATTTAAAAGAATATTTAATACCGAGCACTGCCGGCATGCATGCTGGGAAACAAGCTCACATCCCAGAGCCTACCCTGGGCCAATCACAAGAGAATGGCTTAATTGCTTAATCATATAAATTACAGTCACTTAATCATTTTAATCACCATCAGCCAATTAGCTCGGAGTTATGGGCTCTGAGGTAACAGTTATGCAAATGTTTGTTCCACTGCAAGCTATTAAGAGCCATATTTTCTATATCAAGCTGACAGTGACTGATGTGAAGAGGAAAGTGAAGAAAGTGAACATTTATTTAGTATAAACTTCTCTCCTTCTGATTATAATGAAGCAAATTATAGGAATGGCCTTAAAAGAGAGAAGTTGCCATTTTTATCATAGAAATTACACTCCATTGGTTATGCTGGTGTGGGCATGCTGAGGTGCTCTCCTAGATGTTATTGCAGAATACTGCCATGATTGTTCCAGTGTCCCAGCATCTCTGTCGCTATTAATGAACCATTTCACTAGTAGGATAGGAATAAATGTTAGCATTCAGTTACTGGAAATCTGCAATAGTGAGCGAATGCTAGTTGGTTATAGTTAATCAACAGTGGATAATTTTTTGGAATACAGAATTGAAAACTTTACTATGTAACTTTAGGTCTCACCTGCTTTGTTTCTCTCAAAATCACCCCGAAATCTCATCTCCATGACCTTAGCGTCATTGTGCTGGTTTAAGTGATACTACTACTCACAGCAAGGACCAGATTGGTTGGTCTAGATGATCTGAAAGGTCCCTTCTAACCTCGGCAATTCAACTTTATGAACTTAACCACACTTTCTCGTAGGTGAAAGAAAATTTTCAGTATCATATGACTCATTTGCATTGCTTGGGTGACATGGGGCAGCACAGCAAAAACCCAGACGTAAGAAACACAGAGCAGCAGAAGCATCTCTGGTACAGTAAGACTCGTGAGTGCATTGGAGCTGGGTCAGACAAGACTTTTGTCTGACCAGATATCCATTGGAATTAGTTCTGTTCAGTTCTTCCCTGTCGCCAACTCAGTCTCCCTTTTGATTGATAGGCATGCAAAAATTTCAGAACTTCATTCATATAATAAACCTGCTATGGAAAAAGAAGTAGTGGAGAGGAGGGGAACATTTGTTAACGTTACTCTTTTATAGTAAATACTTATCAGCCAAAAGTATACTTAGATATCTAGTGGATAAGGAGGGTGCATCCATCATGATTCTCTGGAGCATTCAGATGTGTCGTGGAAGAAGCAACACAGATCTCGGAGAAACATGTAGGAGCTGCAAGGTCTCACATAGAAAATGAACTGAAACATTTGGTGTGAGAAGCCACAAATTGCCCATTCTCAAAAATGCCTCACCACCGTCAAGAATCTGAGTTAAAAGATTTCTGTGAAACTGCACTAGCTTCATAATATTTTAGCTTGATTTTTGTGCGTGTGTGTGGTGTTGTTTTAAGATATTTGGAGTTCCGAAGTTCTGTGTTTGAGGCACTAAATGTGATTACACATACATACATACATAACCCTGTCATCAGAGTTATACATCGTGGCTTGAATTAAATGTACCTACTAAGGACATCGGTAGAAATAATAATATACAGTTTTAAACCATGGTTATTTGAAACCAATTAACCTGTTGGACTCTATAATACTCAATTAACAAATTATTACAACATCTATTAACCATTTATTAGTAATTTATCAGTTACTCATAAATAGACCCTTAATGTAAAGCATGATCATTCTGGCTATTTAAGAGTCAGTTTGGGGAGATGATGTATGAGTTGAGAATAATTTATTTCAGGACAGAGTGGCTGATCTTGTTGGGTAGAGCAGAAAAACCAAACCCCTCACTATATATCAACCAACAAAGAAACAACTAGGGGCTGAAGAGGCTGCTCACAATGTGTTTCCTCTTTGGTGCAGGGGAGGAGGAAAGAAACATGTTTCTGTGAGTTTCAGCTCAGTCTCACCGATGCCATGAATAAATCAGCTACGTATGTATTCTAAGTATCTTAATGAACAAAGAGCTACAAATAGGTTGCCACCTCTGAAATGTAAAATTACCTGGCAAAGCTGGGGAAAAAAATTGCTGCTACAGCTGCAGATGGGTCTGTGCATGAAAAGCAACTCTGATGCCAACCAGTAAAGTCTATAGTAAAGGCAGCCAAGCTGAATGGCAACCACCCAGAGGGCAATCCCATTCATAATAGGTGTGTGAGCTAAGAAAATATTTGCATACAAATTTTATGGAGGAAATTGAAATTGAGATTAAAGCTTTGATCTTATAAAATGACCAGACCAAGCAGTGGTCTGTGCCTACAGAGACAGGACCCATCCGCGGCACACTGCATGGGCACAGTGCCGTGCCTGCATGGACAGCCAGGCCCCAAAACACTTGGGGGTCAGCACCACAGCTGCAGGAAAAGCCACACCTGAGGCTGAATCCTGAACACAAAAACCAGGCCAGGAATGATACACATCCTTTCCTTTCGTTCCTTTTGTAAAGGAACGAAATGCCTCATTTCCCGTTTCTAATACCCCAGTGCCATTGCATCTTTTGATGACCTTATTTGGGAGAAAGCCTGAAAAATACTCAAGTGATACTTTTAAATTTCTGCCTTTAAGCAATAGCTTACCTTTTGGTAGCGCCAAGGAAGCTACCGTTGAGTAGTGCTATCTTTCATCTGTGTTGACAGGGTCCCCTGGTCTTTGCCGTGCCCTCAGCAGAGATACTTATGCCTGGTAAGCACTGCTTCCTCTGTCAAGGTCATTCCGCAGCTTTACAGACATGCCATGCCTGAAATAAATTAATAACAGAGCACAGCTATCAATATTTATTATATTTACTTGGGCAGAATGTAAAACAAAGGCTTCATCCATCAGCAGTGTGAAGTCAGATCATTCCAGTGACCCGAAGACCAGACCCCCAAAGCCTTCACCCCCTGTAAATGGTGTTATGTCCTGTCAGAAGCGAGGGCTGGAGCTGTTCTGCTTCTGCAAGTAAGATGGAGCCAGGTAAAGAGTCAGAAAAAGAGGAGACCTTCCTGCAGAGGAGGGAGAGAGCTGCTAGGGCTCTAATTAGCCTTCCATTGCTTTCATTTCCCAATGCCAAAGAAGAAGTGTGTTGTCTAGGATAATCATTTACCTTGTTAGGCTGAAAGCCTCCAAAATCTTTGTAAGGCCATGTGCCAGAGGATGCCTTTAAGATGGCGGTTGTAGAGAACCACCCCACATCAGTAGCTAAGTGGTCATATTATAGCCTGTTGCTTTTTGGCTTTAAAAAATAAATACAGCTGTGATTTTTTATGTGTGCTTGTATGTTTAAAAGCCTTTAAGAGAAGAAAAATATTATTGTCTTGAGAGTTTATTGGACGACCTCAAATTGTCATATTTTACTTCTGCTACTGAAAAAATGTTTTTATGGATGTTTAAAAAGATGCTTTAATGTCAGGTTTTCTTCATTTCTTTTCTAGTGTTATTGTTTTCCTATTTCTACTCTTACTTCATCCAGGCAGTGTGCAAGAAACGCTAGATCAGGCTTCCTGAAAATTAGGCTCAATTAAGCCAGGTGGCCTTTGATTGTTAACGATTGATTAGAAAGCAAAAGACAGATTTACAGCAGATTAGTCAATAACCAAACTTTTTTCCTTTTTTTGTAGAAGAGATCTCCTTTCTGCCTGTTGTTATTTTGTGTGTTCCATTAAGATGCCTGTGTTTATGTTACCATGTCTCAATAGAAAGGCTCTTTTTATTCTATTGACAAACCTGTCACTTAGAAAAGAACATAAAGCCGCTGCTGTTTTTGCTGATTAGTGATAGCAGTGACTATATTAAATACGATAATGATCTTAATATATTGTCATTTAGGGACATGTTGGTGCTTGTTTTCTGCTTGTAGGGAGGTCACACTGTACCACACGATTTGTTTTCATTAGTATGTTGAGGGTGGAGAGGTGCATAGGTGTCCAATCCCAGGGCAGGAGCAATCTCCACTCAGGAACTGTGCTGTGCAAATGTGTTTCTCTCTGATATTTCTAACCTTACAATGAGCACGAAGAATCTTTGACCTGCCTTAAGCAACAGTGTGCCTAAGGAGTGGCTTGCATCACAAACCCAATCAATATTTGTTTCAGGCATTTTAGTCCAGGCAGAGAAGTTATCATCTGAGATTGTGGATACCAGCAAACACAGATAGATCACTGCAGTTAAATGCAAGAAAGGGCTGTGGCAGCAAAGTGCAGCCCCAGTGGAAGTTTAGGCGCCTCAGGGAGCAGCATCTGAACAGGGGCTTTCCGAATAACAATTTTGCTCTGAATTCCTGTTTGAATTGAAGTTGGGTGATGGTATGTCCACTAGCTGTAACACAATTACAGCTTAGTAGCAAAGCAGGTCTGAGAAAGATCATAGGCACTTTTGGTTTTAGAGGCCTAAATACTTTTGGAAATCTGGCTCCATAATGAGCTGCACAGAGAAACATCTTTCAGCCCATCACCAGAGCAGAGGGAACTGATACATGAACACGATTTTCTTTTGGTTTTTGTCCTCATCTCTCTGCCTCTGGCATCTTCACCAGCTGCGGGAAACAACGAAGAGCTGAATGATACCCAAATTGGAGACATGGGTGCATGGAAGAAGGCTCATCCTTGCGTGGCCTGCAGTGTGAAAGCAGATACCAAAATCAGTAGGGAAAACAGTTGTAGCCTGTTTTTCAGTAAAAGTACCAAAACCCACGACTCTCCTTCAAGCACCAGTACAGCTGGGTGAGCCTTAACTCTGGCATGGCAAAGCCTTAAGTGCACTAAATGGCTATTCCTCTTTGGTCCAGGGCACGTTTTCCCCACTGGAAATGCAAAAGCAGTGTACAACTGCACATTTTCTGAAGGCACAGGGGACTCCAAACTCCCTTTTGACTTTCTCCCTTTGCAGTGATTGCAAGTATGGATTCAAAAGATGTTTAAGGGCCACAGGGAAATTAAGACAAAATCACAGCTGTATTGCTTAAGAAACGTAGGAATAGAAAGGACATGGTTAAATTAATAGGGGTGTTCTGTTGTTCAGATCTGGGAACGGAATACAAGCCAGGTCTGGGCAGTGAATGTTAAAGCAGCAGTAAAATGGGCAACATTAGAAGTATAAAAGGACTATTATAAACTCCTGATTTAGCATTCTTAATAAAAACTGAAAGCTGGCATTGCTTCCAGTAAGGGCTACTGAAAGTGTGACTGTGTTACTACAGGTGGGGCCAGGGAGAGGGAAAGGAAGAGAAAACAGAGCATCAGGAGAAAGTGTGCTTTTGTTGTCTGATTTTGAATTTTATTAGAAAAGTTTGTAATGAAAAAAGTGTAGCTGGATTCCTCCGCTTTATGTAGCAAAGGGGAGCCTGAAGAGTTCTCACTGAGAAAGAGGAGAAGGAACTCATCTTTATAACGTGCTCCATTTTATGTCTTTGAATCCAGAGGTTTCAGATACCCCAGGCATCAGCTAAGGCAGAAGTTAGACTAAGGAGAAACAGAAGAGTTTCCTTTCTTCTTAGTTTTGGGCTGGTCATAAGTGAGAGGTTGTTTGACTTTTCTTAAAGCTCTTTTATTGTGCATTGAGGTAAGTCAAATGGCCTTGCATTGGCTATGGGATAAAAAAAATCAAGCTCCCTTTACCCCAGCAAAAAAATCCTGACTGATCCTCTGGAGGGTTCCCTGTCTTTGTCTCTGTTGACTGCACAAGGGCCTTCATCAGTCTGCTTCCTCACTAAAGTCCCTTAGCTACACTCTGAACTAAGCTGTTGTGAACCTGGGGGCACCGGGGGACAAAACGCAACCTATGGGGACATTGTGAGTGGCTCTTGTCAGTGCCGCTTCCACGGAAGACAGCAGCCTCTTCTCTGTGCTCTAGACTTCTAGCAATGTGTCACCAGCCAGAAATTCAAAGCACTGAAGGCCTGACCCTACCCTGCACATTGGCTAGAGAGTTTATTATTAGCTTATGACCAAGCAAACTCTGTTCTGTTCATTCTTTTCTCATACACAGCACATTGAATTAACCGATGAATTTTCCCCTGAAGAACTCTGTCTTCTTCCCATCACTCTTTCTCCTTTAACCCTTAAGTATAACATCTAAAATAATGAGAACTAGAGTTAAAGTAGCTAAAAATGAAACAGCTGTTGACCCTGATCTTTCAACTGTTCCTTTCAATTTTAGTTACTCTTGTAAAGACCTTTAAGAAGGGACACAGAGTATTTTTATTATCTTAATTAATTCCAATTATTTCCTTAGTTGTGTCATGCAATAGGCTTTTATTGATTAAGTTAATGCAGATGGGTTTTTCTCTTAGAAAGAAATAGGTTAAACGTATTTGTGACTGACCAAGGCATTTGGTTTATTCTTGCCTGTCTCTGACAGATATTGGAGTAAAATGGACAAATAATTGAAAGATCATTTCCCAGCAGTTTTGAGTTGATAATGGATTTATACTGACCTATGTCTGTAGTAACGCAAGTGTGATTCAGGATCATTGAGTATAATTAATTTCTGCTTCCTCAGTGAACAATACAACATATTTGTCTGCATATGAATGTCTGTATTTACAGGATAGAGCTTCATGAATGATTTGTCAGATCAGCTTCAGTAAAATGGTGTGATCTGATGATGTAATGAATAAGGAAGGTGGTATTATATGGAGTACCTGCCCTGCCACAGAGGGAACACAGTGTTCAGCATCTTGCAGGATTAATCCATAACTGAGGGCTGTTGTGATTCACATTTATAACGACCAGCTCACCCTAATAGGAAACAAGCCACATTTCAAACTTTGATCTAAATGTAAATTGGCTGCTGGTCAATTAAACAGAAATTAGATCATCACTCACTAGGCCAAAGGCATCAACAATATGTTGATGTATTTCTCAATAGCAATTTCTTGAAATCATTCTGCAGCTGTAATCAGAGAAGGCAACAGAGGTTCGTTTCTCTGCTTTCTTGTAGCTTTGTCCCTTTTGGGTCCAAGAGGAGGCAGCTGTGGTCGCGCTCCAGTGCATGGAAGATCTGGAGATCTGATGAAAGGAATTCGGTGACAATTTGCGAACTGTGGTTTCTGATGCTGCACTCCTAACTTGAGCAGGCTCTCATGCCTCCCAAACTGGGAGAAAAAGTCTGTTTTAAAGAGCTAGACAAAAAAAACTCACTAGCTAGGAGGCAGATATGGTCACAAGCGTAGAAACTTTAGACCCTCAGAGATTAAAAGACTGTGGTAAGAAGCTATAGCACAAAATGTCCTAATAATTTCTTGAATTTTAACAGAAGAAATTATGGAAAGCGATGAGGAATCGGCATCAAGGGCTCAGGGAGATGCTAGTGTACTAAATACAGTAATTGTTCGCTGAGAGGAGTAATATGTCAGGAATGCTTTGTAAAAGGCAGGAAAAGCAGCTGTTTGATCCTGTGTTCATAAGTAATACATGTTTTACAGGTCTGTGATTGCTTACTATGTATCATGTTCTCTGTATTTCCATTTCAATTTTATTCCAGATAATTATAAATGGCTAATATTCCCACAAGTACAAAGCTACAATGATGTACTTTCATCTCTTTCTGAGGACTTCATGTCATTTTAAGGATAAGAAAACCTCCCCTAACTAGATCAAGTGTTTACTCCAGACCAAAAATATATCCACAGCTGTAGAGACTCTGAGAGTGTCTCCCAGTCCAAAGGGTGTCTGAAGATTCCTGTCAAAGATCAAAGGACTGTGCGAGGGCCATGTGTACGTGGGAATCTGTGTGCAGTTTATGCACTCTGCTGGATAAGAAATGCTGTGAGCAGGGCTGCAAAAAAAAATACCTTTTGATTGTGTTAACCTGGGTTGTACCACCATTATCATCATTTTACTTTCATTTTGAACTGAAATGTCAAGGACTATAGATAGAAAAATAATATCAAAGGACTGTTAAAATGAACATTTTTTTCATAAGAGGCATCCATTTCCAGTGGCCTAGCAACTGGCAGGAAACTCGACAACCATCTACTATGTATCACTGCTTTTCCAAAAAGTTCCTACCTCTGGGCTGGTCTGAGTCAGGTACCAAGCTAAGGGCAGAGGTTAAAGCAAGGCCAGTTCAGCAACAGAAACTGTCCTTTCTGACTTTAAGGAAGAGGGAAGGATGGGAGATGTGGGGAAGATGGACCAAGGTTTTTAATATGAAGAATTTGACATTGGAGGCTGGCAAGGAAGCATGGAAAAGTAGAAGTGAAGACCGGGCAGGCAGAAGGCAACTAACTGGGTGAGGAGGCAAGATTTGGAAACTGAGAAGGGACTGTGGGTGAAAGGAAGGAGAGAGACTGCATCAGAAGCACCACTGAGGTCACCAGGCTGTGAAATAGAAGTGTGTCTGAAGGGACGAGACAGGTTGCACAAGGTGCTGAGCAGGGGCTGGGTCTGACTGACTGAGGAGACAAGAGGAGTCCAGATATGAGGCAGGATTGAATGATGAACATGAGGAGGAAGGGGCTGTCCAGCTCAGTGAGGAAGAGCAGTGGGGGAGGAGGATACTGCACTCTGACAGGGAGGCTGTAGAAGACACAGCAAAGGGTTGAACTTGAGAAAGGAGAGGAAGACAAAGATTCTTCCAGAGCCATAAGTGGTAAATGAGATCCCCGGTCTGGGTCTCATTATTCCTCTGTCAACAAATAACTATGAAAACTAGTGAATGTTTCTAGTACTAATCTGCCAGAATGGTGACATTAGTACTATTATCAGTTATTCCATTAACTCACCTACGAGAGGTCCAAAGGCCCAGCTCGGCTGATGACCCATAGAAGTGTCAGTGTGACGCCATGTGATGGAGTTTGTTTTTCCATATGCTTTCCTGAAAGCCCTAGGAAATTACTCTCACAAAAGCATACTAAAAGGACTTTATTAATATAGCAGAGTTAATCAGAGTATAAGCTAGGAAATGCCAGAAGTGCCACAACCAGCCGACTGTTACTCCTCCGGGGTGTTGCAGTCCCCACTAATAAAATATCACAACCAAAATTATAATAAAAAAGCAAACAGATTTTTTTGGGGTCAGTCATGCTGTGCTCACTTTGAAAATGACTGCATGGTAAGGCGAGATTTTAAAAGTTCCAAACAGAAGCAATTAAGTTGGTGAAAGAAAATATAGCTATTTGCAAATATGCCTTCTCCTCCTTCACTCTCCAGAGCAAGAGCACTCCTAAGGGACCAGTTAATTTCTGCATGTGTATGTACTGTTCTTTAGGTCACAGTACAGCAGACTGAGACACAGAAGTTCAAGCCAAAATTGTTTTGCAATTAAGAAAGTGTTGCAAGGTGAAGTTGTGAGGGGAAATAATAAAAAAGGAGGTCTTTAGTATCATGATTTTTTTTTTTTACTTCAATGGGTCTGAAGCATATGTTTTAATCTAAGGTACATGCTTGAGAAACATTGTTTTGAATTAGGTCAGACTTAGGTGTTTAAGAGAATTCATGAATGAGGGGCAAAGCTATATGCGCTACACATTGTGTAATGCTCTGGTTTAAGGGTCTCTGGTTATCAGAGAATAAAACTGATGTAAATCATGTTAGTCACATACATTAAGAATAAAACCTGAGAAAGGACTGACATACTTTAAGCAGCCCACATTGCAGGCACCTTATAGCTAATGGAGTTCCTGCCTTCCAGCCAGGAATTGCTTTCTAGCAGACCAGTAAGATATCAGAACAAATTAAGACTTTTCCACTGTCACAAAGAACACTTTGGGTTGAACCAGGGGCTCCCGAGTCCTAGCCCAACCTTCACAGCCCTAAGCAGTTGTATGTAAACCCCTCCACACTAACTAAAAATAGGCTAAATACATTTTAAATGGCAAACTTTTGAGAATTGTATTTTCTCAACAACCAACCATGGAATACAGAACAAAGCAGAACCCAAGTGTTAATTGCTCCAACTCCATAATTAAATGCAGACATACTGTACTCTGACTGTGATTCTTGAAAGCTTGCCCACTTGTTTTTTTCAATCCCATAAAAAAGAACACCATCAAATTTTTTTTGTTGGAGTAAATGCAATTTGCAATAGCTGACGTGACAATAGGTTATTGGTATAATTACAATCAGAAATGCCTTCATGCACTAGCCACAAGCTAAAAAAAAAAAACAAACATAAAAAAAAGCAGTAGTCAAGCCACTGCAAATTATTCTGCTTATTAACATCCGGTGTGCTGTAGAAAGCAGTGAACGTGCATGTGTTTATTTTGCGGTTCTGTCAGGGAACAGCCCTGGGACCAGACTTAGTGCACGCCTGCCTGGGTGAGCCCATGCTCTTAGTTGGACAGATACAAGCCTGTCTGGCCCAGAAGCCAAACACTCACATCGGCACAGTACCATAAGCAACCTCAATACATGTTGTTTCTTTGCTACTATGTCTTCATAGCTCTGGACCAAAGGCCAGCCTACACACATCCACACCAAAGCCTTCGCAACTAGAGACAGCGTCACTCTTCCTCCATGCCTGTCCTGTGATCTGACCTACGTGAAGAGTTTTCGCCTGACCCACAGCATGTAGGTCCTGCTATCCCTCTCCAAGTCTGACCTTCACCGTTGGCTCTATTTAGGAACTAAATGCAAATTGAATATTTATGATTTAGATGTGCCAAGATCACGACTTTACATCCCAATTAAATTCAAGTGGTTGGTTCAATAAACAATAAATCCCTTCCAAAAATTGAATCAACACATTATATATATTGCATGCTCTAGTGGCCAAGATCATTGGTTTGTGCTGGGGTGTTGTGTGTGGGGTTGTGAGTGTGGGGTTTAGTT
>JAOQGH010000012.1:33297431-33307978 GCA_025769975.1 Gallinago jamesoni
TTTTTGTTTTTAATGTGGTTGGACTCGATGATCTCAAAGGTCCCTTCCAACCACTAAGATTCTGTGATTCTGTGATTATATGCCTTCAGGGCTCGGACCTTATAGGCTACTTTCTACTTATGTTTTATTTGCATCCTGCCCATTTTCTTTGTAAGTGAGTGTCTAGGTCTGCAAACAAAACCAAAGCTGAGATTTTCATATGATCACTTGTGGATGCTTAAATCGAACACCAAATTTAATAGGACCCTGTAAAATACGGGCAATAATTTTAATTTCCTTGAGAGGGTGGGCAGCATCAGGGCACTGTTCTCGTCGTCACCTGGATGTTGGTGAGGTTCCCTTACGTGGGTAGGAAGGCAGGGCTGCTATTGCTTTCGCGGGGGGTGGTGGGGTGGTGATGTCTGCACTGAGGAAGCCCTGCTCGTACGCTTGCACTTTGGAAGTGCAGAGAATCAAATGCAGGTTACCCCCTGCTCACAGTGCACCTCCTTCCCTGGCCGCCGGCACCACCTATCCTTTGGGCATTTACCATCCGTCCCCAGATGCCCATGCAGAGAGGGGTTAAAAGCACGGCTACACTTACATCCTACACTCAGTGGACTTTGTACCACAATGGTTTTTGCTGTGCCCCAGCAGCACTGGCTGGTAATTTGAAAGGTGCTTTATGATCCCTGCAGAGAGAAATAAACTTGTAAGTGAGAGGTAAAGCCTTGAGCCTGAATAGTGCTATAAAGCTGCTCAACTGTAGCAAGTTAGACAATCTCAAATAATATCCCCTTGGGGGCTGAGTAAATTCTTGTGGGAGAGAAGGAAGAGGATCAAGGTATGGTGAGGGAAATGCTTGGTGGTGGTAGGGCTTCTGTCTGCGACACAGTTTGTGCACCTGTCATTCCTCCCTCCGCAGACCACTGGGCTATGCACCCCACCTGCAAAGCATCCCTCAGAGATTGCAAAGAGGTCTTCTAACTCTCATTTGAACCTCCAACTTATCTCTAAATCTGATCTGATGATTTCCTGACCGGGTATACCTGTTGTTTTTTCCCCCTTTGCTACCCAAATATAATACAGCTAGTGAATAACCGATGAATTTTCCTCCCATATCAGTTCCTTACCCTACTGTCACATTTGCATTCTGCCTTGCATATTTCCTTATGAATAAGACACTAAAATTGAGGAAGCTATGGTTGCTTTAGGGAGTCTCCAAAACAATTCAAACCTCTTCCTGGAAAAACATAAATTGTTCCTTTCTAAATTTGTCCTACACTTTCAAACCAGAAGTATAATTCTTCTGAAGCTGTTAAATATAGTGCAATTATTCAAAGGCTGTGGTGTGCTCAACCAAGAGGCAATAGCATCACTTCGAGCAGGTAAACCATCCCTGTAAACTCTCTTAGAGGTCCTTATTAATAACGGTAAATAATTACTATTAGTTCTATAACCAAACTGGTTTAGGCAGGAAGAGAGCCGACTTCTCCAGTGAGAATTGCAGCCATTATTTTGGCAGCATTGAACCTAGATTTATGGTATTCCATTAAGAAGGAATGCATTAACTCTACAACTATCACCACTGCATTGATGTCAAAGGAAGTGCTCTGCCTGGCTTTGCTGACTTGATTGATGGAAAATAGTATATCAGTCTAGTCGCTCTCTCTCTGATGAGAAAGGCAAGTATCCTGGATCCCTGAAGCTATAGCAAAGCTCCATTATTTTTTTTTCTACTCTTGGCTAATTTTTCTGCATTCTTTGGCCCTGGCCATGGAAAAGTAAAAACAAGACAGTTGGCTTTTTCACATTGCCCAGAGAGGAAGCAACCCAACAGGCAAAGCAATGAAGTTGAACCTTTCTTGCCTTCCACTCCAGTTCGGTTTCAAGCTTGAACTTTGCACAAATGCCATCACCATGACGGGCCAAACTTAAACAGCAAATTCAAACAGCTACAGATTTGGAGATCAGTGTAGATTGGAACCCGGTCAAAATCTTGATTGCAGGATAACATGGATTCACTCTCCCAGCAGACTGCAAAAATATTGGATTCATCTCTGGTGAATACTTAAAATAGCACCTATTCCTGTAGCACATTAAAAAGGCACTTATTTTTTTGCAAAGCGGGGAAGTGCTGCTATTGCTCTTGAACAGACGGAGAATCGAGACACACAGGAAATGTCGAGTAAGGGAAATAACCAGGGACCACGCTCCGGCCCTGAGGCCAGGCAGCACAGCACGGCTCAGCTCTACATACCATAGTCTCTTCTTTCCCTCTCCCCGCCCCCTCAAACCCAGGGTGTTTGAGTCAAAATTGCCTGCTGGGAATGGTCCCTGGCACACGCTCTCCCCTGAAGCGTGTCTGTGAGCTGTCTGGAGGAAGGGCAATCAGCAGCAGCAGCCAGGGCTGTGCTTGGGAGTGCACTAGCAATTACAGAGCGTGGACAACTGCCGGCCTCTGCTGCCGCCCTGCTCTGTCTGTCAGGGGACACGCAGCAGGAGGAGCATTCAGGTCCATAAATAGGAGCCTTGGAACTCCCTTCTATTGACATTTCAGTTTTTAACAGCAAGCTGAACCAGATGGGTAACAATCTGCATCTGCCTATGTCCCTACCTGCTTCGGTTGCGGCGACCCAGGGTACTTGCCTTTCTGCCCTGAAAGACTTCAACTCGATCGGGGAGGGTGCTATTATTATCAGTCAGGGCAGGAAAGTAAGGTAAGGAAAAGATGGGATCCACAATCAGCTCCGTTACGTTTGCAAATGAGATCCCCAAATACACGCACATGCTTGCGGGGGCAATGCTTGCACACACACCCCCACACCAGAAACCAGTGCCCAAGTCTCTTAATGAACCAAGTGATTTCCCCGCAGTCGCACTGGGGTCTTAATCCTTCCCGTGTCTGGCTCTGCTCCTGTCTGAGGAAGGCACAGTGGTTGTGGTGCTGACCATGGACTGGAAAAATCTGAATTCCTCAAAAACTAACGGGATAGGACCACAGCTAAATTACATACCATACATAAGAGATGGAAAAATCAAGAAAACCTATTTTTTGAGTTTTGTTTTCGCCTTCAGTCAAGAAGTAAAGTCAGATTATGGAAGATACCATTTTATCAGCTTCTTGCCCTTATGAATTGATGGGTTTGATTCTATGTCTTAAAAATAGATATATACATTTAGGATGCTTTCTGTTAGTTTTCTTCCTGTGTTATTATTAGAAATCATCCTTGTATATTTAAAACTAATGTTCTCTTTACAGAAGTAATCTCTATTATTCATAATATTTTTGGCCTGAAATTAGTCCTTTCACAAACCTTCCCATCTCAGCTGAAAGATTAGTCTCTGTACTGTCTTGTTTCACTGCTCTCTTCTGTTACTCATCTGCTCATACTTCATCTCATCCAAAGCTTTTGCAAAAGCAAGGGGCTTACAATGAACTCATTAATCAACGTTTCTGGAGTTAAGATGTGGGGAAGTCTCACCCTTGCACATCCTCTCATCATTGCTGTGCTTACCATCATCTTAAATTGGTTTGTCAGTCAGCCACTCACCTCAGTTGCTGTTTCTTGATATGCCAGCATCACACTCCCTGTAAGAAATCATAAATTATGGCATATAATGAGGTTCATATAACATTGAGCCAAAATAATCACTCAGAATTTTGTTACCAACATTTCCCTCACAGCCTTTTGCACAAAGGAGTGTTTCTAATTCAAGTTTTTACATTTTCTTTCCTCCAGTTTTCAAGTCTCATGCTTTTATTAAATGTGAGCTATTGAACTCAGTCCACTGAGTTATTTCACAAATGATTAACACAGATTATTCCAGAAACCATCATCTTTTAATTCTTTACCTTCTAAAATGTATCTACATATTAAATTTCTCTAAATTGTCCCTGTGTAAGAATTGAGACTGCAGCATTTTTGTGGTGCTGCTTGAAGACTGCTTGTATTCACGGCATGGGAAAATCAACATAAGCCATACAGAAAAGATCATAAACATAACTGTGTACAGAGAAGTTTGAAAACTGGTCTTTTCCACAATAGGAAGCAGATTTTTCTCTATATTTGCTTGACCACCATCTTGCCCTTTCTAATACACTTAGTCATCGCTGTTTCAGAGTACCAGGCGATGTGATTCAGCAATCTTCGGGCAAAAAATAGCACAGATGTGTTTGGTCAGTCTGCTGGCTAATTGACAATATATCAGCTGACAGCCTGCAGGGGACTGGCTGCAGATGCCTCTCGTTGAGAGCCGTGTAGCTGTGATGGCCATTATGAGTGCATTAAGCTTCAATTTTTGTATTTTTGTAAAGAACTCTGATAAACTGATGGACATTTAAATATTCTGAAATAAATATGCTAAACATATTCCTGACTATCAGGTTTTACTATCAAAATCTGCAGTTGCCAGGGACTTGTTTTTGATATGTTCATAGAAGGTGTAGATGGAAAGCAGCAGCATAAGCTTTATTTGACAATATATATTTTTAATTGTTTGCATAAACCCTGGTAGGAAAGAAGCCTGTGCAGCAACCTAACACACACTCGTCTTTCTGTTTGACTGCAGATTTCCAAATAACCATTGGCAGGACTAGCAGAACACAACAAGCATCTGTGTCTCTGCTTCAGTTTCTATTGCCACGACAATTATCTGTATGAAACCGGTTCTTTACGATAATGTGTGCTCTACCATAACAGACCCAGTCAGTTGGTACAATGACTCTTCAGAGGATTTAACTTTTTATTATATTGAATCAAAAAGAAAGAAACAGTCTGACTGAATAGCTGACTCTTGAGCTAAAACATGTTTTATCCATTCATTTTTCAACAAGCTTTCAAGACTGTGCTGCATAAAGTTTATTTTAGCTATCAAAAAACTATCAAGATGTGTTACTCATTTTAAACAAATGTTCCTATTGTAGTGTCAGATTTACATGTTTTTCTGGCTCTGTCTCAGATGGATTTTTCATGGGGATCAAAGTGATAAAGTTCATTACATCAGAAAACTCACTTAGATCAATTTACAGCACTTCAATGAAAGCAAGTTTCCTTTGGTGGCACAACTTAAAGTACATGCGTATATTTTGATGTTCCTGGTCCCAGTCTTGTGATGCTCTCAGCCCAAACTCTCTCCTTGGCTCCAGAGGCACAGAAAAGGTCATGCAAATATTCCAAGGTTGTACCCATTAAACACAGGATACAGTGTTGAAAGTTGTAGCTTTAACAGACACTGGAGTTATTTAACACTCCACCAAGAGCCTGATGTGTCATTCAGGAAGATTTTTACTGTCTTCATTGGATTTATGATTTTGTCAGCAGGCGGATGACAGAGATTAGGTCGCATATTTAACGAACCGACAGCTTGTCCTACAGAATATTGTCCTACTGTCCAAACAGTAACACTCCTTTACACCTACTCATCTATTAATGAAAATGAAAGTAAGATCAGGTCAAGAATGTTTTAAACCATTTTTAATGGAAAAACCTAGATCCACCCATAAGAACATTTTGTGACGAGATGTCAGTTGCATAAATATTACAACAGTTTGGGGGATCCAGACAGAATGGTTGGTTAGAGGAAATAGGATTAAGTTGTGAACATGCAAGCTCAAATTCCCAAACACTCACATTTCCTGGGTTTGCCTCAGCTATTGAAATGTTGAATATTCTGAGCTAGAATTTTTTTCTTTGCTTTAAAACTGGTTGAGCTTGAGGCCTCTTTGCATCGCAAGACAAAACTTAATGTCAAACACTGGGATTTTTTTTCCAAAACAGAATTCCTGTTTTCCAGCCACCCCCTACCTAAGTGAGCAAAACTAATGACCCCATCATCTTTCATTTGCACATTATTTTGTTGGACAGTATTTCTTCCTGAGCTGATCCCTGTAGCTCATGATTAGTAGTCAACTGTGTTTTCAAATAGCTAAGTGTTTCTGCCAACAGTTGCTTAGCGCAAATGTAGGTTGTGATGCAGCTGTCTGAGTTATCCCCAAATTAGCTTTTAGGAGGGAATTTTTCTTTGACTGGCCCACCTGGATAAAGACCTCTTTACAATTGCGAGTTAGCAAGTACTTCCATTCTATGCCAAAACTTCAATTCCTCAGCCACAGATCCTATATAAATGGAGGAGATGAGGCAAAGACTGACTTGAAGCATGCACACTGTTTCATGCCATGATTACAGATGATGTCGATCTACTACTCTATTGCCCAGACAACTACTGCTGCCCTGTGTGACAGAAATGTGCTGACCTGTGCAAAGATAAGTCAAGTACTCAGCAAAATGGATTGTTGCAGAGTTAGGAAGTGATGGGTTGAAGACATGTGTTTCCATGGGTTCCCAAAGTGCTAACTGTGAATATTTGTAAATGATGTGTGGATAGTTCAGATCTAAGCCTAAGTGCTGCCTAAGTACCTACAGTTTTGCTTACCAAGTGGCCCTTAAAAATGACCAGTGAAGACTTGCAGAGTTATGCTAAGTACAGAGCAGTGAAGCTACATGATATTCTATAGCACTTTCCTCTGCCTGTCCTTCCAAACCTCTTTCCATGTCTGGCATTAGAACCAAGCCCCAGTGAGACTTCCAGGCATGAACTCTTGCCATTTAGGTCTTAGCACTAAGTCATATTCCAAGACTTAAATCCAGTCCCTGTACTTCCTTGTTCTTCAAAACCTGGGGAAAAGATGAGGGCAAATATGAGAATCTCAGGAGAACAGGTGATTTTGTGAAATTTTCACAATGTTGAAATGAAACCTTGCTGGAGACCCTTATGGGATTTCCCTGCCATTAAACCAGAATCTGAACCTCAGCCAAGCTTCAGACTTTAACCTGAAACCCAAACCCTGATTTAAAGCCAACATTGACCCACATCTGGTCAATGTCTTCTGAGTTTACATGCTAAAGAAGCCTCGAGCTGTTTTTGTTCATTTTAAAGGTGATGTTTGGAAGGTAAAGAAGAGAGTGTTTTCATTGTATTATAATAGTAACTTACATTTATATAGTATTTTTTAGTCCCCAAAATCCTAAAGTGCTTTAGAAACCATATAAAATGATTTCTTAATCCTGAAATAGGATTAAAACCTCTGAAATATATCACTTAATGCAATACCTTATAGCAGTTTAGGAGAAGATGCATGCCAGAACTCTTCAATGACCACAAACAGACAAGACCTTGGGTTTAAGTTTCACTCAAAACACAGTAGCTCCCTCAGCCCAGTCTCTTAAACTCCAGACTGGGTCGGCAGTTCAATTCTGACTCCAAAGAGAGATTGCCACCTACTAAATCATGGATGCTACTCACGACAGCACCAACACATTCCTTGGAGCCCTTCTGCTCAAGTCCTCATTGTCTGCAAATCCACTCCAACCTGTGAGGTACAATAGGCCTTTGCTGAACAGTGTAAGAAAGGGTGGTAAAGGGGAGAAAATTATCAGAGAAGAAATACTTGCCACCCAGTCTACCCTTTCATCTTGAGAAAACATGATCAACCCGTCAGACCTACTTTCAGTTATCATCTTGTTTATAAAAAACACATAAAGGAACTTGCTTAAGACATACCACTGAGGCACACATAAAACTTAATCAATAAATTACATTAATTCATGTATTGATCACATAATCTATTTTAAAACTAAACATAACAGCCCCTCTAGTAATATAAAACAAAAAAGAGTATGGATTTTAAGTGGTACCTGAATTATCCCTCTCCCCAGAAATGCTAGACTCATCCAATAATACTGATAATTCACAGAGGCTGTCTATTTATCATAGAGTACCCAAGCAAAAAATAAATTTCTAAACCAACGAGTATTTTGATGACAGTTTATCCAAAAAAGTCTTTTCACATAGTGATAAAACTCTGAATTAGGTCCTTAACTTTTTTAATTACCAATTTTAAAAAAATACACAGAGATGAAAACAGTCCTTGTAATATTTATATGGTTTATACGTGTACAAGTCCTACTAAGTAAGAGTAAAAAGTAAAAAAAAGATTTGTCATAGAGATAGATAAGGAGACCACCAAAGACCAAAATAAGTTTCAAAGGACAAGGCTTGCAATTGCTAATGCTGAAGGCTAAGTTTTTCAAGAGTGACTAGCAAGTTGGGAAGTCTCATTTTTTACCTGTTCAACTAAATACATCTCTAATTTTCACTAAACGTCTTGAATTTGGCACTTCAAATTGCAAATGCTATTAGAATATTTTATCTGGAAGGTGAAATTAAAGGAAAGAAAGAGTGACGTTTTTGTGGATTGCATCTATGATCAGAAAGTGGAAGGAGTGGATGAAACTGAGTATTTGTTGCAAGTTTTGAACTCAGCCACTTCCATTTGTCAAGTAGAAGGCCATAAAAATAATACAGGGATTGGGCTCACTTGCAGGAATCTGGAAAGCTATGACCTCTGTATCAGGCTAAGGCAGCTGCAGAGGAAAAGTCCCAAGTGATAAGCAGGAGTAATGCTGGCATGCAAGAGCTAATGAATTGAGTCTCATTTAATTCCCTCCAACTTGATCATACACTTTTCCTGTAAAGTAATTTCTGAAGAGCTTAGCTTGGCCCAGTAAAATTAAGAGTACTGCACTAAAATAGGAGAATCAGTATCAAGTCAGATTTTTCCTTAGTAAACTATGCAAAACCTTACTGTACCATTAAAGTACATAATCCAATTACTAAAATATGTAAAACTGAAATAATAAACATGCAGTTTGATTAGATGAGGATATAAAAGCTGTGGTAGTAAAGTCAACATTTGAATCAATCAAGTTTATGAAAATTAAACTAGCAGAGCATGCATAGATTACTTAGGCATGCAAGCATTACTAAAGTATTTTCAAATACTGAAGTATTTGAAAACAAAACTTTTCATCTAGAATGATGTCACATATAGGCATGGCCTCTGTCACCTCTTTAGTGCTAAATAAGAGAGCTTATCATGCTCAGTGGCAAATGACTTTTCACTAGTTTTCATTGTTTACTATTTCCCACCAAAGAAACTTTCAGGACATTATTTTGGGTGCTGCAATGTATTAAAATAATCATAATTTTACCCATGTAAACAATGACAAGCATTTTTGTACTTAAAAAATGCAAAAGAAGGTCCACCATGCCAGACTGCCTAACTTGTGCTGAACACAGAAACGCTGTTTCTGAGCTATAAATGTCTGTTTCATTGAGTGAATATTTCTAAGTGAAGCTGTCCAGATTTCTGCCCTAAAGCTTTCTCAGCTTTCAGACTACAGCCTTTATTGTTTGCAATGGAAAAGGAAATGCAAAATAAAAATTTCAGGTTAGTCTTTGTATTCCATTTGTAAAAATACATTCAGAAAAAATATCTATTTCAAAGCTGAATGCACCAAAACAGATGGAGTGTGGATAATTTTCCCCTGTGTTCACATTTCTATCACAAGATTGTTTCATATACACAAAAGCAAAGGGTCATATGCAAATGGCAATAAGAAGAAATGCAGTATCAAGTCTGAGAACCCATCATGTGTAATAACACCTTGAGGGCCACTGCCAATTGCTAAAAGAAAAAAAGGTGGCTGCTGCCTAGGGATGCATATCTGCTCTATTTATGGCCCTTCTGCTTCCTTTATTGTCCCAAATTGACACATTTTCCTTGATCTCTTTCTCTTGCTCCAGAGATCCATTCAAAGGTTATTTTCCCAATGAGGAAGCAAGGCTTTAGGCAGATTTGTTATCCTGAATTTAGCAACTGTAAGGCTAATTCATCCCTCCACTCGGAGGGCAGATATCTGCTCATCTGCTGACCACCTTAGTCTTTTTTTCAACCCTTCCTTCTGGCCTTTGGCAACAGATTTGTGTCTTCTGTCTTCATATCAGGGAAGTTAGGCTATCTCTTCTAAACTCTGACCAGCAATGTCCAATTGCTTGAGGGTTTAAAACAGTTAAAAGGGACGTGGTTGGTTTTTGTGTTGTTTTCTTTTTCTTTTTTTTTTTTTTCTTTCTTCTTAGTAGCTGCTATTAGCCTTACCCTCATGTTTCAGTGAGTTTTCTCCCAGCAGAGAAACTGCCTGCTGCAGGGTGCTTTGTTTCTTTCATAAATCTCTAATTAGGTCCCTATCTGATTTAACAAGAAGTCAATCCTGTCCCCAGTCATCTTGAAAGCTTTACAAATCTTTGCTTTTTGAAGATCCCAGTGAGAAAACAACCTTCTACTTATCCCACAACTACTCTTTTCTACTTGCTTTGAAGACGTCTCCTATACCCTAACCTCGTCTCTAAATAAAATCAGAGCAATTAAATAGGAAAACGTGGTGACATACATGTCTATGCTCAAAGGATGTCTGTTGAATCGTTTGGAATGGTTTCTGACTGAGGATAAGACCCTTTATGGGCAACAACAGGGTTCATTAAAACAGGTACAACTCCACAATGCTTTGGCAATATATTTGAATTTCAGAGCCTTTGGGGTTTTGTTGGGATTTTTTTTTTGTATGTTTGGTCTGTTTTTTTGTTGTTTGTTTTTTTTTTAAGACTTAATTTACTTTAATTTTATCCAGCAACCACAACTCTAGAGTTGGCAAAAGAGGGCCACTGGT